>OZ020285.1:3045903-3491134 GCA_963971205.1 Aethes cnicana
CAGCGCTGGGCGCAGCGCCGCCCGCGAGCCCCAGCAGGGATCGCAGTGTCACGGTTGTGGTATGCAGTGTTTGCCGGGAACTTGTCCCGCTTTGAATGTAAAGTGTTTTGTATGCCAGAACTATGGGCATTATGCGAGATTGTGTAATACGCCGCATAATACTAAGAAAATGTACGACATTGAGGTGCGGAACGAAGGTACGGACGACTACGAGGACGATTGTGAGTTATTTTATATCTCTGTAGTAGAAAATACCGCGCTGGGGAGACAGTACGCTGATGAGTGGCATGAAATTTTGAGTTGTGACGGAGGGTCTGAAAAATTTAAACTAGATACAGGGGCCGATATCAACGTACTGTCATACGAGCGATTTATAAAATTAGGCTATAATGATTCCATTATCCAACAAAAATGCGGCATGAGGTTGCAGTCCTATAGTGGTGACGTAATACCAATAAAAGGCATATGTAATCTTGATTGGTGGTATAAAAATGATTTATATTGTCTTCAATTTGCTATAGCAAATATGACTTGTGAAAGCGTACTGGGCAGGCAGGCATGTTCACAATTGGGATTAGTACATCGTATTCACAGTGTCGATTTAAACGACTACAGCGACCTATTCGAAGGGCTAGGGTGCTTGCCGGGCGAGTACAGCGTGGTGGTGGACGCCGGCGTGCCGCCCGCCGTGAGCGCGCCGCGCAAGGTGCCGCTGGCGCTGCGCGACAAGCTGCTGGCCGAGCTCGGCAGGATGACGGAGCTGGGCGTCATCAGAAAGGTCGATCACCCTACTCCGTGGGTTAATTCCATCGTGTTAGCGGCGAAAAAAAATGGCGATATTAGAATTTGTTTAGACCCGCGTCCGTTGAACTGTGCCATTCGCCGAGCTCACTTTCAGTTGCCTACGATCACAGAGTTAGCTTCCAAATTACACGGGGCGTGTTATTTTTCGGTACTAGATGCGAACTCGGGATTTTGGGCAGTGAAGTTAGATGACGCCAGCGCCGACTTGTGTACGTTCAGTACACCGTTTGGCCGATACCAATTCACCAGATTGCCGTTCGGTTTGAATTGCGCTCCAGAGGTTTTCATGCTAGGATAAAACAACTATTCGAGAATCTAGACGGGGTCGATTCTTTTATTGACGATATTATTTGTTGGGGACGAACGAAACAAGAACACGATAAAAGACTGGGCGCGTTGTTAGAAAGAGCACGGTCTGTTAATTTAAAATTTAATAAGAACAAGTGTAAAGTATGTGTAGAAGAAGTGACATACCTGGGCCACGTCTTCAATAGAAATGGTATGAAACCGGATTATACTAAAATTAAAGCTATCGTTGAGATGCCGCCTCCCGGCGACAGGAAGGCTCTCGAGCGCTTCTTGGGGGCAACCAATTACTTGTCCAAATTTATACCGAATTACTCGGAGCACACCAAACCACTAACGAGTCTTTTGAAGAAAGATTCGTGTTGGATCTGGGACTCGGTACACCAGACTGCACTAGATAAGCTTAAAAAATTAATCAGTGAGAGTCCGGTTCTGTCACTGTACGACGTGCGGCAGGAAGCGGTTTTGTCGGTGGACGCGAGCGGCGCGGCGCTGGGCGCCGTGCTGCTGCAGGGCGGGCGGCCCGTCGAGTACGCCTCGCGCACGCTCACCGACACGCAGCAAAGGTACGCGCAAGTGGAAAAAGAAATGCTCGCCATAGTGTTCGCATGTGAAAAATTTCGGCAGTATATTTACGGTAAGAGAAATGTAGTCGTCGAAACTGACCACAAACCCCTTGAAAGTTTATTCAAAAAGCCATTAGAGTCCGTCCCAGTACGCTTACAGAGGATGTTGCTGCGCCTGCAAGGGTTAGATTTGACGGTTACCTATAAGCCGGGCAAATATATGTATTTGGCTGACACATTGTCGCGCGCGTCTCTGCCTGAGAAATACGACGAATCCATTAGTAATGGAGTTCTGTACCAGGTAAATCTCTTAATGAGCCATGTGAATATGTCTAAAAATAAATTAAAGGTAGTTAGAGAAGAAACGTTGAAAGATGAAGTGTTAGTAGATTTGCTAAAGTACATAAACAAAGGCTGGCCAGGTAATAAATATGAGGTTACAGACAATGTTAAATGTTATTGGTCAATGAAAGATGAGCTATTCGTGGTTGATGACGTTATATTCAAAAACAATTTGGTTTTAATTCCGAGTTCAATGCGAGCTGAGATGCTCAGCATCATCCACGACGGCCACCTCGGCATTGACCGGTGCAAGCGGCGCGCCCGACAAGTGTTGTTTTGGCCCGGGATTAATAAAGAGATAGAAATGTATGTGAAACGATGTTCGGTGTGCCAGGATCACTTAAACGTGCCCAGTAGGGAGCCTTTAATGCCTATTGAGATACCTAATTTGCCGTGGAACCAAATCGGTACAGATATTTTTGAATATTCAAAAAAATATTATTTAATCACGGTTGATTACTACTCCGGATTTGTTGAGGTGTCGAAATTAAATAATATCACTAGCACATCAGTTATACAGTCATTAAAAGATAATTTTGCTCGATACGGAATTCCAGAAAAAGTAATAAGTGACAATGGCACACAGTTTACGAGTAGAGACTTTAAGCGGTTTGCAGCTGAGTGGGGTTTTGAGCACACTACTACCTCTCCAAATTACGCTCAAGCAAATGGTAAAAGCGAGCGTGCTGTTCAAACTATTAAAAATATGTTGAAAAAATCAATTCAAAGTAAATCCGACATTCATTTGAATTTACTCAGTTATCGCAACACACCTCGCGAGAACCTAAGCTCCCCTGCTCAGATGCTCATGGGCCGCATGCTTCGGTGTAGGTTGCCAGTGCACCCTGACCTATTGAAGCCAAAGCCGGTACCTGCTAATCTTCATAATGTGTTGACAGATAATCAGCAAAAGAGCAAACGGTATTATGACCAGCATTGTAAAGTATTGCCTAAGCTAAATGCAGGTGATAATGTTATTATTGTCGATAGGGGCTTTAGGATGAGAGGACAAATTGTATCCCAAAGTGATTCTCCGAGGTCTTACTTTGTTCAAAATAGAAGGGGAATATACCGGCGCAATAGGAGGCATTTAATAAAATGTGAACCAGAAAGTCCTGAACGCTCCGAGCCCCACGTTAGTGATGAATCTAATGATCCTTGTGAGTGTGATGCGGATCAAAATGAGCTGCTGGAAGATGATCCATACGCGTCAGCTGGGTCTGAGGACTCTGTCGAGGAATCGCATTCGCCGATGATTACAGTGCGACGCAAGAAGTGACCGTTTTGATCCATATCACACAACGTTACAGTTTTCTGTTTTTTTTTTTTTTTATATACCTGACTACGGCAAAGCCAACAGAGTATTTATGTAGGTATGTGTGTTCCTTAGCGCTTAATCTATTAGTAGTCGGGTTTCGTTTTCAGTCTATAGAGGGGAAGAGAAGAGCATGTATTAATATTAATTATTTAAATTTATAAGTGGTGTCGGGTACTTAAAGTTAAGTATACTTAGTTTAAGGGGAAGATGTTGTAGGTAGACGTAGAAAAGTTAATAAATAGCAGTTGTCATCCAACCGTCGTTTGATTTACACAACATGGTGACAGCGGTGGGATCCGAACCCACGCCCTTTCGGACTGGTGCCTAAAACCAGAAATAAATATTCCAACAACCTACTTAAATACCTACGTAAATCAACATATACGAGTATGTATGGTAATAATACATATTATTTGTATTGGTTTTTTTATACAAGTGTCTTTTTAAACCCATTGTTTTTCGATTTACCCAATGTCACACTCGCCTTAACAGAAGGGTTACCGATGTGTGCAAATAAGTACACCTAGTTACCCACACAAGCAAAGTCCCAGATCAGCCGTAAGAAATCACCCACACAAGTAAAGCGAAAGGCTTAGATCACGCACACCATTGTACTAATACGTATGTATATGACAATCTTGTTTTCTGCGCGTGTGTGGGTGATTCCCGATAGTACCCCTGGGTACTGTAGGGTTGTCACATGTTTTCAAATGCATTTAGGAAAAATAAAGTTATGTTTTTATCTCAGTATAATATAAACTCATTACCATCCCACTGCTGGGTTTGTCTGAGATAGGACGAACCTTTTAGGTTAGTAGAGGTTTGAGATTTGCACAATTTCATTACATAATAAGCTTAAACAAACAGTTTAAGAACAAGATATAACTAGTTAAGATGTTTATTCTGTTGTTACAATACAATTTTAGGAATATAGCTGGAACAAGATAAAGCGACGACCTTGTAAAGGTCGCGAAAATCCGCAGAATTATTTGAAATTCACTTTGAAATTATCTCTGAAAGGAAATATCGTTTAGAAACTTACACGCGTCAGTGACGTGATTGCGACTGAAACCCAGGCTCTCATAATGAGAGAAAGCTTAAGCCTAGACATAGGGTGTGCCGTGTAAATGTAAATAGGCTGTTTTGATGGGCCAGTAAAAAAAAAACATTTGAAAATGAAAGTGAGCGATTGGCAGCCCTAGAGCGTTGTCGCGTGCAATATTGTAGGCACGTAGTTTTATTGGCACAGTGTTGGATTGAATATAATAAATGCTTCAGACATATTTCCTTTTATTCCTAGTAAAAACTTGCGTCATATGATACGCATACCAATTTTGAAATCATCCATCTCGTATTTGGATAATCTAAAATTATCATCATCATTTCAGCCAAAAGACGTCCACTGCTGGACATAGGCCTCCCCCAAGGCTCACCACTCAGACCGGTCCTGTGCTACTTGCTTCCACCGGTTTCCCGCGACCTTCACGAGGTCGAGGTCGAGATCAAAAATTATGATTGGTAGAATTAGTTTTTTGTCAAAATTGTTGATAAGATTACATTTTCAGATTTAATAACAAAGATTATATTATTAAGTACCTATGTAAATATGTTTTTAATGTCAAATAAACAACCTGAACGACGATGAAGTTGGTTGAGCTAGAAAAAAAATCTATTAGGTTGGCACCTAATGGTGGTATTAGATCATAGGCAGGTAATTGCACTTAGAAGATAACTTTCCACCCTATTCATAAAGTCATAACTATGCCTATCATGGATTTATCTATCTTTGTTATGTATGATTACATAACTAGGTGGTTTCCAGTTTTCCACCTAACAAGGAACAATTCAACAGCATGTTTAACATAAGTCAGCCATTTTTACTAACGCACTATTACAAATTTACATTTGCGGCTGAAAACGTTGCTGCCCGTGAAAGGAAGAGTGAAGTTAGTACGTGCGATCATTAGTTCCACATTTGTCCACTGGCGTAGACAAGTTGGTAAAAGTCGTACATACGAGTGCGCTTTACGACCGCTTCTCACGAACTTGGCTTAACGCTAACATTCACGTTTAAGTATTTGGTTTTGGAGGAGCGTTTGGACTGCTTGCTTGTACTCGCTTAGTGAAGCTGATTTTCGTTAAGTACAGTACAGTCGACGTCAAAGAAATATGTGGGTACAGTTTTGGACCTTAATATAAGGAGTAAAGTTCAAAAGTGTAAACATCTCTTCATCTCACTATAATTATTGCCTTTTAAAGTTGAAGTAAGTATACTGATTTGTTTAGTAACCTGGATCTCTTTCCTCATTAAAAGTTTGGCAAATTACGTGACGTTTTCTGAGCCTTGAACAGTTGGGGACATAGAACCAGTAAGTATGAATCACTCTCGCTTCTTGGCAAACAGAGCTTCTTAACAGAGCGTGTTAGTGCGAGATAGCGTGTCACTTATTTTATTAAGAAAACCACACGAAGTTTCAACTTGAATTTTCTTATAGGTACTTAATTTTTATAACTTTGAATAGACCATAGACGTAAATAATATAGACCCGGTCTAACGTACACGTAATATGCCCCCACTTCCACTGTGTCCAATCCAAAGTTCTGTCACCGAGCGTGCGTGACAATAAGCGTTTTTAAAAAAACTTTTTTCGAAACTGTTTCTCAGTATCTAAAAACTCGTCTTGTTGTTGGAAAAATGTGACCCAGCTTTAGTGTCACGATATAAGTTTATCTTTGGATTGGACACCAATGAAGTGGGGAAACATGACATGTATCTACGTTAGGCCGGGTCCATACGAAGTATTATTTATGACTATGGAATAGACCAAAAACAGGCTTGCCTGTTTACACACTTCTACTGACTTTAGCAGCTAGGAACTCTAGTGCTAGGTGCTAGCTACTAACTCTAACCAAGCAAGTGGACTCGCCCGTTAGAACATGCAAACCGCTGCCGTGGTTGGCTACATTTACTGCCTATCCGAGTATCGTGTGATATGTAAATCAGCATAATACTTCGTGATTTGTGTACGCTGCCAGTGCGTAATGTGTGCTGGCAGGCGATGCCCGAAACTTGGCCATATATCAACCGGCGTTTTTATGATAAAATCGAACTATTTTTAGATTCGAATTTGGAATTCGTAGTTCCTCATTTGAAACATGAGAAGGTTCTGACTATGCGATCATGGCTTGAAGAACCACGTGACGTGACAATGTTCGCGAATTTTAAATGATTCAAAGTGTTTCCTATAAAACATTTGTTTTTTATTTATTTATTTCATATCAGTTTTCGTGAATGGTGGCCTATAGTGGCTCATGCAGAGCGCTCATGGATTCAAATCCCAACTTTACTTACATTAAGTAACATATACATCACACGCAAAATTTAATTTCAGTTTACAACTGAGCTTTTCAGTGAAGGATACATTAAGTTAAGCTGCTCGAATTTGTGAAGCTTTGTTATTAGTAAATGGTTATCTCCCACCAACAAACTCCCTTTTAAAATTCAACAAACAAAAATAACATTGCATCAAATATCTATTGAAATTGAAACAAACATTTCGAACCTAATCACTTTAAACGGGCTACAAAGCGGGGAGTTAAAGCGACAGGGTCCGAAGTTAGGGCTTTAGGCTTTGTGCTGTTATCTAGAATCGTCTGGACGGGATTTCCGATTTCCCAAAACCGGGCAGGTGTATCGAGATACGAAAGTTTAGGTCCTTGCCTTTTATGTCTAGTATTTCAGATAAATGACCCTCTAGTACGAATAACACCGCACCATGGAAAAGTTTCCAAAGTTGCGAAGTTTCCTTCCATGGAAATTAGAAGGAACAAAAATAAATATATATAAATATATAAATATCTTGGGACATTTTACACATATTGACCTAGCCCCAAACTAAGCAACGCTTGTATTATGGGTGCTAGACAACGATATAAATACTTATATAGAGAAATACATACATATACAAATACTAAACATCCATGACTCGAGTACAAACTTTCGTGCTCATCACACAAAGTTTGCCCCGAGCGGGACTCGAACCCGCGACCGCCGGAACAGAAGGCAGGGTCACTACCAACTGGACCAATCCGGTCGTCGATCACTTCATCGACTGTTAGGCGGTACGAAGTTCGCCGGGTCAGTTAGTTATTACTAAGTTACTGGTAAGAACAATTAAATTCGTACCTAGACGGCGCCAGACATTACAATAAAAACAAACAAAATAGAAAACGCTTATCCCAAATAAGTATTCATTCCACTAAAAGCCGGTAAACTATTACTTTATGTTCCTGTCGAAATATAACTAAAATCAAAGGTCGTAAGTACACAATTTGGATACCATGACACAACGTAAGATTAAGCAATAACAGACTGTATGTCAAAGGAGTAAGAACTACACAGCGGCATATAGTTGTATCGTGCTGCACGGGAGTTGGGCCGTTTTGACAGGCCAAGTTATTTACAAGAATCGTTTCCAAATATCCATTCGCAAATGCGATTTGCAACATTTCATAGATATTGTGCCGGCGTGCCAACATCGTAAGTTTTAGCAGGCCGAGAGCGTTGTTTAATTTTTCACCCTTTTTTTTGTAGTCTAGTTTTGTATATTAGGCTCTATAATACCTACTGTAAAAGGCAACAGATTTATACTAAATATATTCATTAACTACTTAAGTACTTTCAATGTTTGTTTTTAATTTGTTATAAATAACATAATGTAATGAACATAATAATAATGTCTTAAATTTAAGACATTGTATCCTTCTGCAACTGAAACAAAATCAAATAAAATGATGCTAATAATATTCATATGAAAAAATAATTTTGAACGGCTACAATGCTAAATTGACTGCTTTACAACTTCATGGTTTTTAAAGTGTTAAGTGTTTTTTTTTTTATGCTACACACAGTCTTAACAGAGGAAAATTCTACAAGTCATTATCATAACTAAGCCCAACAATAACTGAACGGTGTTTTGCAATAATGTGTTAACCCACAAGAATTTTTTATTGGGATTTGTATTTTATCTTTAATGAATAGATCATACAATCGAAAGAAAAATTAATGTAGGTTGACACATTATTGCAAAACACCGTTCACTACGCCTCGTTTTGATTCGTTGTATCATTGCCAAGTTCAGTCTAGTAGAACCATGAGTTTACAGTGACCGTACTCGCTAGCGAGCGACGACCTCGTGAAGGTTGCGGGAAACCGGTGGAAGCAAGTAGCACAGGACCGGTCTGAGTGGCGAGCCTTGGGGGAGGCCAATGTCCAGCAGTGGACGTCTTTCGGCTGAAATGATGATGATGATGACTCGCTAGCGACTACGTAAACGATTTGTATGAAGAATAGTACAGCGCCCCTGGCGGTCACTCGTTGAACTAAAATTCTTCATACAAATCGTTTACGTAGTCGCTAGCGAGTACGGTCACTGTAAACACATGGTATTGCTACAGCCTAGCTCTCCGACTACGACCTAGGTCGCTAATGTGCGTACTGTTTACAAGCTGGCAGGCGCCGCAGTTCACACTGAATGCACTATTTGTTAACTAATCTTTACTTTGAGAGGCTATACTTAACACTTATTTTATGTTTGGCTTCTTCATTGAAGTTGTCTTCTTCTTTCTTCAGAATACGCCACCAGGAACGTACCTATACTTACCCTGTAATCAATATCTTCTAAATATATAAAACTCAAAGGTGACTGACTGAAATAGAGATCTATCAACGCACAGCCCAAACCACTGGACGGATCGGGCTGAAATTTGGCATGCAGGTTCCTTAGGGAACGTAGGGAAGCGCTAAGAGAGGATTTTGCGAAATTCCCACGGGAACGGGATTTTACATTTAATATTTCTGCGCATACAAAGTTGCGGGGAAAAGCTAGTTAATATTATAAATGCGAAAGTAAATCTGTCTATCTGTTTGTCTGTTACCTCTACACGCTTCAACCGCTGGACCGATTGAGATGAAATTTGGTATGGAGATAATTGGAGTCCCGGGAAAGGACATAGGCTACTTTTTATCCCAGAAAAACGCATAGTTTCCGCTGGAACGCGATAACCGAATTCCACGCGGGCAGAAGCTAGTATAATTATAGGTACTCAGTTATGATACTGTTACACATTTATTTTAAACCCCCCTACCCTATTTAAATGTCCTTTTTAATCGTTTTGATAATTGATTTCTATATCGATTATCGATCTTGGCTGTATGACTACTGTTCCATTTGCCTCATCCAGCATTAGAGAAAACTCGCCCTAGTGTTGACAGTCTTAAAAACGCCATAGTGATTCTTAGTAAATAAAATTTATTTCAGGGTTTTTAATTTCAGCAATTCGTCGCTTATGTTTCATATCTTTATTTAGGCCTAGTTCAATAATGGGTTTTTAAATTTGAACCAGTATTTTGGAACGATTTGTCGTCTATGGCGAATTCGAACGCTGGCAATTTTCGAACTGTCATCCACGACCTACGTGGCCTACGTTCTTTTTTTCTCTTGAAAGCGATAAGCTGCAAGGCCGTGTGCCTAATTTTGAGTCCCTTAAAGGGATAATCCGTGAGTGATTCCTGAAGGATTTTATTTCTACTTCTCATCCCTGCGGCCTAGTGCATATTTCTCATCTTTAATCTTATTTTTTCAGCTTATTTCCCAAATCGCGTGGAAGCGTGTCACTTTCTATTGCTCGATTGCCGCTATATAAACCCCGGATTTGAGTAAGTTTGAATTTGGAATACGGGCCTTCATGTGACGCCGTGATTTGGTTGCATCGGTATTAATTTTCTTACGTTTTTCAGCTTCAAAAGCCCCCAAGTGAGTTGACATTGGGCACCAGCGGTTTGGTCGGCCATAAGCAGGCCTTATTTTCCTCCTTGGGTAAGCCTCCTATAATCATTTACAACTAAATCTAGGTTTCCTAACCATAGGCCTTCTCGGCAACATAGTAATTTGGAATATTATTTGTTTCAGGGGTTTGGTTAAATTTCTAAGGACTTTTTTTTTCCTTTTTACGGTCCAATCCTGAACGGATCGTGGACAATTCTAAGCCTGGTGGGACCTCCATCTTCCTGGAGTCCCAGGCCTACTCTCCGGCTTGCAGCTTTCCAACTCTTCACCCAGAGGTTCTCGGGCATAGCGCCGGGTAGCGCCCCGAGCCTTCCATTTGGTGAAGTACCCTTCTTTCTTTATTTTTTTCCGGCTTCTTCTGCCGGTGGCGCCCTCCCTCTTTATTTCTTGAATCTATTTAATTTAAAGAACAAAAACCATAAATACACAAAGTTAACCCACAGATCTCCAATTTGCCCACGCCCTAGCCTAAGCCGCTGAGCCATTGAAATTTTGTAGCCTAAGGCCATTATATCTCGTTATGTGAACAAGGTATACTGATTGAGATTAAAGTACACATATATCTATTTCCTAGTTTCATTTCATTTGTCCCCATACCGGCTGGTGCCTCGCTCCAGTTTGGTAACAGTGTCGCACCAACTCGGGCTTAAATTGGAGGCTTGTTGTGTCATTTGCTACAACAAGTGTGGGTTAATTTTATCTTTATCTTGTGTCATTTTGCTACCTTAAACATTGCTACATGCACACACTGCTGTTTGGTGCATGTAGGTTTCATGTATGTTATAATTTTAAAGCTCTGACATTTATCTTAAACTTTAATTTTCATTTAAAGAGTGTGCTATTTTATTATTGCAAAAAACCATCTTTCTATATTGAACATTGTTTGGGTCATGAATACTTTACTGCTATTTTGCATAATTTGAACTATTTTACTTGAACCTTTTATGAGAATTACTCTAAAATAATCTGTGACTGCCTATATATGATACTATTTCTGTGTGAAGTGTTTTTATTGCTAAATAACAGTGCTTTATTAGGTGCACTTGCACTTTGGTATTTCTGTGGTTGAACTGTGTTATTTCATAACTGGCCTGTTTCATTTAATGTGTTATTTACACTATTATTAATTAAAAAATACGTTAATATAAATTACTATTGGAATAATAAAAAAAAAATAAGTGGTATTTCTGTGCATTGTTGTTTAAGAGGTTATGTGCACATGGTAATTTAATCTTACAACTTAATTTATTCTTCTTACTTTAACCAAGCTGTTATTTACTTAACTTGACAAGTGCAATACTTATAAAAAATATTTTCCATTGTAATAATCATCATTTGTGGCATATAAAAAAAAAAGAAGTACCTACAGTTAGCATAAAAGAAAACATTTTCATAGTTGACAAAATTAATTGAAATTTCATTTGTAGTACTAATTATTTTGTTGCTTATTGGTGTCATTTTGGACTTATTCTTGAATTCAGTAAGTACAGTCAGCACAAAAAAAAAATAGAAAAAAAAAAACGACTTAAATTATAAATTAACATCATTTGTTTTGCTTTGAATTTAGTTACTGCCTACATTCTTGTTGTATAATTGTGCAAATTGTTTGTGACTGGTTTTGACATTTTGTATAGTCCGGTGAATTGATACAAAAACTTTGAAATAATTACTAGATAGTCCAGGCAGTTGAATTAACATACCAGATTGTGCTTTCTTGCTTTTCAAATTTTATTACTGAAACCTTTTGGGCTCTATAGCCTCTGATATTTTTTTAGTGGTACAGTCAGCAAAAAAAAAACTTGTTAAAAATTAATACTTTATTTATTTCTGCTTCTGGTTTTCTCTGCTTAACTGCGGGCATCTTGCATCTTGTTTATACTGCTGTGCGTGTACAGTCAGCAATATATATATTATTTTTTTTTGCTTGCTTTTCCAAATTAAATTTTGTTTAAAAGGTTATCAATATGGAAGAACGTCCGATTGCTTTCAACCTCTTACATAAGGACGAACTGGCATATGAAGTATCTATTAGAGATGCTACTCCTAGTGATGACGTGAAAACTTTAAGGACACAGATCCGTAAATTGTCAAAGGACATACCGTCCGATCAAATATCCACTTATGATGGAGATGTAAAATTAGAATTAAGTTGTATAAATGGCAAAATGGAGGAACTGTCTCAGTTGACTAGTGTTACCACGCGACCATTAACTTTAAAAAATTTAAATCGCATCCAAGCGCTTGCTCATCACATTTATCACCGTATAACTCGGGTTGTTACCGATGAACCCCTATATGCGGAAATGTCTGACAAACTAGATCGGCATTTGTCCAAATTAGACAATATGTTTACCATATTTAAATCCAGTTCTTCTCAATTTTGTGACCCTGAGCCGGAGAATACTACTCCCGTCTCTAATATTCCCGTCGTGCCGGTTTTTACTAGTAAACCTCACACAGTTAGTTCATTGAATTTGAAATTTAAGGGCAAGTCCTGCGTAAAGGCTTTCCTACAGCGATTGGAGGAGCTCTGTGGATCACGGCAGATCACAGAGGAACAACTTTTTTCGTCGGCGGTGGAAGTTTTCGAGGGTGACGCCTTACTGTGGTACCGAGGGGTGAAGTCCGAGGTCGGTACTTGGCAACAACTTCAGGCGGCTCTTCTTGAAGAGTTCTTACCATTTGACTATGACCGGCGTCTCCTTAAGGAAATCCGCAATCGCACGCAGGGGCCGAATGAATGCATATCGTCCTATATTAGTATAATGCAAAATTATTTCAGTAGGTTGTCGGAACCTCTTTCGGATAAAGAAAAATTTGACATTGTTTCCATCAATATCAGGCCTGAATATGCGGTCCCTATGGCTGTACATTCAGTATCCTCTTTAAAGGAATTAAAAAATATTTGTCGTGTTCTTGAGAATAGCTGGCAGAGGGCCAACTCTTTTGTTGAGCCTCCCAAGCCGTCGTCGAGCTCTTTGGCCGTCGACTTGTGTTGCAAGTCTTTTGCTAAGCCTAGGGTTGAGGCTACGTCAACCAAACGTTTTTGCCCGCGTTGCCGAGTAGACACGCACGATTTGCGGGGCTGTCCCTCGCGTGTTATAGTATGTTTTAAATGTGGCAAGGAAGGATTTAAAAGTTCGTCTTGTCCTAATTGTTCTTCGAGTGCTCCGGGCGCTAGTGATGGCAATAACTCCGCTGGGAGTCCAAAAAACTAGTTAACCCGGACCGTCTAATCGTAAAACCTTCGGGCTCTGATGGCGTAAAACATCAGAACCCTTTGGTAGAAGCTGATAGGGAGTTTAATTTGTTTAAGCGTAATGCTTTCGTCTCTCCTTCTGTTTCGGCGGTTCGGAACCTTTTCGATCGTGATGATCGGCCGCATATTTCTATTGAGATTTTTGACCAGCCATTCTACGGTTTATTGGATTCAGGATCTTCAATTTCTATTTTAGGTACAGATTTATCTGATTTATTTGAAGCATGGGGTGTTTCTATAGACGGTTGTGGTGACTTAAATTACCTCTCCACCGCTAATGACTCCCAGGCTAAAGTTCGTGGCAGTCTTTGCTTACCTGTCAAAGTTAAGGATTTGACTAGGATTATCAAATTTTACATTATCCCGGATGTGACTACTCCCCTTATATTGGGAGTCGATTTTTGGAAGGCTTTTGGAGTTGCACCAAAATTGTTCGATGATTATACTTTAGAGCCTAATATCTCTGCTGGATACAAGGTCTCCGAGGTTCGTCTGCATTCCTTTGATCGCCTGACCACCGATCAACGTGCAATTGCCGACGACCTCATAAATCAATTCGAAGAGATCTCATTCAAACGGAAGGGCTTAGGTAGAACGAATCTTCTTACCCACACCATTGATACTGGCGACTGTTCACCTGTAAAACAGCGTTATTATCCTATATCGCCTCACCGCTTAGTCGAGTTAAATAAACAGTTAGATGAAATGTTAGCACAGGACGTTGTCGAACCTAGTACGAGCGCCTGGAACAATCCTACCTTGTTCACTCCCAAATCTAACGGTGAGTTACGTTTCTGTATCGATAGTCGTAAGTTGAACTCTTTGAGTAAGCACGATGCGTATCCCTTACCTTATATCAACGGTATCCTTGACCAATTAAGAGATGCTAAATTCCTTTCTTCAATTGATTTGAAAAGTGCCTTTTGGCAAATCCCTTTAAATGATGCGTCTAAAGAGCGTACTGCGTTTACCGTGCCTGGTCGCGGACTCTTTCAATTTAAAGTTATGTGCTTCGGTTTAACGGGTGCTCCCGCTACACAACAGCGGTTAATGGACCAGTTGTTTGGACCCGAATTTAATGGTAGACTTTTTGTATATCTCGATGACATTGTCGTCGTTAGTAAGTCATTCGACGAACATATTTCGTTATTATCTCGCGTTTTAGACCGTTTGAAATTTGCAAATTTAACTATTAATTTTGATAAATGCAACTTTTTCCGAAAAGAGCTAAAGTATCTCGGCTATGTAGTAGACGAACAAGGTCTACACACCGATCCTTCTAAAATTCAAGCTATTGTTGATTTTCCTACCCCCACTTCCCGAAAAGAAGTTAAAATGTTTCTCGGTACCGCGTCATATTATAGGCGATTTATTGAATCTTTTAGCGCGAAGGCTGCGCCCCTTAACGCATTGACTAGTACTCGTAAGGGTGCCCCTCCCTTTTCTTGGTCGGTTGAAGTTGACAAAGCTTTTAATGATTTGAAGTCTGCTCTTGTGTCTGCGCCGATCTTGGCGTGCCCAGATTTCTCTAAGCCTTTTTCTGTGCACTGTGACGCGTCAGGTTTTGGTATCGCGGGAACCTTAATGCAAGTTTCAGAGGACGGTTACGAACACCCGATCGCCTTCGCTAGCAGATCTTTGAATAAAGCAGAGCGCAACTATTCAGCTACTGAGAGAGAGGCGTTAGCGGTAGTCTTTTCGGTAGAACACTTTCGACCTTATTTGGAGGGTGGTCCTCGTTTTAAAATAGTAACTGACCACTCCAGCTTGAAATGGTTTTTCAACTTGTCTAATCCTACAGGTAGGTTAGCCCGTTGGGGATGTCGCCTGTCGCCCTACGATTTTGAAATTGTACATCGGAAAGGGAGAGATAACGTCGTCCCGGACGCCTTATCGCGTGCCGTGCCTGTTCTGGAGATACATACTAAATGTGAATGGTACAGTAAACTTTATGAAAAATGTCAACGGTTCCCAACCTCTTGTCCCAATTATACTATAAAAGATGACAAAATATTCCGTTTCTCTAAAAATAAATTTCGTTTTCCTAGTGAATTTGATTGGAAGGAGGTTGTGCCATTTGATAGACGCGCGGAGCTTTTAAAATCGTGTCACTGCGATTCTGTATCGCACTTAGGTGTTTTCAAGACTTATAAACGCTTGTCTCAGCATTTTTTTTGGCCGAGCATGTACCAAGATGTAGTAGACTTGGTTCGTAATTGTGACGTCTGCAGTGCTTATAAGCCCTCGCAGAAACCTCCTCAAGGTTTTATGGGTGATCCTAAGGTCTGTTCCCGACCTTTTGAAACTTTATGCTTAGATTTAGTAGGCCCCCTTCCCCGTTCTCGGGCGGGCTTCACTTTCATTTTATCTGTGGTTTGTTGCTTTTCGAAGTACGTTATGTTGTTTCCCCTCAGACGTGCTGTAGGTAAAACTATTTCCCAGCGTTTGGAGGATGAAGTCTTTCTTAAACACGGCATACCGCGTACAGTGATTGCGGATAATGGAACGCAATTCACTGGCAGCGAACTTAAAGCCCTGTTTCAGAGATACAACATCCCCCAAATTCATTTCACTCCACGATATTGTCCCCAGGTTAATACGGTTGAAAGATACCACCGTACGGTCATGACCACGGTGTCCATCATGGTGCAGGACGACCACCGGTCCTGGGATACGACGCTGCCTAAGGTTCAGTTCGTCTTAAACACCACTGTAAATGAATCCACAAAATTTACACCTTATTTTCTAGTTCATGGGCGAGAAGCCGTCCCGTGTGGTTTAGTTTACGGGAACCGAAGGTCCTCCCAAGTCGACTTGTCGATGGCTTCGCGTGATGATTACGCTTTGAGATTGGGCGGTTTACAGGAAGTGTTTGACAAAGTGACGCTGGCCTTGGGAAAGGCTCACGTTAAAGGTGCACGTTACTATAACCAAGGTAGGCAAACCGTAGAGTATCAAGTTGGAGATATCGTGTGGAAAAAAACGTTTCCTATAAGTGACGCTGGTAAATTTTATATGACTAAATTAGCCCCTAAATACTTAAAATGTCGTATTATTTCCAAACGCTCTCCATTAGTGTACGAGTTACAAGATTTTGTAAGTGGAAAGAACTTGGGGTCTTGGCACGTACAAAACCTCAAGAGTAATTAATTAGTTGTTTATTTTATATCTTTTGTTGTGCAGCTTTGTTGTTACACTGCATAGCAACGTAGAAAGCGACTTTTTGTCATAGTAATATTATTTTTCCTGCACGGAACTCTGTAACTACTTTGCTTGTCCATAGAAAGAGTTCAGTGTGTGGGTTCGATTTTGGTGGTGGTAATCCATTTTTTTTTTAAATCTCCTTTTGGTGTTCTGCTGTGGTCGTAGGACGCGCAGCCCGGTGCTGACCACATCTCGCTGCGCCGCCAACGTCGACGCTCCACATCCATATGTTATTTAGGTAGGGTGAATTGTTCCTTCCTTTGAAGTTTTCTTTTGGTAGCCGTTGTTGGATATGCAGCCGTCGGCGTGAAACTTCGTGCTGCATAGCCTATGGTTCTACCTTATTATATTGAGATTTGTCTCCAGTCGTCGAATTTATATTGAAGTCATTGGACATGCAGCCGTCGGCGTGAAACTTCGTGCTGCATAGCCTATGGTTCTACCTTATTATATTGAGATTTGTCTCCAGTCGTCGAATTTATATTGAAGTCATTGGACATGCAGCCGTCGGCGTGAAACTTCGTGCTGCATGGCCAAGGACTCCTTGTTCTTCTTTGGCTAGACAGGCTATGTGCTGGGGACCAGCAAAAAAATTTGTCCTAAGTCCAAATTTTCCTTGGGTTGGGAGGTACTGTTACACATTTATTTTAAACCCCCCTACCCTATTTAAATGTCCTTTTTAATCGTTTTGATAATTGATTTCTATATCGATTATCGATCTTGGCTGTATGACTACTGTTCCATTTGCCTCATCCAGCATTAGAGAAAACTCGCCCTAGTGTTGACAGTCTTAAAAACGCCATAGTGATTCTTAGTAAATAAAATTTATTTCAGGGTTTTTAATTTCAGCAATTCGTCGCTTATGTTTCATATCTTTATTTAGGCCTAGTTCAATAATGGGTTTTTAAATTTGAACCAGTATTTTGGAACGATTTGTCGTCTATGGCGAATTCGAACGCTGGCAATTTTCGAACTGTCATCCACGACCTACGTGGCCTACGTTCTTTTTTCTCTTGAAAGCGATAAGCTGCAAGGCCGTGTGCCTAATTTTGAGTCCCTTAAAGGGATAATCCGTGAGTGATTCCTGAAGGATTTTATTTCTACTTCTCATCCCTGCGGCCTAGTGCATATTTCTCATCTTTAATCTTATTTTTTCAGCTTATTTCCCAAATCGCGTGGAAGCGTGTCACTTTCTATTGCTCGATTGCCGCTATATAAACCCCGGATTTGAGTAAGTTTGAATTTGGAATACGGGCCTTCATGTGACGCCGTGATTTGGTTGCATCGGTATTAATTTTCTTACGTTTTTCAGCTTCAAAAGCCCCCAAGTGAGTTGACATTGGGCACCAGCGGTTTGGTCGGCCATAAGCAGGCCTTATTTTCCTCCTTGGGTAAGCCTCCTATAATCATTTACAACTAAATCTAGGTTTCCTAACCATAGGCCTTCTCGGCAACATAGTAATTTGGAATATTATTTGTTTCAGGGGTTTGGTTAAATTTCTAAGGACTTTTTTTTTCCTTTTTACGGTCCAATCCTGAACGGATCGTGGACAATTCTAAGCCTGGTGGGACCTCCATCTTCCTGGAGTCCCAGGCCTACTCTCCGGCTTGCAGCTTTCCAACTCTTCACCCAGAGGTTCTCGGGCATAGCGCCGGGTAGCGCCCCGAGCCTTCCATTTGGTGAAGTACCCTTCTTTCTTTATTTTTTTCCGGCTTCTTCTGCCGGTGGCGCCCTCCCTCTTTATTTCTTGAATCTATTTAATTTAAAGAACAAAAACCATAAATACACAAAGTTAACCCACAGATCTCCAATTTGCCCACGCCCTAGCCTAAGCCGCTGAGCCATTGAAATTTTGTAGCCTAAGGCCATTATATCTCGTTATGTGAACAAGGTATACTGATTGAGATTAAAGTACACATATATCTATTTCCTAGTTTCATTTCATTTGTCCCCATACCGGCTGGTGCCTCGCTCCAGTTTGGTAACAATACTTATATGTTTTTTTCAAACCTTATTCCCACGATCAGGTAGATCTGGGCGCCTATAAAGGCTCTTAGACCGTAGTGTGTTCGTTTCCTAATTAAAGTCTTGTAGAGATCTTCTACTATCTAAAGTCCCGCGCCTTCACATTTCAAAACGCTTCAATGTATTTAAAAAGCACCACCAACATTCTCAACACATGTGTGCGTGCTGAGACAGCCATCAACTATGCGTTGATAGTGTTGGTGGTGCTTTTTAAATAATAATGAAAAAATGGAAGCGTTTTGAAATGTGAACGCGCGGGACTTTAGATAGTAGAAGATCCTTTAAACGCGCTAATATTGTATATTTCTCTGTTTATTTACTTAGCCAAGCGAACTCAGAAACGGCTCCAACTATGTGGACGAAATTTGGAATATTAAGGGTTTACGGGGCGACAAATCGATCTAGCTAGGTCTCATATCTGAGAAAACTCGGTTTTAGCTATTTTCACCCGAGCAAAGCTCGGTCACCCAGCCAGATACTAATAATATTCTTTACATCGCCCTTGGCCGTAAAGTGAGATTTTCTGCCCGCTACGCGGAGAGAAAATCTCACTTCTTGGCCAAGGCAAGACGTAAAACTTTTGACAAACCACGGGCGGTAATTCGTAAAGCCCCAGATCACATATTTATGGCCCACACCTTCGGTTCGGGCCACAGAAACCTACGATCTAGGACATTTACGAATTCACCACCCTAGGTCTGTAATGTACCTACTATTGAACAAAGGTTAAAGCCGTAAAGCGCGTAATAAAATGCCATTAAATAGCATAATTAAGTATTACGTTACATATTAACGCTCCTGGCGATACTAACTTGTAGGCACTTCTTTATCACGATATCAAGTGTTCCTAAGTATAAATAAGTAACTTAGTTAATACAGGAAGCACCTGCAAACCCTAAGGCCTATAATTGCTGCCATTTGCAACTTCTAGCGGAACATGTGCATTGCGATCAAATGCAAATACTTGTAACAATCATTAGGTTATTGAAACTAGGAAGAACAATGTTCTTAGATTAGAAAAAAACTTTTATTCGGGTTAAAGAATTTTATTTTCTCCACAGAAAATTATTGAAAAATGCACGTGTCATCTTTTTTTTACCATAATAGAACTACAACCCAAAGAAATGAACACTATTTTTTCATGCTAAAATGCTCTCTAGTGCATATTAAAGTCACTTGAACTGTTTTTGAAAAATTGCACTTTTTAATAAGAATATTTGTGTTATTTTCACCCTTCCCTTTCCCGTTGGCGCGCTTGCCTCGACTTATATTTTTTATATATACCAATAGTATAGGCAAACGAGCGCACCTGATGGTAAGTGGTCACTGCGGCCCATGGACACCGAAATCCCATGATGCCCCATTAAGAAACCATAAGATCTCGAATGCGTTGCCTACCCTGAGGCCTAAGATAGAATGCCTCTGTGCCAGAAATTTCACCGGCTGCCTTAACCCCCTACCGGAACACAACAGTGCGAGCACTGCTCAGTGCTCACTATTTGGCGGCAGGTTAGCGGGGAAAGACGGTGGTACAACTCCGAACGGACCCAGCACCAGGTCCTACAACTAACAAATGTTACATGCTAACATTTATTACGTAATCTCCTTGATAGTATACACGTGTCTGAACTCTAGCTGTCTAACGGTAAACCCATAGCCCTAAGGGCCTCCTGTCGAGCTAAAAACTCTACACTGACATTTACGCATTGTGTTTTATTTTTAAACGACAAAATGTCGCAGAATTTGCCTCGGCATCTGTTCTTAACTGGTTCGGTGTCTAAACTAGTAATTAGGTACAGTCAGGACAAACTAATTGTTTGAAAAATCCATGTACTTAATTGTAAATCAACGTTACGGTGTTGCACTCGACGTGTTACTGAAATTTAGTGAAATCGCCTTCAAAAGACTACTTACAAAACGAATTCACAGCATTTATTTTTCAGGTAAGTAATTAAACATTTGCATTTTTTTACAGAACAAGTATTTTTTTTTTTTCGTAAGCCATAAATTTCACACTTGAATTGGAACTCCTCCTTCTAAATGGCTAATTGCTAAAAAGAGCTAAATTCTTGCAGAACTTCTTCTCAGCAAATATGTGGTAGGGCCTGGTGGTAGGTTCGTCCTGTGTGGTACCACCGTCTTTCCCCGCTAACCTGCCCCCAAATAGCAGTGCTCGCATTGTTGTGTTCCGGTATGGGGTTAAGGTTAAGGCAGCCGGTGAAATTACTGGCACAGAGGCATTCCATCTAAGGCCTCAGGGTAGGCAACGCATTCGAGATCTTAAGGTTTCTTAATAAGAAATCGTAAGATTTCAGTGTCCATGGGCCGCAGTGATCGTTTACCATCAGGTGGCCGTCTGCTCGTTAGCCTTGACCAATGACATGAAAAAATTTCTTGTCCGATCCGTTGACCATGCAGATCAAAGCAATTTGCTGGATATATTTAAAACGTGATAGGTACTCGTATTCGATACTCATTTTCACATTTAAGAAGAACAATAATGCTAGCTAGTTATACCTACCACGGAAAAATAATAGCCTACTTCTTTCATCATCACCACCACTGGAAACTGTCCGCTACTAGACATGATACCACCTGTCCTACCTAGGGCATCCCGAAGAGGCTTTATCCCGAAAAGTGGCAACGTCGCATATATCTGTCAAATGTTTCGCTGTTTTTATTAATTTCTCAATATTACTGTATTAAAAAAGAAGTTATCGTTCTATGGTTGAATGACGCGTCTCATTTTATATTTATTGGTTAGGCATTCAAATGATAAGATTTTACAATACAATACAGTACAATACAATACAATACAAGATTACATTAAAATGCATGGAAAATGCGATGGAAAGTTTTCAAAAGATAGTAGGTAGATACTTCCATAATCCTAAAAAATTCGTGTTCCTATGAAAATTGTTGCAATCCATACTTAAGGTTTTATTCAACCATAGAGCGATACTTTATGTTTTCATTCCGTAATATTCAGAAATTAATGAAAACAGCGAAATATTTGACAGCTATTTGCGACGTTACCAACTTTTGGAGTAAACCCTCTTACCCCTCATCTTTGCCTCTCACCTCCACCGGATACCCGTGACCTTCACCAGATCGCCGCCCCAACTCGTTGGAGGCCTCGACATCTTTTTAAATCAACGGTGATACTATCTCGAAAAGTAGAAACTTATCTCAATCAAAAATTAATTAATTACATCAGCATACCGATGACCGTGTACGTTCCATCGTGTAATTAAGTATAGGATCTTTCGGTATGCAACAATGAGCATCGATAATGGCCGTACAATTATAAATTAAATGGCAAAAAGGACCGCCCACGCATGTTGCGCTAAAGCTGGCGACTTGAAATCTACGTTATTTTATTTAAAAAAAAAACAGGCACGCGGTTCACACTAACGCGTCAGATAGACTTGGTAAAATCTTCACACAAGCACAGAATATTTAATAGTACTACATACAGAATGGCCACGGAATCACCCGCATGAATCTAGCCATCGCGCAACTCGCGCCCAACTCGCCCTTACCGTCATTTGTTTCATCTGGAGATGGGGAGTGGATCGTTGCCCCGAGTAGTGGCACACACACATTTACATGTGTACAGACGTCCTCGCATGCACACAGACGTCCTCGCACGCAAACACACTTTGACACTTCATTCGAAAAGTGTTCGAAATCGTGCTTTTATAGGCCGTGTCCGTCGTGTGGTAGGTATATTGTTTTGAGGGTTATAAAAAGAATAACTTAATTATTAACTCTACCTCTCAGTGCGCAATACTGTTGAGATAGTTTAAGAATTAATCCGTAATTGGTGTTGCCCACCGGCGGTGCGGAAGGTAATGTGTTTACTCTGTAGCTGTTCTAATTAGCCTTGCTTAATATAGAAGTATTAGATAGCGCAGGCCCAATAAGGGCCCCATTTGATCTTAGAGTGTACTTTTCAAATGACACAAATATCTGCTCTGAAATTGTAAACGGAATTTTCGAAAGAAGGTCTGAGTTTTTTAGTTGCTTGCGGCGTTTCTTCTCAAGCTATGGAATACAATAAATATCTTGGAACATATCGCACAAAATTACCTAGCTCTAAATGTGTAGGTGCTAGAAAACGATATAAATGCTTATGTAGATAACAATACATATAATAACTTACAGTAAATTATCCAGGAAACGAGTATATTACAAACATTCGTTTTCATCACACGAAATTGATCCCTAGCGGGATTCCAACCGAGCACCTTCGGAACAGTAAGTACCTATGCAGTTACCTCGCCACTCCGACCGGTCCTGTGCTACTTGCTTCCACCGGTTTCCCGCGACCTTCACGAGGTCGTCGCTCCATCTTGTTGGAGGCCTACCGACAGCTCGTCTCCCGGTTCGCGGGCGCCACTCGAGAACTTTCCGGCCCCATCGGCCATCGGTCCTGCGAGCAATGTGCCCCGCCCACTGCCACTTAAGGTTCGCAATTCTTCGGGCTATGTCGGTGACCCCAGTTCTGCTGCGGATATCCTCATTTCTGATTCTATCACGCAGAGAAACCCCGAGCATAGCCCTTTCCATTGCCCTCTGAGTGACTTTGAGCCTTCTTATGAGACCCATCGTGAGCGCCCACGTCTCGGAACCATAAGTCATCACTGGCAACACACACTGGTCGAAGACTTTCGACTTGAGACACTGCGGTAATTTGGACGAAAAGACACTGCGAAGCTTCCCGAACGCTGCCCAACCGAGTCGGATTCGACGATTGACCTCTTTCTCGAAGTTGGACCTACCTAACTGGACTGTTTATCCCAGGTATACATAATGGTCGACAGCTTCGAGCGCAGAGCCTCCGATTATTACGGGAGTTGGCACAACATGGACATTAGACATAATTTTCGTCTTGTCCATGTTCATTTTAAGACCAACTCGATCGGAAACTCTGCTGAGGTCAGCGAGCATAGTACTGAGTTCTTCCATGGTCTCAGCCATGACTACAATATCGTCGACAAATCGAAGGTGAGAGATGTACTCGCCGTTAACATTGATGCCTCGACCTTTCCAGTCCAGCACCTTAAAAGCATCCTCCAATGCAGCTTATTAACATAACTCATAGCTAAAGTTACTGTAAAAATCCATAGGTACCAATATTATAAATGTCAAAGTGTGTTTGTTTATTTGTTTGTCTTTCTTTCACGTCGCAACGACGGGACAAATTTGGATGAAATTTAGTATGGGGGTAGAATGAGACCATGGGAATAACGTAGGATACTTTTTATCCCGATATTTTCACGGGAACGGGTCTTCCACGGCTCAAACGAGTTTTTTAATACTTCTATAACTATACCCATCTATTTTAAACACACTAAAACCGGGACTTAATCGCGTAAAAACCATTTATATTTTACCTCGAAACGTCCCGGTTTTAGTGTGTTTAAAATGAGTGTGTATCGCGAAAGTTATAAGAATAAGAATAACTTTATTGAACTTATTATCAGTTACATATTTTTATGCATTGAAGGCTCTGACCTCTGAGCTAGGAAAACCTGTGGTACAGAGGTCAGTGTTCTCTCCCACTGTTTTAGGTGACACGGTTGTACTTACAATAATTATTATGTTTTTCTATAATATCCTCGAAGCGTCTCGAAGAGCTCGACAAAAAGAGAGATGAGCTCAAGGCCCGACCACCCGTGGCCTACACTTATACATACGTCAACGGGGTGCTGCCCTGCCCCGAGTGCACTCGCACATTTGTCAGCAAGTTCGGCTATGCGAGTCACTTTAGAGCGCACCAAAGGATGCAACAACGGCATCCAAGTCATGGCCATATTTGAAACAGTCGCTGTGACCGAAATCGGTCAGGAAGGAGTCAGTCAGTCAGACATGCAAAATTAATAATTAATTTAGCTAAGGTTTAAAGTGTGTGTGTGTGTGTGTATCCGTGTTTTTTTTTGTGCTGTTAAGTTTGAGACAATATACGCATCTAGATATGTATAATAGGTATAGTATCATCGGGTAAGCAAATTCCAAGTCTACGCGGAACGAAATCGCGGGCGATCGGCTAGTGTTATTAAATCCGTACCGTCTATTAAAAACGAACGAACTCCAAATGGATATAATGAAATACAGCGATGATGAACGGGCTTTAGTATCAATAATCTTGGGAGATATTTTTAGCCTTTCCCGAGCCGAAGCCCGCAGATTGATTAGTTCAGTAATTAGCACTGCCTTACATGGGTCAATGAATATAGAACCACTTTACTAAGACCATATTTTACTGTGAAATATTGCGTTAATTTTATCGAATCCAATTTCATGCATGTTCCCTATTTAATTAATAGCGTGCGTTTTAAGTGTAAACAGTGTCTTTATTTTATTTATTTGTTTAAAATTTATTAAAGAAATGTAGTAAAGGCCGGTTTACTGCCTAATAGCATTTTATACCAATTATTTTGTGTGTAGGTTACAATAAATTGATTTTACAGTTTTTTTTAATGTATGGTCGTAGTGGAGGCCTAAGTATATCAGGCAGGGACCGTCTTTGTGCTCACGAGATGATACAAAATGCCTTCAAGATCGTTTCAGTAGTTTTAGAAACAGTAACAAACATCAGGTGTCCGCACTTTATTCACGTTGTTTGTGTTGAATTGAATTGTAAGTTTTTTTTTTCAAAATCTGGTTTAAAATTCGAAAGTTCAGTTCGATTCGAACCCGGGATGGCACAAACTTCTTACCAACTGACTATTGATTCATATATTCAGAATAGGTACCAATCGTTTCGGTTACAATTGGTATTTTGACAGGTTTTTTACGGCGAAAACGTCAAAGTTTAACCATTAGAAAGTATTCAATTCAATTAAATCATTTATTTATCAAATTGGCAACATAGGGGCACTTTTACAGTAAATTTGTTATTTG
Source organism: Aethes cnicana (assembly GCA_963971205.1). Taxonomy (NCBI): domain Eukaryota; kingdom Metazoa; phylum Arthropoda; class Insecta; order Lepidoptera; family Tortricidae; genus Aethes; species Aethes cnicana. The sequence goes on from OZ020285.1 coordinate 3,071,486, forward strand.
CATATACCCATAACCAATCACCTTGTTCAAAACGGCAGATGTAACTAACGGAACACATTACTTGACACTTGATAGTCTTGATACTTGAGGCTATCAATTCACCTCCGGCATATAAAGTACACGTTTTATTTGCAATTAGATACGGCGTTTTTAAAGGAAATACCGCGATAGCGATGTTAATGAGACCTACGTCAAACCACCCCTAACGCCCGGTGTCGCAAACGTTAGGACTTGTCGAAAATCTAGAAATACTAGAAGAGACTAAGTTCAATATCATTTCAGCCGAAAGACGTCCACTGCCTACCCCAAGGTTCGCCACTCAGACCGGTCCTGTGCTACTTGCTTCCACCGGTTCCCGCGACTTTCACTAAGTTGAAATAAGATAAATTTAAATGTGCCGTATGGCTAGCAAATCCCCGTTTCGCTCAATATTCATAACAAAATGAATTTTAACAAACGCGTTATTTGGTTATAGAATATGAAGATCCTCAGAAAAAACATGCTTATGACGAAAGAAACGAATTAAGAATTTCCTCTTTTTTTTTGGAAAATTCAAAATGTTAAGAAAAAATTTAAACAGTAGTACTCGTACCTAGTGTATGTAGTTTACTTAATTTGTTTGTTGGTAGTTTCTTATTTTTAATATCTATACTAATTTTTAAACGTGAAAGTAACTCTGTCTGTCTGTCTTTCCATCTGTATGTCTGTCTGTTACCTCTTCACGCTTTAAAAGTTGGACCGATTTGGGTAAAATTTGATAAGGAGATAGTTGGATTCCCGGGAAAGGACATAACAAAACTTTTTATCCCGGAAAAACGCATAGGAAGTTCCTGCGAAAACCGAATTCCACGCGAAGTCGCGGGCAGAAGCTAGTATGTTAATAAGTCGTGAAATATATTCGAGGTATAATAATTTGTTAACTTACTAAGAACTACTGGTAAATTCATTTCTGATATGTAAAAGTGCCCCTACGTGGCCAATTTGCTGAATAAATGATTGATTGATTGACTACAAATATTACATCGAGCGTACTTTATGCTCCACCAACCTTTTTAATTCAACGTTAGGTCACTTCCAGTACATGCACTTCCTTGGTTTCGCTATTAGACCTAACTAGCATATTTATAACAAAAAGAGGTGCGCGTGCGTCTGTTGTTTGTCTGACCATAGTTATAGAACACGTTGAGGGCTAATAGGCGAATAGTTGATACCCTAGGTCTACGAGTATGTTTATTGTCTATGTTTATGGTTTGGATTCTATTGAATAGAGTTAGCTTAGTATAGATAACTTTTTATTTGAAAATCCACCACCACATCAGCCTATTTACGTCCCACTGCTGGGCACAGGCCTCCCCTCATCGCGAGAGGGTTTGGGCTACAGTCCCCACGCGGGCCCAGTGCGGATTGGGGACTTCACACAAATCCTTGAATAACTTCGCAGATGCGTGCGTGATTTGTAAAAATCGCAGGAAAAATAAGTTATTGTATTTTTAAAAAACAAGACAGTATATTGAAGAAATTATAAGATGCGTTTTATTTGCTTTTTTTAAATTTATTAATTAAACCGTAAATTTAATGGGATACAAATGAGGTACGGTAGTTTAAAAAATAAAACAGAAATTGCCCTCGTTATTATTACTTCACCAACCATTTTATAAAAACCGCATCCAAACAGTGAAAGTCATAATAAAATAAAGGCATGTCTCAATGTCAAGCTGTGTTTGCCAAAAAAAAAGAATACGCTCAAAACACAAGAAAAAACATGCATCGTCTCTATTTAACCCTTAACTGCTGTGGTGGCAAAAAATGATTCACTTTCTCTAGGATGCGGCAAAAAAAGCACCCCAGTAACCTGTGATTTTTAGGGTACCCTTTATCGAAAAACCATTTGTCCAACTGAAAATCGATTAAAAATTAAGTATATATTTTTTATACGCTAAATAGGTATGACTTGTTTCATTCATAGCAATAAATGAAATAAAGTAAATAAACTACTGACTTTAGAAAATCCACTCCAGTTTTAAGCGCTTGTATTTCAAAGAATTAATTGTACATAACAATTGTGCCACAAAAACGGCTTCAAATTTCTTTCAATGGAATAAATTTACCCAAGCCTTTTGTATTGTTTTAAATAGTTAAAAGTGCAGTTAATAATTGAACTGACGTTCATCTTCTTCTAAAAGCTAAAATGTAAAGAAAAAAAGTTTCTTAGAAGTCGACAGAAGCGTTTCCAAAAATATCTAATTTATAATTTAAAAAAAAACATCAAATAATTTTATCTCGACCCATATTTAAAAACCTTCTCGCGCTTGACTATTACAAACGAGAAACGACAATTGTCTGTTAACCCCTTCACCCACCTGTGATTTCTAAAGATGCAACCCTTTTACGAAGCAGGAAGTCCCACACCTGCCTAGAAAGCAAATCGGGTCTATTTTTTACAATAGACATGATTTAGTAAGGGTATCTCATAGGGTTAAGTGTGTACAATTTAAAACATGAAATGGAGAGTGATCTTAAGAAATTACTTTTTGGGAACCACGTAGGAAAGAAAGAAAGAAAACATTTATTCATGACGTTACACAACACACACACAAAAGACAAAAGAGCAACATTTATACAGAACAAAAGAAAAAGTGTTGTGGCCTGTCACGAAATGGTCCCAACTCAGCTTGTGCCAGCATTAAATGCCAACGCTGGTCTTCCGTAGGCAATTGGTTCCTCTGATTTCTTTTTGTATTTTTAGTCTCTTTAATCGCATTTCCAGCATTAGCTTAGTTACGTATGGGATCGAGCTTTCCCCGTGGTAGGGGGGAAGCGGCCATGATTAAATTTTGAACATTATTGCCGATTTTAACTTCATTGATGGTTACTTTCCAAGACACGACACTGGTGTAACTAATGCTCCTAGAGAAATGTCATACGGGCATTTTTATAGAGAACTAGCTGACCCCGCGGACTTCGTACCGCCTTAGAATTTTTGTTTTTGTGTATGAAAAATAGCTTACGTTACGTCGTATTCTCAGACCTACTGAACATACACACCAAATTTCATAACAATTGGTAGAGCCGTTTCGGAGGAGTTTGAAGACAAAAACTGTGACACGATAATTTTATTATAGAGAACTAGCTGACCCCGCGGACTTCGTACCGCCTTAGTTTTTTTTTTGGGTATGAAAAATAGCTTACATCTTATTCTCAGACCAACTGAACAAACACTCCAAATTTCATAGGTATTGCCTCAGGACTTCAGGAGGTGAGGGGCGAAAGTTTACTAGTTATCTAAACGTCGGCAACGGTAAACATGAATCGGTAAAAGTTCTCACGAATATTAAACAGTATTCTTTGGGTAACAATTATGTGAAGAATTCACTATTGTGGAAGGCAACACCTGAGAGCTGAATTCAATGGTATTGTACGTTTGATTTATATTTGCATACGTCCAGTACGACACAACTATAATTTTATAATACGGCGCGCGGAGCCCTTACGCCGTCGACATAGAGTTCAATACGCAGCATTTTATTTGTGTAGTGTTAACGTTAGAAGGGTAGCGGCAGCGGACGGGTTAACTATTCAAATTTTTAATGTTACTTTTACTACTGGATACGGTTTCAGATGATCATTAAACGTACCTGTACGTTGATATACTCTACATGTATTTTCCGACAGACATGGTTTTGAAAAAATATTATAGAAGCAAACTAGGCGATCATAAATATATGAACACAATTTTATTATCAAGACGTTAGTTAGTGCATGTTCAAATATATTTATGATTACCCTTTGTTTGCTCTCATAGGTAATTCTGATGGCGGCTGGACAATTTCTCCTTACTTTTAAATGACTCAGTTTGATGAAAAATGAATGAAATAAAATGTTTGTGGGATTCCTGTTGTGCGAATCGGAGGAAAGAGGCATTAGGTGCCTAGTAAAGAATTTAACGACTATCAAAATGAAAATGAAAAATCTAAATATTTATTTAGCAAATAGGCCGCATCTGGGCACTTTTACACGTCACTTTTAAATAAATTTAACAGATAATTTCAAATGCGAACGTAAATAATTCATAATAATATGTGCAGAAATAAATAGGTTGAAACAAAAATGGCGTAATCTCGATTAATTCCTCGGACGCTCACCTCTGACGGCCAATGGGACCAGAAAGTTCTTGAGTTGCGAACACGTGCCGGTAAGGCAACGTTCGTAGATAGGCCTCTAATTTGAACAAAATAGCGTACTTTACCACAGAATATATAATAGTACTACATACAGAATGGCCACGGAATCACCCGCCTGAATCTAGCCGGCGCGCAACTCGCGCCCAATTCGCCCTTGCCGTCATTTGTTTCATCCGGAGCTGGAGAGTGAATCGTTGGCCCGCGTAGTGGTACACACACATTTACTGTACACACACAGTGTACAGACGTCCTCGCACGCAAACATTGACACTTCATTCGAATTGTGTTCGAAATCGTGCTTTTATAGGCCGTGTCCGCCCTCTGACTTTACTTACCCAAACAAGTCGAAACAAACCTATGTTACATAAGTTCCTTCCTCACTTCAACGTCGAGTTTCACCTTGTTATGAAGATCGTCGAACCAAGCCTGAATTAGAGAAGCTCAAGAGTAGCTATAAGTATTCGAAGTGGACAACACCACTTCGAATACTTATGGCGAAATACCGAAGAGTCCATATGAGTTGTGAAATTTTAAGAGGCTCAATCTTGTAACTTGAGGTAATAGAAGAAATACAGGTCGGATTAATTTGACCAAATATGTTACCCTTGCTTGGCAGTCGGATAAAAAGTCATGATAAAATGGTAATATAGGTCGTTGAGAATTGAATTAATAGAACAGTGAATTGTATACATTACTTTACCTAGCCTGGTGTTTTTGCGGCTTTTTTCATGGCTTCTTCAAATAAAAATAAAAAAGAAATTTCTCAACTTTTTAGATTTTTCGAAACATCTTATTGGTCAATCAATAATAACCACTAGTAATATCATCATCATCATCATTTCAGCCGAAAGCCGTCCACTGCTGGACATAGGCCTCCCCCAAGGCTCGCCAGTCAGGCCGGTCTTGTGCTACTTGCTAGTAATATAAATTAAGTACAAACCCTCTCGTGATGAGAGGAGGCCTGTGCCCAGCAGTGGGACGCAAACACAAACAAAGTTACTCTACGTAAAGTTGCATTTAGAAGGGTTTTTAAAAATAAAAAGACGGGGTTATCGATCCAGTTAAAATCATGAACGTGAAAATTTTAATTTGTGAAGCGTAAGGAATTATTTTTGTCAATCATACATGCCCGTCTATCTTATAGCTTTGGTCAAAGCCGTGAATATAGATTACATACATGAATAACTACTTTTATGGCATTTTTTGGCAAACGAGCACACAGTTCATCGTAATGTAAGTCGTCAAGTAGGTACCTAAGTGGTCTCTGTGGCTCAACTAAAGACATAATAAGAATTATAAGATCGCAAACGCGTTGCTATCCTAAGATTGAGGGCGTTTACGATCGTAATTTCACCCGTTCTCTCCCCTTGCCGGAACACAACAATGCGAGCACTGATGTTTTGGCGGCAGGTCAGCTTAAATTTGTGGTAGCCATCAATTAAAAAAAAACATTTATTCAGCAAATTGGCCACATGGCGGCACTTTTACACGTCAGAAAAAGAATTTACCATCTAAACGGACCCTGCATCAGCATCATATGTTTTCATCCCATTTTAACACGAAACCGAAATATTCGCGGATAACAACCCAGTGCAGCACGCTTCTAATTTCAGAATCTCGTCTAAACTACCCTTGCCATTAAGTAAATCGACTTCCGTATTAAAAAAAATCGGACAGATGCAACTTTAAAGCAGCTAGAAACCCTAGTTTTAATTATATCCTTAGCACTGTAGCAGAAGGTTTACAATCGTCGGATTTATTTCAATCTGCTACCCGTCATGTAAAGGCATTGTGTTACCATGATTTGCATGTCGTTAACTTTTTGTGTAACCCTAAAAAATACTGATAGGGAGGTACAGTATGTTTTTATTTCCTTCTAAACATCTGAGTAGGCTCGTCTCCCGGTTCGCGGACGCCACTCGAGAACTTTCCGGCTCCACCGGCCATCAGTCCTGCGAGCAATGTGCCCGCCCACTGCACTGCCACTTAAGGCTCGCAATTCTTCGGGCTATGTCGGTGACCCTAGTTCTACTGCGGATATCCTCATTTCTGATTTTTTTCGAGCTGTCGGTAGGCCTCCAACAAGGTCGCGGTAAACCGGTGGAAGCGAGTAGCACAGGACCGGTCTGAGTGGGGAGGCCTATGTTCAGCAGTGGACGTCTTTTGGCTGAAATGATGATGATGATGATCTGAGTAGGTTTTCCATAGGTAACCTAATTTTAAATACCTATATTTTCTGAGTAGGTACCCAAAAATACAAATCATGTCAAACTGTCTGACCCGGTGAACTTCGTACCGCCTAACAGTCAATGAATGACGTGAGCTGCCAATTGCGGAAGATGGCGGAAGCGAATTTATTAAAATCATATTTTCTGTATAATACTTTCGTGGTTAATGTTTGTTATCCTATTCGGGGCGGAGACAAATCCAAAAAATCAAAGATCATTGAAATCTGTTAAGCCGTTCTTGAGTTTATAAGAGATTTACAAGATTAAATAGGACAATCGAAGTGCCAGTACTTAATTAAAAGTGAAAAATAAAACTTCCACCTAAATACTTTTATGATATGTAGATTTCAAAATAAGTTTGAAAGTTTGTACCCTCAGAATTGTTATCCAAATCCACAAAAATCACGCACAAATCCTTTTCGGAACCCCCTGTACAAACCAGGTAAAAATCCGCAAGCCAAATTGAATGGAACATTTTTGTCATGCAAAATTCGAATTCGTAACTCAATATGCAAATCCTGCGCGCGCGCATACAGATGCAAATGTCGCAAACAATCGATCGATCCGATCAATACGCTTTTTGATTTCTCGAGTGATTTATTGGCTCAAGGGTTTGAACATTTTTTTTTGTAGTCTGGAAGTGTGTTGCAGTGATAGTCGTTGAAATCTCACTTCCAATATGCTACTATACTCTTCCAGGCGGACTATGGAAGTATGGACCATCTAATAAGTGGAACTAACTCTGCTCTGTGAGGAAAATTTGTGGCGTGAAAAGCTTTTATGCCTCTTTATCTAACCTCATAACGAGAGATAAAGACAAAAGAAGCCTCGGATGACATTATTCGCTCCAAATGACTTAATGCAATGCAAATAAATATGAACAGTGACAGTTCACTTCACTGGGGTCCGTCAGAGATTCCATATTTGGCCTTGTGACATGCTGCAATCGTTTTCTTATATCCATCCAACACTGACTTTGCACCCAGCGAATATTTGGTTTCTTCAGGACGGGTTTATTTATAGTCTAACTCCATTTTTGTACTGTGTTTTGTTGAAAAAACTAAAATTACCTACATTGTCTTCATTTTTACCAACAGTGCAAAGCCGTAACTTGTAGTTATAAATAGGACATCGTAAGTGAAGCAACGTGCAGGAAGTAAGTGAATAAATCCAAGATGGCCGACTAATTACCGCCCCGCCCGTTCGCTGTAGCGCCCACGATCGGCGCGCGCGCCGTTATTTAGAACAATTGTATTGTAATACTGTTTTTTTTAGATGTCATATGACAGCGAATGAGGCTAAGGTTCGGGTACATTATGGCCAAAAAAGTAGGCTTTACTGAGTAGTTAGAGTGTATTGTAAAAGTCGTTTAGCTCACACTATTATGTATTACGTTGATTAAGGTCAGTAGGTACCTATGTACTGGGCAACAGAGCTTTGCGATGGTGAAAATATTTAAAATGATTTTTCTAGATATGAGACCTAGCAGATCGAATTTTTATATCTATAGGAAATTTCATTGAAATCGTTAGAGCTACTTTCGAGAACGTGGAGTAGAAAATATATTATGTGGGTAGATATAAACTACTTTTTGCCCGCGACTTAGTCCTCGTCATGGCATTCGGTTAAAACATTCCCGAGGGAGCTATGCGTTTTTCTGGGATAAAAATTAGACTATGTTCTTCCCCGGGACTCGGAGTATCTCATAGGATATTTCATCGCAATTTGATGATACAGCGGTTTAAGCGTGAAGAAGTAACTGACAGACAGTAACTTTGTACTTTCGCATTTGGATAACTTATAAATTTAATATACTGTATGTACATACAGTACAAGGAAACTGCTTTAATTAATTCACGTCGTTAATATTATTCTAACAAAATAAACAATATCTTTATCATAGATATTAACTTAAGCACTATATTACCGGAGTCTATAATTATGAAAATATTAACTTTATTATGAACTTAGTTATTATACGGTATCATAGAGATATTATCTAAGCAATGTGTAATTTATCAACGTACATTTATTACAAACGATTATTCTTTGAAATAATAATGGTCTATTCTCAGGTTTCTAGTAGAGCTAAAGAGATTTTTATTAAAAATTGAAAATTTTGTTTGATCATAATTGATTCAGCATGCCAATCCTAGACACACCAAACTATTAAGACAGTTATTCATAAACTAGCTAAAGTAGCTAAACCAACAACGAAATGGGGACTATCGTTTTTTTGCTCACCAGTTGGCGCCACTGTTGACTAAGGTCCAGAGCCATAGCTGTAAAAGGCGACTTTATAAGATCAGCGCCGAAACAAAGTTTTCAATCTTGAATCTCATTAAGCTTATTGATTATAAATAACAACTATCGTCATATCGAGTAGCTATGCCGCAATGTTGTGCAGTTCCGTTTTGTTTGGAAAAAAGAAAAAAATATCAAAGCGTTTGTAATCATTACCAAATAATCCATATTTGCAATAATTTCACGAAGGAGATCACTTTTCAACAGGTAAATTAAAGAAATTATGATTTATGTCACGAAGCCCGCCAAAACCGGTGAAAACTGAATGTTATTGGACCTCACGCGACACTAGCGCCTCTAGGGGCAAATTCACACGCGATAGCCCCCATTAAATAAACTTGCGCTATGAAAAAAACTCCAATTTTAAATAGAACACACAATCGCTTACCTGTAAAAAAAACACAGCGAAATGACCGAAAGGCCCACTTAAAAAAACCGTACCCTATTTGATGGTGTATAATAATTGACGACCCACCGACGAATGACCCCGCGTTCCCCTACCCACGAAACGCCCCTACCATTTTCAAACCATAGACCCCATATGGCGTCAAAGCCTAGGGGAAATAAGACACTTTAAGTCTTGCAAGTTAGAGTTCAAACTAGCGCTACATTTGTAACAAGCGCGGCAGGTAAAGAATTAAAAAAGAGGGGACAGGGGACCACCCCTCAACAGCTGCTTATAAGTTTTTTTTCTAACGGAAGCGTTATTAGAATTACGTCCAGTTAGTTTTCCTTTTTTCTAAATTATAGGTTGGATTTTTCGAATGATAGCTTAATTGGAATTGGCCTTTAATTTGGTGGTGGGTTTGAAAAAATATCGGTAGGTAGTTTAACGCCTCATTAAATTTATTTACAAATCGTACCGCGGGAGCCGCCATATGGGAGATAAAAATAAAGTATCCATTTTCAGAACGTTGGCCATTATACTAGAATCATCATAAGTAATCATTTTAGCTCCAAAATTGCAGCATATTGTGCTACTTTTCTAATTTAAGTATGAATTGATTAAAGTTACAAGAAATTGACGAAAACAATCAAATTAGATTCCACCACCACGACAGGGTTAGCAGGCAAATAAGATGGCAAAACCTAAATTATAATAATAACTAATAAGCATTGATCTATTATAAGAGCAGATTATAAGAAGCCGGAGAAAAACGGCCTTCGTTATAAAGAGACGTTATTAGCATATTGGAACGTATTTTCTAATGTCAGTTTGCTCCATGTATTTTGACATAATCTGTTAGGCACTGTTCGTCCATATGTTATTGTTATTACTTATTATAAGGTCAATGCTAATAAGACATACATACGATCCTAATACGAACTTCCTATATTCTTATTGAATAATAGTATACTGTACATATCAAGAATCTAATTTGAATAACGTGGTTATAACCATCGTTATTAAATAAGTATAATCACTATCGTTAAATCTGAAACTAAAATGTAAACACTAATTTATTATTTTATTACATTTCAGATGTCCGGCTTGAAGACTACTAGCGCCACCTCTTAGCAACTTGGTAAGTAATCCTGCCAAATGTCTCTGCAAATGTTTCAGTTACATCGCTGGTGGCGCCACTGTCTGCGGTTAAACCTGAATTTTGTATTGACGACATTAGTTCCGCGTTTTTCCACCAGGACCAGGATTATTTTTTTACATTCGCTGAATAGCGCCATCTAGCTTAATGACGAGGTGTTGTGTTTTTGCTGTGTTACATGTTAATTTTGAGTTCTGCGATATCAAAAATATTTTGAAAACTATTCAAAATACAATGTTGATTAATTTAAATATTAGGACCTACAAAAACAACAGAAACAATTTAAGGTAGATACATGACAAGCTACAAATTATTGATAAACCGGTAATTACAAGTCAATATATATCCATTAAAGGCATTGATTGTATTTATAACATAATACAGAAACGATTATCATTAACGGCCATTAAATACAAGTGGTTTACCAATTACGGAGATAAACCAGACAATAAAGACAGATTGACGCACGTGAAGTGGTCGGCAAACCTTAAGAATAACAAAGTTGGCCGAATGTTTTTCGGCTTGAAAAAAAGGCAGTAAATACTTACTGTATAAAATTGCTAATAATGAATGAAATCCGATTCGAAAACAGTATTAATTGTCGTTTATGTTAATTATTATAATCCAAATAATGAAATCATTTAAAAAGAAATTCATAGACCACCGTTGTAATTGTTTTAATTAAGTATAGACATCTATTTGTTTAGACACTAACCACATAAATATATAGGTGTAGTTACTTATAATTTACCTAACACTCATGTCATTTTACTACTCTGGTAAAATTAGAGGTTAACTCAACCACATTGAAAAAACTACTTAACTGAAATTTCAGTTAGCCGAAAAAAATCGCCGAAAAAGTTTTCGTCCACCACGTAGCTCGTAGCTCTAACCTAGAAATTATTCAGTTATTATAGAAGGTTTATAGATCTGGATTGCATTGTCTAGCTGGTCTAGTTTTTAGAAACCTACGCAGAATTCCTAGGAAACTCACTGTTGCACGCGCAGTCAAACCGTCAAGTACGAACTATCAATAGTTTTTGAAGGTCAATTTAATTTAGGACAGGTGTTCCAATCCGGCAGTGGCAAATTCGAATTGAATTTTTCACATAAGTAATTCGGATATTCCTATTGCTTCTCAATCAATGCATTTTTTTTATAAAGTTTCACTAAGGAACCTTGATAGCTTCAGTAGTTGCACGCCATACTCCCATAAATCTATGAAGCGCTTGACACGGCCACTCCCGCGCAGAGCACTTAGCACGTGACGCCACTGTGTAATTATACAATATGTTGTTTTATAATACGATCAAAACAATTACAATATACCATAGAAAAAGGAAGGTAAATCTAGAATACCGACCTTCACACAAATCAGCATACGCCCGAAATTAGTGTTAAATGCGATAATAGATGTCGCTGCCTAGGTAGCCTGGATACAAATTTGAACTCAATGAGCAACATCTAGATGGCGCCTCAAATCATCTTACAGGATAAAAAGGGAAATTTTAAGCGCCCTCTGGATGTCGCTCATAACAGTCATAACATAATACAGAGCTTTTCCAATGCACGCCGTAGGGAGATTGACAGTCTATGTAATTTAGAGCGAATTTTTTACAAATATAAGTAACAAAAATTGTATTAAGTCAACCAATTTATTCCATCCAATAGGTATCCACCTTATTCTAAGTGGTCACTGTGGACGTAAAGAATCACAAAATTTCGAATGCATTTCCAAACCTGAGGACTAAGATGGATGTCTCAATGCTGGTAATTGCACAGGATCTCTTACTGGAACACAATAGTGTGAGCACTGCTGGCGGCAGATTAGCGGGTAAGATGGTGGTAGTCACCCGAACGGAACCTGCATCAGGGCCTGCCATCGGCAAAACCAATTGCTATTTCAGCATAAAATATTCCTAAGCATGCAAGTTTTTTTTGATCATTCTCCTTAAAAATTTACCCGCGTATAAGCCTCCGAAAGTTGGCAACGTCGCAAATAGCTGTCAAATATTTCGTTGTTTTCATCAATTTCTGAATATTACTGAATTAAAAAAGAAGTTATCATTCTATGGTTGAATGACGCGTCTCTTTTTATAGTTGTTAGTCCTCGCGAACAAAGTCGCATACAATACAACAGTAGTATAAACGCGATAATTCCAGTTTTTCTGCTACTCAAGTATAAATATGGTCACTATAATCTGCACGTGTCACAGCTGCGGTAAACACATCGATATGCGATAATTGATGTCGAGAACACCCCGCCACTGAGGCTAGCACGGCGATCAACTTGAGTTGATAATACTTTAACTGTGACAATGGTTGGAGAATGAAAAAAATAAAAACTATAGGGAATTTCAAGAGTGTAAGTCCAGCAGAATTTGAATTAAGGGGCGGTCGAAAATGGATTCAAATGGTTCGTGTAGATGTAGGTAATCATACAAAATATACATAGGAGTATGATTAAATGTCGTCACACAAAACAAGGGACAAAATAAAGCAGGTTCTGCGCTTAACAGCGTACATCTTTTTTTATTTCAACCTCATCATTATCATTTCAGCCGAAAGCATCCACTGCTGGACATAGGCCTCCCCCAAGGCTCGCCACTCAGACCGGTCCTGTGCTACTTGCTTCCACCGGTTTCCCGCGACCTTCACGAGGTCGTTGCTCCATCTTGTTGGAGGCCTACTGACAGCTCGTCTCCCGGTTCGCGGACGCCACTCGAGAACTTTCCGGCCCCATCAGCCATCAGTCCTGCGAGCAATGTGCCCCGCCCACTGCCACTTAAGGCTCACAATTCTTCGGGCTATTTCAATCTGTTAATGAAAAATCTATATCTACGGCCGATGACTCGAACTGAATAAACTTTTAAATTTAATGAAAACCATTTTGAGATTTTATTTCAAGGAATGCAAGGAACGGACGTCGCCGCGTACAGAATCTATTAATTATTTTTATCCAGACTGGAATAACTTCAAAAATGTATATATCCAAGTTTTAATTATTCAGCAAGTTTTGTTCGTCATTTTTTAATTAACTAGTCTTTGGTAAGAGGAAGCGCAGCAAAAAATCAAACGTAGGTAGAGATCTTCTACTATCTAAAGTCCCGCGCCTTCACATTTCAAAACGCTTCAATTTTTTTATTATTATTTAAAAAGCACCACCAACACTCCAGCCATCAACAGCCAGCCATCAAGGCTGTCTCAGCTCGCACACATGTGTTGAGAGTGTCGGTGGCGTTTTTTAAATACATTGAAGCGTTTTGAAATGTGAAGGCGCGGGACTTTAGATAGTAGAAGATCTCTACATAAACAGTGGATGTCTTGATCATTGGACTTCAGAATATGGATTGCGCAATTCGACTTTACCGCGGGAATAAGCAGTGTAAATGGCATGCTAGAGCTTAATATTACTACTAGTTTGTTTGTTTACCTCTTCAATTAAACAACCACTTTACAACATTGTTGACTTTCGCGACATTGACTATAATCGTTACAAGTAACTCGATTTGACATTTTTGCCGGGCGACATTTAGAACCGTTTCGAAGTGAGATGTCGTGACAAAATAATACCTATGTTAATGACTGTAATCCTAAATAGTGGTGAGGAATTGAAAGAAGTAACGGGTTTCTTCAATTGAGTTCAAGGAGAGAACACGAGCGGCAATTTGAAAAAAATAGCCTGCACCCACTAAGGTCTAAGTAAAGGTATCTTCATTTATACATTGCAATACATTGCTGGTTCGATTAAATTGGTTACAAAGTAATGGTTAAAATTATGTTTGACGTGATAACTGTAAATTGATGAACGCCGGCTGCGCCCACAAAAAAACATGATGCAATAATAGTGGCGTTGTAGCGTTACGTGACATTCCTTACAGATATTCATTACAGACACCGAATTTATTTATTAGAATAAATTTAAACCATTAGGACTACAGTCAATTTTTCTGCTCCTATTACAGATCACACCTGTATATATTGTTCTGCGTTTTAAACACCTTACCAGGAATTTCATATCACAGTGCTAACGTTATGGGAAGGCGACACCACGTCCCCTGACCATATTGTACTCATATCATGAGGAAATCTCCTTTCATCATGCACCATACCTTTTATGATACCAACCACGCCCATCGAACACATCACACACAATGTATTGCAACAGCAATTACATTCTGTCATCGTCATGGAACCGTGTTGACTCAGCATTATTAAATGCCACGTACACATACTTCGCAACGAACTGCCGAGTAATGTTGTCCGTTTTCCTCTCATATGAATTAAATGGGTTCTCTTTTTGTGTACAGTCGACATTACATTTTGTAGCGAATAGTGGATAAAAAAAGCCGTGGTGGCCTGGTGGTTCGACCTACCTCTCATGCCGAGGGTCGGGGGATCGCACCTCTAAGTTTACTTACGTGCGAAATTAAATTTGAATTTACCATGAGCTTTTCAGTGAAGGAAAATATCGTGAGGAAACCTGCACGCATCTGCGAGGTAATTCAAAGATGTGTGTGAAGTCCCCAATCCGCGTGCCCGCGTGGGGACTATATAGCCCAAACCCTCTCATAGTGAGGGGAGGCCTGTGCCCAACAGTGGGACGCAAATAGGCTGTAGTAGTAGTAGTAGTAGTGGATAAATATCATACCGTCCATATTCTCAAGTCATGTGACAACAGCACATGCTGAGTGGAGACCTTTTCGGTAGCGGCATGTCACATAGCCTGTAATATTTGTTTTACATATATGTTTTCTAAAAATGTCTTTTGTATGTGTACTATGTCTGCTTACTGAATAAACTTTTCTTTATCTTTATCTTTAAGTCTGTCTGTCTTACCTTCACGCTTAAGCCGCTGGACCGATTGAGATGACGTTTGGTATGGAGATAGAGTCCCAGGGAAGGACATAGGGTACTCTATATCTAGGAAAAACGTGATATCCGAATTCCGAAGTCGCGGGCAGAAGGTAAATAGTCCATACTAATATCATAAATGTGAAGGCGTGTTTGTTTGTTTGTCCTTCCTTTACGTCGCACAGAGTGGACCGATTTGGATGAAATTAGGTATGGAGATAATTTGAGACCCGGGCAATAACATAGGATACTTTTTATTCCGACGATTCCACGGGAACGGGTTTTCCACTGGTCAAACCAACTTTTCAAAACTTCTATAACTATAACTGTCTATATGTACTTACAGTATCAACTGGTACGCGGGACGAAGTTCGCGGACATCGGCTAGTATTCCAAAAAACTATTAAAGTTTGCAAACAAAGTTGTTCAAAAGAACTTGACTAAATATTTAAATTATTTAGGTGCATCTTAACATTCTGTCTGTACGTCCAACCGCCTGCTTACTTGCAAATTCCTTCCATTGCACGGAATTGAATCCTGACATCCAACGATCATCTACACAGTGCAGTCTCATTTCAATATAAATTGTGATGCATATACTCCATACCGCGGTTCCTCTCATATTCTTCGTTGGAGTCACCAGTAAGCTTGAAGGGGAAACACTTTTTATGATATCTGTTGGCATACAGGCCGCCTGATGGTGAGTGGTCTATGTCGTTCATTGAATACAGATAAAGCATCATAAGTTCGCTAATGCATTCCAACTCTCAGTACCTACCAAAGATTGAATAACTCTATGCGGTATTGCGATTTGATAGTAAAGTTAATTTGCAAGTAACAGCATACCATACCAGCACTACGTTTCTATATAAAAAAAACATACTAACTATATTCATCATCATCATCATCATCATTTCAGCCGATAGACGTCCACTGCTGGACATAGGCCTCCCCCAAGGCGCGCCACTCAGACCGGTCATGTGCCACTCGCATCCACCGCGTTCCCGCGACCTTTACAAGGTCGTCACTCCATCTTGTTGGAGGCCTACCGACAGCTCGTCTACCGGTTCGCGGACGCCACTCCAGGACTTTCTTGCCCCATCGGCCATCAGTCCTGCGAGCAATGTGGCCAATACTTTTATTCGCAATTCGCAAATTACGAATGTCGTAAATTGCTATAAGATAAAATAAAAGGCAATTAAATTAAAAAACGTAATGCTTTTTCCGGGAGTACAAGTAGCCTATATTGTTGACCCATGTTATAATTATAATGTAGCCATACAATATTTTAGGGAAATCCGACCAGTAATAATATACAGCATTTACAAAATTTGTTATTGTTATCAACAAAGCTAATAATACAGTGATACCTAATGCACATTGCATCATTATATGACTCAAAAAGGGATTTACCCGACTGTGGTTTAACATATAGAAACAATAGGAACTAATGCTGGGCTATTTTAGAATATCTATATCCACCTTAAAGTCCTTTTTGCCGTGACGTACATGTTATGAGGTTATGACTAATGTTTTCATGACCACGATATCAACGCAGTTGGATGAACATATGTTTTCTTATGGTTAGAGATCTTCTACTATCTAAAGTCCCGCGCCTTCACATTTCCAAACGCTTCAATTTTTAATTATTATTTAAAAAGCACCACCAATACTCTCAACGCATAGTTGATGGCTGTCTCAGCACGCACACATGTGTTGAGAGTGTTGGTGGTGCTTTTTAAATACATTGAAGCGTTTTGAATTTTGGAGGGGCGGGACTTTAGATAGCAGAAGATCTCTAACAGACAATGATGATGCGGTTAAATGAAAATGTATGTTGGTATTTGCATGATGGCTACAGAAATATAAATATTGGTTCCTGTTATAAGTAACCGCAATTAAAATTAATACAGTTATGAAAATGAATCATTTGACTCATCTATAAATTTTAAAAGAGAATTATCTAATATTTATCAATCAATTATTACCTATTGTTGACGAAAGGAAACGTAGGAACATAAATAAATAAATAGCACGCTCTAAAATAATACAAATATTCCAATTCCTATACTAGAAAGCGACAGATGGGGTTCCAAATAAAATAAATTATTTATCTTTCAACAGAACAGACATACAGAACGACATATTTATTATTAGCGAACTGCGTGTCGTGATCGTACGCGTGCGTTGACCCGGCCATTTTGTTTTAATACTTACTTCAATTCGCTAGTCATTGTAACAGGGATACTTAAATACCTAGTCCAGGAAATCTGCAAGAGCAACGGAGAATAAAATGTGTATTTAAAAGAGATCGATATTTTTGAGGATATCACGATAATAGGGATGACGACAACTTTTATTTCCTTAATCTATCAGGAAGATTATTGAAAAGTATTTGACACGTATTTTTTCTTTTTTCACGTAATCAAACTTATACGGATATATATTGAGTTGAAATGTCGCGTGACGTCACGGTTAGGTACGATTTATACCTAACGGTGACGTAGTTAGCCCCCACTCTCCAACTTTAATGCGTTTTAACTTAGTAATTCTTTGTTAATTTGATAAAACAAAAAATACGTGTCTAATATTTTTTTATTACCTGACTGACGGACTAATTAGAATTTCGATTTCTTCACCCTGTCGTCATCCCTATTCTTTTGCATCAACACGAAAATTACCTAAAGGTACCTGCTGGGTACATTGAACTGAATTGGGTTGGGTATATTGAATTGGCTCATTGAACACCAAAAATAGAACTTAAATGTGTCATAATGGCTCATAATGAAGATTGACGTCAAAGGGATGTTTACAATTTTTCACCCTATTCCGTTGTATTAAGGTCCAAAACTGTAAATATCTCTTTGGCGTCGACTGTACATAACCGGCCCAGTGCGGACTTCACACACATTTTTGAATTATTTCGCAGAGGCGTGCAGATTTCCCTACGATGAATGTACCTAAGTATATCCTTCACCGAAAAACTTAACGACAACATGTCTGTTATTTTGTTGTGATAATTTATTTCATTTAATTAAGTAGTATCTTCTGCTACAGTTTAAAAAAAATAAGAAAAATACTCATTCTTCTTCTAAATGAGAATTTGCTTAGATTGTTTGAGATTAAGAATATTTTTTTTTATACTAACTTCCCGCAACTTCGCCCGCGTGGAATTCGGTTATCGTGTTCCCGCGGGAACTATGCGTTTTTCCGTAATAAAAAGTAGCCTATGTCCTTTCCCGGGACTTCGACTATCTCCATACCAAATTTCATCCAAATCGGTCCAGCGGTGGAAGCGTGAAGAGGTAACAGACAGACAGACAGAGTTACGTTCGCATTTATAATATTAGTATGGATTATGAACCCAAGGAAATTGCCTAGATTAATTAATTATCCACGTAACTGCTGTGATAGATCAAAACACATAAATATCAAACGTTTCTATGAATAAGATAAAATTAAATGCAATGCCACAGTTTGTAAAACTAATTTAACTTATCTAAAATTCCTTTAACAGTTTAAAAGCATTCCGTTTTAACTTAATCAGGAACGATACCCAAATAAGGAAAACTTTAACTAACACAAATAACTTGTTCAAGATTGACAATATATCTAGATAGCCAATGTAACTTGACCTCTAGATTTTGAAAGCCGGTGTACATTCTGCGGGGCCACTGTGTGGGAGAGGTCAGGTTATGCTGGTTGTTTTTTTGACAGTGTTAGTTCTAGATAATTAAAAGATATCGTAACGATTGATTCTCACGTATTCAAGAAGTTATAAAATTGATCAATGTTTTGTAATACGGGTTTTATTAGATTTCTTGCTTACATACAATTTGGTTTAATTTAGGTATAATTTACTAACCGCGGCTTCGCCCGTGTATTTTTTTTTATTAAAATGAAGGTAATTTTTTCACCAACATCCTATTTTAATGAAACAAAGCCTAATGTGAATTATACTCTATCTACCTATGAAAAGTGAATTCAAATTTGTTCAGTCAGTAGTTCCAGATAGTACCAGTAACAAACAGACAGACAGAGACAAAAAAATAATCGTGGTTTTAAGTTTTAATTTTAATAACAGTCTTTATAAAAATAAGCGCACCTAACTTTTGGTATAACACAGAGATAGGCATCTTCTCCAAGCCGAAGCCGTGGTGGCCTAGTGGCCGCGTCTCATGCCGAGGGTCGGGGGTGCGATTCCGGCTCGCACCTCTAAGTTAACTTACGTGCGGAATTCAATTTGAATTTACCATGAGCTTTTCGGTGAAGGAAAACATCGTGAGGAAACCTGCACGCATCTGCGAAGTAATTCAAAGATGTGTGTGCACGTGCAGTCCCCAATCCGCACTAGGCCCGCGTGGGAATTATAGTTCAAACCCTCTCATGATGAGGGGAGGCCTGTGCCCAGCAGTGGGACGCAAATATGCTGTAGTAGTAGGCATCTTCTCTGATATATAATTTAAAATTGTGTAATAACTTGATTATTCACCAGTTTTCGTAGGAGTTTTTACAGATTCTATAAAAATACCCTGACATAATAAATTTAAGTATTCCGTTTCATCGTTCAATTCAAATTAAAGCATATTCTTACCACAAAAAACTCATATTTTAGATAAGAAAACGTTTAGTTGAGTTTGCATTGCATGATCACGATTACATTTTGTTATTTGTATATTTTTTAATCTTTAACCGGATGTCAAATGTTACAAGTATATGTGCGTGTTAAACTCCTCCTTTTTTGAAGTTGGTTAAAAATATGTACTTATGCAAATATTGCACGTTTAAATATATAGGATAAAATTATTAAAATAAATAAATAAAATAAATAAATATCTTGGGCCATTTCACACATATTGACCTAGCCCCAAACTAAGCAAAGCTTGTAGGTACTATGGATGCTAGACAACGATATAAATACTTATATAGAGAAATACATACATATATAAATACTAAACATCCATGACTCGAGTACAAACATTCGTGTTCATCACACAAAGTTTGCCCCGAGCGGGACTCGAACCCGCGACCATCGGAACAGAAAGCAGGGTCACTACCAACAGGACCAATCCCGCCGTCAAACAATAAAAATATTCGTATGGATTCCGCAAACAACATTGACTGCAAAGGGGCAGTTTTTGAACAAGTACTTATTAATGTAGCCTCTAATTGTTCGACTAATTGCCCACTCGTGTCTCTAATTAAGCCTTGAATTAACCTTTACACCAACGCTAATTGCAAATGTACCACTAATATGAACCCTAACTGTAAACCAATTAAAGTCTCTTTTCTATTTTAAACTTTGACGGAGTATGTCGTCCATGGCGGGAAACGGGCCTAAATTGAGAACTTTAAACAATTAAACGGAAATGTCGTTTACAACATAAAGTCACTAATGGATGGAACTAAAATATACTTAATGGTGGTTTTATTATACAACAGACCTTTTGAGAACACGTAAAGATAACTGTGACATTCCATCTTGGTCCTCGGGTTAACAATAACGAGTTTGAAATCTTACCATCAGGTGGCCATGTGTGCTCTGTTGCTAATAAATACCATATTTTTAATCAATCATCTTCATTTGCAGTAATTAAAAGACCACAATCTTCCACTATGTCTCTGCTTTTGCCTCTATTCTTCTTCATGTCATATATTTGAAGAAGAAGAAGAAAATACTCATTCAATACAAAAAACACATATTTCAATTCAATTGAATGTATCTTAATCACGTTGGTCTGCCATCTTGTCTCTTATAAGTAGTCAAACTGTGAAACCTTGAGAATGTAGGTTCTAGTTTTTGTGGGAATTGGAATGAAATTTATTACCTTTTGTATTAAAATCGACGGTACAAACCAGTAGGAATGTTCGGCACGTTACTAGGAAATGTTGAAACATTTGATCCAATCAATTATAAAGATCTATCATATCAATTATAAAGATCTTTTAACGTGTAACTCTAACGAGGCTTTGGTTTATCGGCCAATTTCGAGTGAACAGCGAATCGATCGAAGTAATTTTAGATAGATCTGGATCTAGATTTAACGGACACCCGCATTCCTGGAGATTTTGTTTACTGCAGGGTTAGCAAAATTAGTAAATAGTTAAAATATAATAGAATACTCGTAGAAGATAATTTATTTCAGTATAAGCTTACACAAAAATACAACATACAAGGAAGAAGAAATACAATGGCAGAGCTATTTGCTAATTATATATTATAACTATACTGAAAAGGGTGAACACTCAGCGTTATGCCGGGCACTACTAGAGCATCCGACGCTGGTCTTTCGTGACCAGTAGGGAGCAAAATCACATTTGAGTAATAATTTTTGGCGTTCTAAAAGCGTTTCGTTTAGCAGCTAAAAATTAATAAACGGAACTAATATAATTATCACTCGCGTATCTAATCTAGTCTGTCTGTAAAGACTGTATCAGCAAGGTGATGCCTCTGATGTTTAATGACTGAGCGAGCTAAGCGCCTCCGTTTCAACTCGGCCAAAAATGCGTATTTCCTGATGTTTGTTCTCCTCTACAGGTCGCATTTCTAAACCGATTCTCGTGAAATTTTGTGACCCGGTTTCAAAATAATGTAGTGTTTTTGCATATTGAGTTTTTTTTTCAAAATTTTCAAAATGACTGAGCTGTGAGGTTCAAAATATAAAGAAAAAACTATTTTAAGCTATGCAAAAATTAGCGAAGGATTAATGAGGTCTACAGCTATGAAAGCCATAGTCTATTTATTTATAGTGTGCAATTTGTTTAGATGTTGCATGTCGGCCTGGTCAGGTCAGGTGGTACGGTTTAGATAAAAAAAGAAAGTTATTTATCTTATTTGTTAGGTTACACTATTGTTGATATTCTCAACCAGACCTGTTTTTATTACATCACCTATGGATACGGTCCAAGCCCTTAAAATCTAACGGACAAATTGAACGGAAAAATCTGGAATCAAGCATCACAGATCACAGCAGCTGTGAAACAATGTGGCGAATCGTTAGATCAGAGCTGCGCAGGCGCGCATTCCCGGTCATCGTAGATCAGTTGCTGATCTTGATTGCGCATGTGGGCGGGAAGGTTGGCAGAAAAAATCCGACATTTACAGGAGAGTAAAATGAGATTTTTACGAATCGATAAATAGTTACGTTTTATTTATACCTAGTTAGAGTAGTGAAATTGTCATTTTCAATTTTTTTTATAGATTTACTACTTACACACAAGGCACACGTGGAATGACATTGAAATACGATAAAAAATACTTTGGAAACGGATCTGTCTATGCAATTTTGTTTCCGAATTTCAATCAAGAAAGCATGTCGATTCCAATGTATTACTTCACATGATAAGTGCATAAATATTATATGTTGAATTGAAATCCTCCTTTTTTTTAAATCGACAAATAAAACTACAAATAAAGACTATTACTACTATACCTACTGCAAATCCCACTGCTGGCCACAGACCTCCTCTCATCACGAGAGGGTTTGGGCTATAGTCCCCACGCGGGCCCAGTGCGGACTGGGTACCTTACACACATCTTTGAATTACTTTGCAGTTACAGTGCAGGTTTCCTCACGATGTTTTCCTTCACCAAACAAACAAAATAAAGACAAACATTCATAAATGATATTTTAGTATCTTTTCTTCAGACAAGTTTTTAGGACCCTTCTTTTGGTCCAAAGACATTGCGATGTCTTCAAAAGTTTTCGTAAAGTGTCTGTCAGTTTGTCTGTTGGCGGTACTTCGGTAGCCGGGCGAGTCTTTCCGGATTCCACGTTAGATCTCGGAAACTTTGTTACCGAGAACAAAATGTAACTTAACTAAGGCTGTGGCCCACGGGCCGCGGCGCGTGCGCAGCCAAAGACCGTTGCATCCAGATCGTATCTTAAGAACCCTTTAATTTAATACATGTCCTGGATAATGTTATAGATTTGACTGTCCTGAGCAAAAGAAACTGTTTCCACTGTTTCCGAGTCTGTCAAAGGCGTTCGCGTATGTGTAATTTAATTACTATTATAAATGTTTCCAACGATTTATTTTGTTGTTAGTAGGATAAATTTGCATACGCACAGATATGTAGAGATGATTAAAATTAAAAATGATCTCGTTAGTGCCAACCAAAAAAATACCAAATTCTTTGTAAATTATGACTAAAAACGTCTGTTCCGCTCATCACTTTCCACGCCTCCTTTCTAACAACATAATGTTTTGCTTGGCAGATAAAAACCATCCCATTTTGGTATTAGCTTCTTACCCAGTACTATGCAAGTAGCAAGCATTTTTATAACTTCATGGTATGAGCCATTAAGCCTTATAACATTTGTAAAGAATTTATGCTTAAAGTAAATGCACGTGCAAACACAGAATGTTGTATCCATAGACGTAAATAATATAGACCCGGTCTAACGTACACGTAATATGTCCCCACTTCCACGGTGTCCAATCCAAAGTTCTGTCACCGAGCGTGCGTGACAATAAGCGTTTTTAAAAAAAAAACATTCGAAACTGTTTCTCAGTATCTAAAAACTCGTCTCGTTGTTGAAAAAATGTGACCCAGCTTTAGTGTCACGATATAAGTTTAACTTTGGATTGGACACCAATGAAGTGGGGAAACATGACATGTATCTACGTTAGGCCGGGTCCATACGAAGTATTATTTATGTCTATGGTTGTATCAAATAACAGCTAAGTATAGTGTCATAGCATGGTAGATACAGATGAGCTCCGAGTATGCTACCTTGCGATACAACGCAGTAAAAACCATAGTAAATATTTTCCTATTATTTGTTTCTCAAATTCTCGACCGCAATATTGATTTCAGAACATCCCATTAAAATTTTTCATGTTTTGATTTCAGAAGGCTTAGTTTAGATTTTTTCAGATCTGGAGACTGTTTTGGACTATTTTTTTTTAATTTAAGTAAGATAGTTAAAAAAGCACAATGCGATCAACTCTAAACAGTAGTTACAGTAGTAAATGAAAAGTACTCGATTAGATTATCGTCTCATAGTGAATCATTGACGATGCGCAGGCGCCTGTGTAACGCGATCCGCGCATTACCTCGACACGACTAATGTATGTACGATATAGCACTTGCGCCGTTAATATAGGGTCATTTATCGTTTAATCCGAGAGAAATAATAGATTTGTTGTGCTCTACTGTCCACAAAGGATCACTGTTCTGTTTAATTTCGTGTTAATAACCTTTCCTGTGGGAAGTGTATAATTTTAAAGTAATTTAGTTTATTTTCAATCAAGGTTTTACCCCCAGTCCTGACATAATTTTAATTCATATTATAAGTATAAAGTAAGAAAGTAACTCTGTCTGTCTGTCTGTCTGTCTGTTACCTCTTCACGCTTCAACCGCTGGACTGATTGAGAAAAAAATTTGGCATGGAGATAGTTGGGGTCCCGGGAAAGGACAAGGCTATTTTTTATCCCGGAAAAACTCATAGTTTCCGCGGGAACGCGTTAACCGAATTCCACGCGGGCGAAGTCGCGGGCAGAAGCTAGTTATTTATAATTCTGCAGTGAAATAATAGTAAAAAGAGGGGGCTCTTCTAACACAGCTTTTATAAAATTAAAAGAAGACCTCCATCGTGTAATTTCTATCTTATAAATTTCATACTTAAATAAAGTTTACAATTTTTAAGTGATGCGCATGCAGATAACTAAAATTATCAACAATTATATTTTATTTATACGAATTTAAGAATATTCCCGGTATATTTTCCTTTGATTTTTGATTGAGATAAGTTTCTACTTTTCGAGATAGTATCACCGTTGATTAAAAAAGATGTCGAGGCCTCCAACGAGATGGGGCGGCGATCTGGTGAAGGTCACGGGGATCCGGCGGAGGTGGGAGGCAAAGATGAGAGTTAAAATCGGAGCCTTTAAGAGGGTTTACTCCTAAAGCTGGCAACGTCGCAAATAGTTGTCAAATATATCGCTGTTTTCATTAATTTCTGAATATTATTGAATGAAACATGAATTATCGCTCTATGCTTGAATAAAACATTAAGTATAGGATTGCAACAATTATCATAGGAATACGAAATTTTTAGAATTATGGAAGTACTATCTTTTGAAAACTTTCCATCGCATTTTCCATGCATTTTAATGTAATCTATTCATTTGAACGCCTAACCAACCAATAAATATAAAACGACACGCGTCATTCAACCATAGAATGATAACTTCTATTTTAATTCAGTAATATTGAGAAATTAATAAACACAGCGAAACATTTGACAGCTATATGCGACGTTGCCAACTATCGGGATAAACCCTCTTGATAAATAATTTATAAAAGGATTGACGGTAAAACTAATGACTGGTGTAAGACCTAGAAACGCTCACCTAGCATTACCGTCAAGCCCTAAGACCTAGGTCGCAACCGTAACTAATCAAGGCTTTAGCTTCAAAATACCGCTGTTTATTATAATTTGAATAATCATAGAATCGTGGGTAGAATCTAGGGTTATTTAATGTTATTATTTAATGCTATATTCAAGGTTTGTTTTGGAATTAACGAGTCAGATTTGCTTAAATGTTGTAATATACATCTGCAAATTGTACAAATGTAATTATGTAAACTAACCAGTATTAAATAGCTCGCTTTGAAGGAGGCCTATGTCCAGCAGTGGACGTGATATAGTTAACATGATAATGATGATTTATCTAACTTCTTAAATGTTGACTGAAGACAGATTTTAGAAAGCGAATCATGTTTTAGGTTCATCATCATCATTTCAGCCAAAAGACGTCCACTGCTGGACATAGGCCTCCCCCAAGGCTCGCCACTCAGACCGGTCCTGTGCTACTTGCTTCCACCGGTTTCCCGCGACCTTCACGAGATCGTCGCTCCATCTTGTTGGAGGCCTACCGACAGCTCGTCTCCCGGTTCGCGGTGTTTTAGGTTAAACGATGTTATTTATGTCAAGATTTCGAAAAAAAAGAAATCATCAGAATTATGTACTTAATCGGTAATTATGCCAGATTTTTGCACCTGGAGGATGTCTTTCACCCGTTGATATCTTTTATTTGAAAGTTTTATTCGGTTATCATCCATTTTGAATTGATATTTTAAAATAAATATTATAATGTGATAGTATCATTTTGGAAGTCTTTTATAAGGAAGCTACAGAACATTAATAGGAGTCATCCATAATTTTGTAGCTAATTGATTAACAGCAAGACGGATCTTGTCGAGTTTTCGAGATTTCCCGATAGAAAAAATTTGGTATTCACTTCACCTGTGCATTGTGTTAATCGTCTTATCCTAACGTCTATGTCTGCGATGAATCACAGAAGTTGCACATGTATATGCGCAAGACACTGCATAGGTATGCGACATCGTGCATATATTTACACTTCCGCATGCATGCATAAGACAACTACTTTTTATAGCCACTTAGCCCTTGTTAGGTATAGAAGTATTGCTATTCTTACTAGCTGTTGATCACGACTTCATCTGTGTGGAAATGAACTAAAATTTAACCCCCGAGAATGATTTGGGGGTAAATAGTAGCCTCGATCAGTATGACGATCGATCGCTGGCCTTTGAATATCACCTTAAAGTAGCTAGTGAATATTTCTGTGAGTATTCGTAAATGAAAATCAAAGTGTGAGTGTACCTACCTTCAACTAGTTCCCTGTCTGAGTTAACCATTAATTTGTAGCTTTATTTAATGGAACTTTAAATTATTAATCATAATCAGCTGTTCAACTTACCCGTTGCGCTACCTAATAGTCTAGAAAACATTTTATTAGACCCATTAACTCGTGTACCAGTTTTTCTCTCGTTGGCACGCCTGATCCGCGCCCCCTGCCGGGCGACTCCGCGAAAAGGGCAAATAAAATGCTAATGCAAAGCAAAATCCATTTTAATCAAATTGTAAATTGACATGAAATACTTATTCCACAACAGCGTGAGCCGGTTCGTAATTGATTCTCTACCGTATTTATACGCCATTAAATTTATTATTGCTAAAAAAATCTTGCTATTGCTTCACGTTAAACACGCTAGCGCTGCCATCTAGCGGAGAAGCTCTGCACTTTCACGAAGTTCAACCCCTGTCGGCGCTGTCAAAAGAAAGTCCTGAAAGCGAACCCCTTTCGTTGCACCCCGACGGAGTTCCGCTACTCGCCGTTAGATGGCGCGCGTCGCCACCGCTCCGTCCCGAAGCATTCGGTCAAACTGGCGCGTGTGTGCGTGACGGAGCGAGACCGCAAATAGAAAATAAAAAAGGAGTAAAATAGACAGCAATATGTGTATACAAAGGCGTGGTTACGTGCATGCGAATGCTTTTTTTTATCGCAAAAATGGCCGGAACTTTACACGTTTCGCGTTAGAACGTAAAGTCGCAACTGCATTAGATGCTTTACTATTTCGACTCTATGTTGTCTCATTAAAGTTGAGAATGGATAGATGGTGATTTAAGTTGCGTTTTAACGGTGGAGTATAGCAAAATAATTGGCGTCACCGGCGTCGCGGCGTCACTAGAAAGAGTGAGTATCATTCGGTGGAACGTTAGAGCAGCGTAAAAGAATGACCGTTAGACGGAGGGGGATGGCGAGTCGGCGGACGTGACCGCTAGAGAGGGATGTAGCGAAAAAATGCCCGAAAAAAGTTATTTTTCAGTAAAGGTGCGCTAGGAACATGGGCGCGGTTTAAAAAATGTCGGGAGCATGCGCCCTTGTGTAAGTGAAGGGGGAAGGAGTGCGAGTTGCAGTGTCGCGGGGCGCCGCGCGCGGTCGCCACTGGCGCGAATCGTCGCTCTAAAACAGTGCGAAACAAGTGACGGCTTTGAAATATGTTCAGTGTGTGTGTGACAACAAACGCGTTGTTTTTTTTTCACCTTTTATGGCTACGGGTGCCGGTGTTGGTTCAATATTGTGCCAATAAGTTTTCGCGGTAAATTACTGAATTTCCAAATTGGTGATTATGTCTCAAACGAGTTGGACCGGTTTTACACTCGCGCTGAAATTCCTGAACGGTTTTTGTAAATAATGAGGTTATTAACTCTGCGTTGCGGAGTTTTGTAATAAGAAGGAAATATAACCTAAAAAATTTACATTATTTTACCATAATCTAACTACCTTAAATTATCAACCTGAACTAGGACATTTTTACTCTCCTTACGCCAAAATTGACAAAATACGTCGATACTTAGTTGAAGCAGATAAAATACACCAAATTAATTCTGTCTGTTCCTTAACCAGTGAAATAAGTAGGTATCTAGAAGTGAAAATGCCCAAGACAGTATAAATATTAGTGTTACATAAAATATTATCTCGAATGTCAGTGTCGATAGAGATACGGACGTCAGGTGATAGATAAGATAAGATACGAATAACCTTTTTTAGAAACTGACGTGTTAGTATTTTCATGTCTTGTCCTGGCAATCATTTATCAAAAACCCTGAATTAGTAATTTTATGTTCTTTTTTATACTTAATTTTTTTTTAAACGTTACAATTTTATTTTCGTGTTGGTAGGTATTTTCATTTCGCATAGAAACCAGAGCTTGCTCATAATACCTAGGTAGTTCAAGTCCATTTTTGAATAAGTACCTATTATTTATTATTTATTATACCTACCTTGTGCAATCCATACTTGATATTATAAATGTGAGTGTTTTTGTTTGTTTATTTGTCCTTCCTTCACGTCGCAACGAGTGGACCGATTTGGATGTAATTTGGTATGGAGATAGGTAGTTTGAGACCCGGGCAATAACATAGGATAATTTTTATCCCGATATTTCCACGGGAACGGGTTTTCTACGGATCAAACCAATTTTTCAATACTTCTATAACTATAACTGTCTATATGTGCAAGTTCTAAGTCTACGCGGGACGAAGTTCGCGGACATCGGCTAGTAAATTACAAATCATAAAGAGGCTAATCCGTGGTACTTTTACAATACCTAAATCATATAAAAATTGCCTAGCTTTTGGTAGGTGGATATACAAATCATTACTATAGGCACCAACTATTAATAATATTTATAAGGAATAGAAGAGACACGTGTTTTCACGTGATTGGAAAGCGAGCACACTCAGCCCACCTGATGGCAAGTGGTCACTGTGGCTCATGGACACAAGGGACCTTAAACTTGCCGAGTGACTAAAATAAAAGCGAATGGTTTTTTATAAGTATAAAGCGTCACAAAACGAACATACTTAATCCTTCGAGAGTGTGTATGTAAACTAACGAATTAGGATGAACTTTTAAATTGTATTGCGTTCGACGATTTGTAAAACCAATTCCGATTTAGCAAAAAACAAAACGAGAGATACTTAGGTAGTTGTTTCCTACCGATTGCCTAATCCGGATTTAAATATTGATATGTTGAGTATACCTATTTTAAGATATCAAGAATGTTAAAAATACGGCTAAAAACTACCTCTTTATTATTGACTTATGAATTTGATTCTTGATCCATCTTAAATACCTAGTTGTTTTATTATACTTAGTGTGGATATGAGTGTCTTGACAAAACATTACTTAAGTACATAGGTACCTACCTACTTACTTAATTATTTTACAAAGTAAAAAAATATGTTCGTTTCAACTACACAGTCACATAAATTTATAATCAAAAAGCTGAACTTTTCCGCATATAAATCAATATCTACCGTTCGATAAAAAAAAGAGACCTCGAACAGCTCGAGGGCATTCCTGTTCCCGGCCCAATGTAAACAAACTCATCTTCCACCTTGCAACACAACTTTCCAAAAAACCCGTTTACGTCGTCTTCTAATTAACTTTACAATGCCTACCTACGTTCAGCCGCGATCGCATAAATCAAAAGACTACAAATTAACCCCAAACTAGCGTAAGGCGGATTAAATATAAATTATTCTCCTCGTGGAGACGGCAAATCAAAATTGGTAACAGATTAAAAAACTGGTCGAATGGACATAAAACTGGCCAGTCATAGAAATGCCCGCTAATGAACCGTCCAAATTGAAATTCGGAATTCAAATTGCGAAACGCGTGGGCACGAGTGGGAGTCCATACCTACTTCACGGCGAGCCAACTGTGTAAACCGCTCTATCGATTTCGTTCGTTTTAATCATTTCAAGTTCATTCCACTGGCTGTTCGACTAAGGGCCGGTTCCTATATCCACGTAACGCCTCGTTTTGCCTACGGACGGTTAAAATTTGACAGATTCTCTATGGAACAAATGTCAAAAATCAACCGTCCGTAGGCAAAACGAGGCGTTTCGTGGATATAGGAACCGGGCCTAAGTTGACTCGCGAGTTTCCGAACTGTTGTTCGCGAAGCGCTCGCTGTTGCGAAGGCCGCCTCTTGGTTTAACAATTAATATCGCCTTTGTCGAGTCACTGTGTGTTTAAGATATTCTCGCATCTGTTCGGGCAGTCCTCATTAAAATGACGAGTGTGAAACTTTTATGGTATCGTAAATTTGCGTTCGCGATGTGTTAAAGCAGGCCTTTATAGCCGAACGCTAAACGAACGCTCAGACGACTCTTTGAGCCCATTCACACGTGAAAATTTACTCGTCAAAAGGGACCTCTAAATATTTATTGACTCAAACGACGTACGCTTCCACGTCGAGTAAATTAAACCCGGCGTCCAGTGGTCCGTGAACGCGTAGGTACCTATCAATTAACAATTTTGTTGTAAAAGCCAGTCGGTTA
This sequence comes from Aethes cnicana, assembly GCA_963971205.1. Lineage (NCBI taxonomy): Eukaryota > Metazoa > Arthropoda > Insecta > Lepidoptera > Tortricidae > Aethes > Aethes cnicana. Next base: position 3,102,265 of record OZ020285.1, read on the forward strand.
GCTATACTATACGCCACATGTCGTGCCGGCTACGAAAAACGTTTATTAAAATTTCAAGACGCCGTACCTACTTAAAGCCGGCACTATCCCGCGATTCAAGAGGACACATGCGTTACGCGCCTCAACTACCGATGGCATCTCTCTCTTCTAGGGCTCTCGCTCTACACGTTCGGTCGCGGTCCGTTCGTCACGTAAACCTACCGCATAGGAGCTAGATTGGCGCGTCGCGTATTCAAAATAGGAACGTTAGTAATGGATGCGAGGTATATTGCGGGGTGTGCGTGCCCCTCCCCCGCGCGCGGCGGCGGCGGCGAGCGGCGCGGCGCTCGCCACTCGGGCTGCGGCCTTCGAGCGAGTGTGGCGCGTTGCTCACCCGCCTGCACCGCGCGAACACGTATCGTCAATCATTGTTTTTTTTGTTACCACACGCGACTTAGCACGCTCAACTTAGACGCGGACTCTTCTTGGAAGCTTAACACATAGTGTTAGCACGTGTGATCTCATGCAATTTCCACTCTTTACCTAATTTATATAGCGAACTTTTTAAATGTGAAGTTTTGACGTCAAGTGAGGACCAGTGCTAGTGTCGGAATGTCATTGGAGATGGCGCGACTTAAACATAGTGCAAGGAGAGATAATAAAGAAAAAATAGTAAATTATTTTACAAAGTTCATCACAATTCATCATCATCATCATCACGTAATGTCATGGTGAGTGTTGCTTTTTTTTTCAGCTTTAATGTAAAGTCGTTGATAGAGTTCCGACGGATAGCGAAGTGTGATAAGTTGTTATTTGCGCTTTTTAGATTTTAGAATCAATTATCATGCCAGTAAAAAACAAATAATCATCGTTTAAACGCTATCGTAATTCAAAAACCGAAAAAAGAAAACCACAACGGCATCAATAAAAGCCACGTCACGTATTTGAAAAAAGAACATAAAAACTCTTTAATCGGAGCCGCACGCATCGGTTTTTGTCGGATCGGTAGGTTTAAACGCGCCGTCACTAAAAAAAATTTTTTTTCTACAAAACTGTTTTCGTACAAAAACATTTATTTAGCGGTTCATTCATAGCGCACGATTTGTATGCGATTCGAAACGGTTCATTAAAGTATGACATTCCGTACAACAGTTAGATGTTTACAAAAAATACTCACGAAAAATCTCAACACTCGAAAACACGCTTCGTTACTTAACTAGATTTTTATGTAGGTAACTTTGAAATATAGACAATGGAGGACAAAAAGTGGTTTTAGATAAAAAAAACATTAATTGAAATCAGCTTCGCGAGGATGACATGGCTTCAATAAACTCGTATTATTAACGAGTTTTTTTTTTTTTAAATATACTTTAAAAAGAAATAAATATTCATGAAGTAGATATGACGCTTAGCAACAGCTATGTTACAATAAACCGGCACATTTTATCTTGTTGCCATGATATCTTGCCCGAGTCCTTATCGCGGGTGTACAAATAAAAAATATAGCACACAAATTAAAATAATAAAATACTCTACAGTAAAAAAAATACATTTGTACCGTTACCATAAAATAAAATTAAAGTTGAATGAATTTGAATTCGAACATAAAAACACTACAGGAAGATGTTCAAAATAATCATGTACTAACGAATATATGGACATACCTATGCCAATATGCACATTGGATTACCAAAAATTGCATCCAATCCATAACTGTACTTACATTGTCATTATTTTCTTTTCCAACCAATTCAGTTTCCATCTAAAGCCTAAAGTCTAGGGTTTACCCTAATAGGAAAACATGAGCCTTATTATGATGACATGCTAATATCATGTCGATGATCATGAGTATGATGTTTAATAGGTATACAGTTTTAGATAATGAACATAGCAGGGGTCCTATTTGAAGATTTTTTATCTTTTTTTTTTTATTATGAAAAATATAATATCATAATGATTCTGATCACACATGTGAAAGGAACAGACAGATAGAACAAAAAATCACTCCATCATAAATCTAAATCGAGTATCAGAGTTAAAAATAGAATAGGTATCATTAAACATAATCAGCGTCGATCCGTTTTTGTAGTGTGGCTATCGCTTCACCTTTAACTGTTGACTATCCTCTCAGAGGTGATACAGTCAACACGATAAATTCTATGACACTTCGCTAGCTAGACACAACAAGCATGTTTTTTTCATTTAATCTTATCATAGTTACCTATTATGGTTGCTAGGGAATAATCAGTCAGATATGTAATATAACATATTATATGCTTTCATAAAATATCAGGCAAATTATATAAGATACCTAGGTATTAATAGATACTTTACAAAAAAAGAGAACATGATATTTGACTTATACCCTTTTTGAATTGCGAGAACAACTATAGCATAAAAAGTTGAATATTGAATGACAGCAAAATCCAATCAAATTAAAAACATGAACTTCGATGTAACCTTTAAATATTCAAGAAATAACATGTTTTTCTAGCCACTTGCGTCGACGTGGCGTCAGCGCGGAAGCTGGTAAATTAATAGAGAAGCCGTTTCTCTAATAGAAAGAAATAAAACACTGCTTAGTGTTTATTAGAGAGAGAATTACGCTAGCAAATCGCCGGTAGTTCCGTAACTACCTAGTGGCTCGATAGGTATTGGACTGCCAACCGCTCCCAACCTGTCATTAGCCTTCATCCACAATGTGGTTAATAGTGGCCAAGCTATCATGAATAAAAGTGTTATTCGAAAACGCAATTGAGAAAAAACTCGACGCGCCAACGAGGCTGCACCATAAAAAGTAACCACTTTCACAAGTTCATAAACATTTTCAAATCGAGAATGCTCAAAAATATGAGATAAGCAATGTTGTCCGTTTAAAAAATTGTACTCTGCCGGACTGTACCTCGAGATATGCAATCGAACGCCCACACGAACTTTTTTATCTGGAAATAATTTGGGTGTGTTGCACGAAAAACAGCCGCTATTATAAGACTGTAAACGCGTAATCATTAATTTTGTTCGGCCTTGGGCGAGCTTTTGTTTATTTGGCCTTAAGGCTTATCGTGACTTTGATAGCATTTATCTTCGGTGCCTTAGGCGATGATTTTTTCCAAACGGCCCTAGCTTCTATTCCGTTCGGAAATTTAATTTCAGCTTGCATCGAGGGTAATTAACCGGGTGTGTAATTAGGTGATCAGTCTTGTTGAAATTGTATGTAATGGAAGTCGAATCAATCTTGCGAGATTACTTGGATTGCAACTATGAAGATATAAATCAGTTGGTCGTTATTAATTTAAGTCGGCCCGAGGGGACAGGCCGGGTAGTTGCCTTGCCTCGAAGAGCAGTCGGTTCACTTCGATCCACTAATTATTATTTATGGCCTCTTATCTCCCGCCCGAGGCTAGAAACGCCAACATTCGATATTTCGAACACTTTAAGCCACTAATTGCCAAGGAAATGCAAAAAATAATAACGAAGAAGTCAATCAATGGAACCGTACACGGTGCAGTAACGAGAATTGCCTCTCAGCTCCCATGATTGATTTATTTTTAAGTCATCGTCGTGTACAGACAGCTACAGCTGTTCCTCTCTAAGATGTAATGGCAAACCACATTACAATGGACATGCCTAATTTTGTGTTTACTTGCAACAACCACCTTAACCTTATTAGAATAGTTTTTCAATTCCTTGTCAAGCATTCTCTCTGCCGCCTTAATTCTCTTGAACTTCGCAGTTTAGTTTTTATTCTTTGTAGCGTTTTCGTGTTTCACTTCGCCGCTTCCAGTTATTTCAGAGTCCGAGGGTATCTCTCTTTATAAATCCTCTTTAATTCAGCTCTCGTCGCGTTAATTTGCCTGCTGACAACTTAGCTCGTCGTAAAATAGTGTCCGTCTCATGCGCGGGCATTTAAATGAACCTTTTTGGTGTGTAATGAAATGAATGACAAAAACAACTTTGTACAAGCTGGCAACTCTGCATTCCCCAATTTATGGTTTTTAGAATAATTAATAGCGCCAATTAATGTGTAATTGGCCAGTCGGCCGGAAGGAAATTGTGTTATAGCATTTACAGAGAAATGCGTCATGATGGCGTTATTTCGGTTGTTAACCGCTGTTGCTGCGTTTTATGCTTTTATAACGACATAATATATTTCACTAATTGTTGAGAGAACACGTCCGTTACTACTACAGCCTATTTGCGTCCCACTGCTGGGCACAGGCCTCCTCTCATCACGAGAGGGTTTGGGCTATAGTCTCCACGCGGGCCCATTGCGGATTGGGGACTTCACACACATCTTTAAATTACTTCGCAGATGCGTGCAGGTTTCCTCACGATGTTTTCCTTCACCGAAAAGCTCAGTGGTAAATTCAAATTGAATTTCGCACATAAGTAAACTTAGAGGTGCGAGCGGGAATCGAACCCACGACCCTCTGCACGAGAGGCGGTAGGTTGAACCACTAGGCCACCACGGCTTATACCACTTCCGTTAGCACTATCACATTTGAGGGAATATCTTTTAGTTCCATGTCTTGAATTTTTACTGTAAGTATACACTTACCCTGTTAAACCGCGGAAGTTGCACAGCGATTGTGGCCTTTTGCTGTCTAAATTTAGAGTCAAAAATAATGGATATAATTTATTAATCCGTTTATAAATTTGGCGAATTTTTCATCCTACATATTGATTATATTTGAATAGGGCCAGCTAACAAATATATAAAGTAAGGTAAGTAATAAGACAAGTTACAACACTTAGGTAGGTATACTAACACTGATGACATGATCCTTCATACACCTACTTAACGGAATGTTATCCCAAATATGATCTATTCCAACAAAGCGCTCTACAATCTCTGGCCTTGGAACTATTTCAGAACGGACTTACAATTACATACCTACATACAAAATGCATATAGCTTATAGACATAACAGATGCATTGGAACTCGGCTTGGCACTCCTGTAGCAATCAAGTATTATTTACTCGGGCAACACCCCATTTGCATCTACAGATCTCTTGGTATGATGTCATTTTGCATTTTTAAGAAGAATTAGAGATTCGCTAGAGATTTTCTTAGGACATTTATTCGTTATAAAAATATTATAATGTTTTGGCGGCAATCTCACGAGTAGTTTCTAAAAATAATTCTTCAGAATCCACTGTTTACAGTATAAATGGTTAGACATTGTTTGTTGACATTTACAGGTATAATTTAGCAACATATAACAGTTTTTTTATGCACTATAATGTAAATAGTTATGCAATTGTGTGAAACATTTTAAATTATATACACGTTCGCACACTAACAAGGCGTCGTTAGCGTGGCGCTTGATCGATCACGACTTCAAATGACCACAAAATATCGGCTTGACGAACCTACATTACTGTATATTACCAGCACAGTCTGGTAATACTCTATAATACTGTATAATATAATAGTCTATAGTCATTAGGGCTACCGAGCGGTGTAATTGAACCGTAGTTAGTCGTAATCGATTCAGTTCGTGTTATACTTAAAGATAGGACGGGATATGTCAGTATAGGTATTTTACTATCTGTATCACCTTGAATTACTATGTTACAAAATTGTGTGTAATGACAGTGCGTGGACGTCATTATCGTTTTTTTCGATGAGTAAAGTTTTCACTTCTATTTTTAATGTTGCTTGATGATGCTTTCACTGAAACTATAATTAAAAATAATTACATAGGTATTTTCGTGTATCTGTGTCCATACATTTTTTACATGTAAATATGTTATAAAATATTTTGCTTTAAGTATATGGTGTATTGCACGTTTTGTATCATACTTTTTTCAATTAAAGTATTAAGCTCGGCTCTAGCTCCAGTAAAACCACAAGTAACGAAATGTGAAAATTACCCTTATTACAGGAACATATAATAATTATGATGAAGTGCAGTAGCTTCCTTCAATTCATAATTCCGTCTCCAACCCTCAGTACCGGTTAGGTACAAGAGCCGCAGAGAATCTATTATATACACTGTATTGTTTTATACGAAGTAGAGTTTTCTTTATAGGTATAATCTTTGGCAAAAGCTGTGGTTAGGTACCTAAGTACTTTGCGGAAAAGTATGATTTGGATAATAATTCATATTGTATATTATTTAACGGGGAAACCGATAACATTAAAAATACGTATTATTTTATATAAAATTAAAATCGATATATGACGTTACCTGTATCTACGAGTATACATATTTATTTACCAGTTTCCTTATACTGGTAGGTATCCTGTTTACCGCGTTGTCACGTTGGCTATGTTGGATCAAATACCCAATGTTGGAGTCAATGTTGTTGGCAGCAAACAAGTAAGAAAACATGTTTGTTGCAAATTACATTGTGCCGCTCGACGCTCGAGTCATGGGCGATCACTGCCCGGAATAGAATAGGAATAAATATGGCTGAGAACTCGAGACTAAAAGCAGTTCTAGATCGTTATTTAGTCACTAAATAATGGTATTTACTGCGAAAAAAAGACCACATCTATTTTTTTTTACTGAAATCAATTTTCGTGATCAGGAAAAAATATACTTAATTCTGCTCGCTTTTTTTACGGCGGCAGTTGGTATTAATAATTAGAAAAGATAAAGCAAGACGAAATGCGCATTGTTTTTTCCGTACATGTTAAAATATTTACTACGAAGATATAATTGAAGCCACAGTTAAGTATGTCAATAACATGAACTATGGCTGTTAATTCGAATTTGAATAAATAATACTGACATTGAAACACCAAAAACCTCCATAGTGTTCTCTTATATTCTTATCAAAATAGCAAAAGCCACTACATCACGTAGGCCAAGTACTTCCATCTGTCTCGTTCTTGAAGAGTGTATTAGATAAAGAAAGACGGAGTTTATTTAGTGAGCAATTGTGAGAGTCCAGTATCGATTGTGAACAAGCAAAAAGTATCGAGTACTCTACTCGACACTGAAGTGGACAGGTTGCCAAAAGGCTTGATGAAGTGGCAGGTTGGTAATCGATTTGAGAGTTGATGATTTGTAATATAGCTATAAGTAACTAGCGTAAAGTAACAAAACGTGTGGTGACATATTACGCGAAGAAATCTATAATAATGAAACACATAAACATGAATAAGTTTTGATATATTTTCCACATAGCAGCATAGCTTGGCGGAAAATGAAGATTAAAACTGTTGGAAACAAACATATCCTTGTATATGTGACATATTAACGGAATGCAGTTGAACTGTACATTATATTTTATGTAATATTTATCAACTTGGGTTGGGTAATGGGTAGATAAACCTTTGAAAAAAACAACAAAGATAATTATTTAAAATTTCAAGATTCATACTCTCGTACAATTTCAAAGGCGATGACGCAAATGTTAAAAACATTAACAAAACACTGATTGACCTCAATTCTATCGGGGATTCTATTATAGGCGCCAGACAATTTATTTCCGAAAAGGTTAGATGTCAGTTTTGACAGTTAATTAAACAAAGATGCGATGTCGACATGAAATTAATTATTTATTATCTACGGACAGTTCGTAATCGTGAAGGGCAGCCAGCCACTCTTAAATGAATTCAGGATGTTTTTATTATTATTCATTTGAGACTTGATAAAACATTCTTTTTTACATCACCCTTGGCCATAAAGTGGAATTTTCTGCCGCGGAGAGAAAATCTCACTTCTTGGCCAAGGCAAGACGTAAAACTTTTGACAAACCGCGGGCGATAATTCGTAAAATCACGTAAAACCTCACCATCGGTTCGGGCCACAGAAACCTGCGATCTGGGACATTTACGAATTCACCACCCTAGGTCTGTAATGTACTATTATTGAATACCGAATCATAAGCATTTTTTACATTACAAAGTACCTTTTATATATTTTTTAAAATATGTGACTTATTACACTTCTTGTCGTCAGTAGACAGTCTATGGGAACCTACGTATTTCTTATTAGGTACCTCATTAAAGAATTCTAAAATAGGCACTTCAATTTATATTAGAAACAGTAATAACCAAGAAACATTACAAAAGGCATCGGTAAAATCACAACCAAGTTTACCGACCGACCTACATTTGAAGTGAAAAAAAAATAAACATCTCAATAACTGCCACAAAAACCAGTAATCGCTGGCTCTACGTCAATTTTGTTACCTGTCAAAACATACCGCCGTAAACCATAGAGCAATTCATTTATGTCCACCACACAATGGCGGAATGGGCACCGACAATGCCACATCTAAGAGCTACTTACGTTCACTTGTAATTCAATTTTGAAGACGTTTTGCAAGGGCGTTTTTTCACTATTCAACAGTTTACAAACTAGGGTTGGTCCCAATAAATCCATTGTGGCGTTTTTGTGCCAAACAACTTTTTCTAGCAAGTGCTTTTGAAACTTCTTAGTTCTTAGTACTGTTTAAAGTTTATATAAATTGCTTGTCAAAAAACGCTTAAAAGAGAAATGCCGTTTTATAATGAATAGCAGACCTTTTTTTATTGCACTTTCGAAATTTAAATGTTAGCTCATTTGGGACTGGCCATTAAAGTTTTAAACATGAATTTCGAATTGCATTCCATATTCAACCAGCTCTAAGGATTCTCTACGCAAAATGGGAAGCGGTATCAATTTACGCTATTCCTACGTGCAATATTGCGTTCCGTTCTACGAAGTCGAGTTTAGCAACCTGATATTTTCAATTTTAAAACAATGTTGCCTCGTCCAGAACGTCGGTTCGCATTAACGTTGCTTTTGATAACGTCAAAAATTAAATTTGACGCGCTGTATCTGGACTTCATATCTACGGTAAGAAAGGACATTAGAAAAATATACAATTTTTTGCTCTTTAGGCTATTCTCCAATCTCCAAGGTAATTTATTAATGTGAAAATAAATTTCATGTTTAAATATTTACTATACTATAAATGAAGTGTCTATTTTCATAATCGCTTACCAAGAGAATATACCTACTACTTGTCAAGTGTTGACCATGAAAATATACATACCCTAAATTTTCATTATGGTACTTAACATTCTTCTAGGTTAGATAGGGGTAGGACATAGAAAAAGCCTATTACATATATAGTTACCAAAGTAGAAAAAACTTAAATAATAATAAATAAAAATAATCCAATAAAGATTAAGCGTTATAATTTAATTTGAATAGCTCGTAGCTAACCACTGCAATGGCTATTGCTTCATAAAAACGCCTAAACAACAAAAAGCCATTTTAGATTCAAACACTATCGCCATAGAATTTCAAATGCTAAGCTGTGCTTTGCTTTAGAAGGCATTTGCTTTTATTGAAATTCCCTCTCAAGATTTACAAGCACTAACTACTTAGGTAGTGAGAATAGACAATAAATCAGATTTAACTTTGCAGTCAATGGAAACTAAAATTTTCAATTCAAGTAAATTAGATAAAAACCAAACCATTTAAATTTTTGTAGGATGTATATATTTTATTTTTATAGTTACTTCTAACGATATTTTTATTAAAAAATATCGTTCAAGAATTGTAAGATTTTTTTATAACGAAAAAGCCCTTATGTATTTAACATCCAATTTCATATTTTTATCACATTATTAATAATTTTTTTTTAATTATGATATACCCCATCACGGTTAAGTGAAGTCTTACTCGTACATTAAACACAGTCCAATACAAATAATGCCGGTCTTCCAGTTACAAAAAATCTACTTCTACGCCCGTCCGTGTATGGAGGGCAAGAGACCCGTGCAGTGCAAGCGATTCTAGCCCTTAGGTGGTACACCGCCAGTAGTCCAGTGCGTCACTGTACCTACCAAAACGTCCGTCTTTACTATGTATGTTTATAGTCACGTGACATTGTTTAATCATTTTTGTTTCCTGTTTGTTTGGCATGAAAGTTTCATTTAATCCTTTTGTTTCAAAACACTTAGTGAGGAAACGGTTTTTATTTTTCTCAGATAAGTAGGTTTTACCACGGTGCAATTAATCGGCCGTTTAAATTGATCGATTGCCTATTCAGGCGCCGGTCACGCTAACCGTTTGTCAAGTAACAGTCGACTTGCAAAACGCACTGTGGCAATTCAATTATGGAATAAAAATCAAAACGACTGTTTTAATTCAAATATATAACTAAAAAGTAAATTGTTACTTTATTGAAAGCTTTGCAGGAAAACGATACTGGCCATAAATAAAAAAAATGAAAAATAAAAACGATAAAAACATGGTGAGCAAAATACATATGCTAGTGATGACGTCACCGCGCCTGTCCAACTGATACTAGCTCACATTTTCACTTAGTTTAAAATCGTCAAGCTTGGCCCAGCGGTCTGGTCGAACGCGCAGTGATGTGACTTCGATGGTCCGAGTTCGATTCTCTCTCGCGGCCAGTTTTTGTATGTTTGCCAGGCCTTGCATCGAAGCTACGTATTTTCTTTAAATATGATAGTCAAAGTAAGGCCTATATAAAATGGCCCCTTTCGGTCGCGGTTTAGGCGTGTGCCTTCAACGTATTACCAAAGGGGCAGACAAAATGTTTTTTTGCTTGTTTTAGCGGATATAACCGGTTCAGTGTTGATTTAGTCGGTTCTGAGTGGTTTGACGTACAAACAAGACTTTTTTTAAAGGTTTTTCTTAAATAATGTACATTGTAGGTATTTATAATAAACATCGTCCTGATGAAATTTAATTAAAAATACTACTTACCTATTCACTTCTCTCAACCAAAACAACACCGCAAAAACATGTAACTTTTTATTATGGCACTTAGACATAAAAATACAGTTTTAGGGATCTGAAATTTGTCATACATTCACTTCTTGCGTCATTTCTAAAAATACTCGAGTACTTACCTGTTATCGGTATTAAGAGAAAGTATATCTAATCAATGAATGATGGAAAACACGTGAAACCTTTAAGATATTTAAGATATCATCGCCTTTGTCCTTGTTTAAAGCTTATTCTAGGAATTTCTGGAAGTTACGCCTAAGTCTGAGAATTTAATCTCAAGTAAATGCCCATTTACTTTTTATCTAAGTGTTGAATCGGTTATGAAAATATTTCAAGTAATAGATTAAATTCTATTCATTCCTTTTCTTTGTAAGAGGTATCTTTTACGATTAAAAATGGTTCAGCGTTAAATAAAAACCGTTCATAGTTAAAAGAATAATTTGAAAAAAAAAACATAATTGGCAGATTTACACATCCAGGATTATTTATTGTGACTCTATGGCGTACCTATAGTGTCGATTTGCGCAACTTGTACAACTAAATAAATAAAAATCATTATTAAATTGTTGTGAAACATACTTGTTATGTTTTGCTAAGTTACCAACATCTTCGATCCATATCCTAGAATTATATAACCTCTAGAACTGCGGGACATACCTATTTGCTGATTCTTTTTTTTGGTATAGTCTCCACCTTCATTCAGGGAAGGTTTAGAAAGAAAAAATATAAAGAAGCAAAAAAAAAAGGAAAATATCTTTGGAGTCGCCCTTCGGGTGATACGATGTTCACCGGGTCAACGAGTTCAATATAAACTGAAAACAGGATGCAATTTCTCTAATATCTATTTATTAAGTATAATAAATTGCTTTAAAGTTCCCCAATGCGGCGGACAAACTATGAAATTATGAGCCACAATAAAAGACCTTTGTAAGATCAAACCAAATTGACACTAGTCCAATAGCCCCCTTCCCTGGATTATAACCATAGCTCATTCAGAATAAAGTTCATAATAACTTGCCAAGTGAAATTCTCGTCTTAATAATCAACCCTTCCCGCCGTATGGTCTTTTAAGGTCCCACTTTCACATCCTTCCGGTTTTAAAATTCATTCATAAGAAAAAAAAAACTAATGCGTATCATTTGACGGCCTTTAGACAAAGGTCTATTGTGTTTTTTGAATTTCGAAAGTGCAACGGATACTTTGGTTTCTGAACGTGTTTTTTGGTGCACGTGTGTGATGTTTAGTCAGTGTCATGTTTTGAAAAAGGTTTGAGTGTATCGTGTAACATTTTTTGTTGGTTGTGAAGATTAAGGCATTTTTTTAAAACAACTTTAACAAAATACTCTTCTTTTAATATTTTTTCTCAAATTGAGGTAATAAAAAGTTATCCATGTATTTTTCTATATTTTAAGCGTTACGGGTAATTAAAAATGCAAAGAATCTTGGCATAAAGGGAAGATACATCAATATATTTTTTATTCCTTATTCAAACGTCCCACAGGTAAAACTTCTCGTCCCCTACGTGATTAAAGTAATGATTTATATTGCAAGAACGGTGTTACTACTTTATCCCCTTAACTAGCGTCTTACAAACCACTATCACACACTCCTTTGTTGGGGCCTATCTCCAACAATGCCCCGCTACCGTACATTAAGCACCGACAGATCCTAAGCTACTTTGAATACCATCCCATTGTCAATATTATAAATATTATGCTAATGCGTAAAAAGAAATTTTTGACTCCGACGGCCAGGTGTTGCATTCAAAGGGTTACGAGATTCAAATGTCTTGCGACCCTTCTGAACGTGATCATTTATTAAGATTTATCCTTTTGTTTAGCGCCGTTCCCATACTACGCACCGATAAATTTATGTGAGAGTGATCCTTAAAATATTCCCATTCACGGTTCGGAATTCGAAATTAGGCGCCCGTAAATTCGGATTAGGGACTTTACAACTGGCCAGTTCTTTAATTTCAAACTGGCCGGAGAAAATGACGTTTAATTTAAACGCATTTAGAATAATGTTTAAATTACGAACGTTTCCGCCCGTCGGTGATTAGACTAGGCAAGGTGGAAAAGTAGAATTATGCTATTAAGCGACTTTATCCTAAATCTGTAGATACGTATAATTTTTCTGTTGCATCGTCTACAATGACCGTGAACGCAATTTATTTTAGTTTTTGTTTTTCGAATAAAACGCAGTGGGAAGAATGATGACTTCAATTATAGAACGCAGCGGGTTATTTTCTTATTCATTTCGTGTTCAATTGATACGTCATCTGTTTCCGTGTAAAAAACGGAATGAGTCGATTTCCAATTCATTTAAGACGGTGCAAGTATTGTAGTTTTCCTATTGGTTGACTATATTCCAAGTAGCGAACTTTGTAATAAAATGTACTCGTTTCGTTACCTGTTTGCGTAGTGATATTTTCATTTGCATTATACTAATTGTTACTTTTTTGTTCTCTCTCTGCTAACTAACTAAACTAATCTGGCCATGACTGGATGCTGCTGTTGCATTTTTTAATGCGCTCTTAAGATACCTAGCGTGTCCGTCCCAAGTTATTTCAAACCGATTTCAGTTAGTCACTTAACGCTGTACCAGGAAATATATTAAACTAGCTTTTCCCCGCAACTTCGTATGCGCAGAAATATTAAAAAGTAAAATCCCGATTTTTCCCGTTCCCGTGGGAATTTTGAAACATCCTTTCTTAGCGGATGCCTACGTCATAACATCTACCTGCATGCCAAATTTCAGCCCGATCCGTCCAGTGGTTTGGGCTGTGCGTTGATAGATCACTATGGCAGTCAGTCAGTCACCTTTGAGTTTTATATATTTAGATTGTGCACTTGAAATAAAATTAAAACAATTCCTCGGTCGGTATTAAGTGGGATGAATGAAAAAACAGCGCACATTACCTTTTTTCGAGGTGATTTGATGAAAAACGCCACAAGTGCAGTCGTAGGACGCGGTAGTTGCGTCTTTTACTTGCGGTGTATAATTATACAATTACGTCCCGCCGAGCTGCGGTTACAACAATTTTGCACTTTGTTGGAGCAATTTCTATAATTCAAGTGTTTTTTTTCTTTGCATTACGTTTAAGTCGCATGCTTCGTCTCTTTCTGTTTCTAACAAGTTATCTACTTGCACCGTTTTAGATATAACTAGATGGGTAAGTAATGTCTGACGTCTGTAATTATTATACATTCAATTACTTATTGATTTCAACTGGCTTCTGGTACTCGTTGATGGCTGTGGTGTGGTATTAAATAGTAACTAAGGTTTGATCCAAGGTTGATTCTAAGTTTTCATCTGCAACATTTGAAGGATCATTCAACGTTAAACCTGGCTGTCGATGTCGAGTTTTCATTCCATACAGTACAGGAATTTCATCTTCTCGATCGTCTTGTTTTTTTTGGCATTGAACAAAAGTAATGATAGGTACTCTTGTTTCATTTTAGAACGATTTTATATCGTCGTAATTATTTTACGTATTTTATTGTAACTTTACACATGGATAGCACACTTTTTATGGAATAACACATATACTTAACTTGCCACAATACTATACTGTAGTTAATGTTAATGACTGGGTCGCTAATGACAACATAGTCCTGCATAGTCTACTTTTTGCCCACATTAGGTGCAAATTGAAATGAACCCAAGCCCAGTGTCCAGCTGTGGGTTTTTGCTACTTATTTCTTTAGCGGATGTAGGCCCATTATACTACACGATACTATTACATGTGTAGATAGTGCATCTATATTTAAATAATAGTACATTACAGACCTAGGGTGGTGAATTCGTAAATGTCCCAGATCGCAGGTTTCTGTGGCCCGAACCGAAGGTGAGGGACATAAATACGCGATCTGGGGCTTTACGAATTACCGCCCGTGGTTTGTCAAAAGTTTTACGTCTTGCCTTGGCCAAGAAGTGAGATTTTCTATCCGCGTAGCGGGCAGAAAATCCCACTTTACGGCCAAGGGTGATGTAAATATTGTTTACGTCACACCAGGCCGAAAAGCGGGATTTACCGCCCTTGGGCGCTACGAAAAATCCCTCTTCACGGCCAGATGGTGACGTAAAATCGTATACTAACCACGGGCGGTCGTAAAGAAATCCTCAGACCGCTAGATTATAGCCCTCGCCTCCGGCTCGGGCCTCAATTACCCGCGATATGAGACTTTCTTTACTTGACCGCCCTAGGTGTGTAATGTACTATTACAATGAATATAGCAACTGATGTCAAGCTGTATTCCGATTGTATTGATATCTTATATAAATACCTAGTTTCAGAAGGCTCCCCAACAACGTAAGTAACAAATGATATTAAAAACTTGATTTAAATTTTATAGTTCCTAACTTACCATTTGATAACTGTTCTTTACAATAAATGCGAAAGAGTACAATAACAACTCATCATCATCATCATCATCATCATTTCAGCCGATAGAGGTCCACTGCTGGACATAGGCCTCCCCCAAGGCGCGCCACTCAGACCGGTCCTGTGCCACTCGCTTCCACCGCAATAACAACTACAGCGCCAAAATAGTATTATTACTATTTTGTTAGTTTACCCAAGGATAAGGATATCTTATATGTTATCTTTAGATCTGTTTTATAACCGCACTTCCTTATCTACGCCTAACGAACTCCAGGTGCCTTAATAGTTCCATTTCTAAGATTAAAACTCCATTAAGATAAGGTTTCTATAATAAAAAGGGTTTATTATGTCTTATTTTAAAGTTCAAACTACTTCAAACATCAATATTCAACAAACGCGTTCACTTAATAGCTGCGCCACTGTCTATGTAACTAATATTGTTTTTACAAAGCAATTTTAGTTCCAAATTAATCCGCGCAGCAAAGTATCGTTACATGCACTTAAAAAGTTGAGACAAAGGATTGTTATGAACAATAAGGAGGTTTCACCGCATATCGGAAGTCGAGTGTAAAGGTAGTTATACATAGTCATACGTATGCAAACTTTTAATGCTGGCACACACAGATGGCCGGCCACAGCTGTTCGCTCTATTCTCATGCAAATGACATTGTGTGGACCTGGAACGGGGTTCCAATTTTGAATGTTCTTTGATTAAGTTTGCTTTTTAATTTGCATGCCAGTGTTGGAATATTCGAATGTTGCCGTTTAAAATGTTTTATCGCTGCATTTATTTAAAAAATCAGTATAGGCCCGGTTGTTTCAAAACTTGTGAATTTAAGATTTTGGAGTAAACAGTCGTATACCCAAGTGCCTTATGGCATTAAGTTTAATCTTTTGTATTATAATTTTTACTAATGTGCAATAAAGTTTAAATAAATAAATAAATATAAGTAAATATCTACACATATCTTTATAAAAATAATATTTAATTAGCGAGTATATGAGGAAACTTATCCAATTTAAAGTAAATAAGCGAATTAATTATTATAGTGGTAACTTTTATGGGTTTGCTATCTGAGTCGTAAGTTAACCATAAAATGCTTACCTCGGCTTAATCCGTTTTATAGCTTTATTAGTAAAGGTATAATTTAAATTTCTTGTTTCCATGCACACTTTATTACTTAACTGTATTTTAATATGATTTATACCACCGTGTTATTTATTTTCCTTCCTAAGTAAACACTCTAAATTGTTCTCAAATGTTCTAATTGTAAAGGTAAAAATATTTCCTTAGATTATTTCAAATATGTATAGAAGATATGTAAAAAATCTATCAACAAACGTCATTTAAAAGATGCAAAAATACTGATACTTGTTACTCTCATTTAAAACTAACTACAAATGGCCTAATTCTTCGTTGGCAACATTACAACCTCCCATACAATTTCGTCTTTATTAAGGCGATCTCACACGATACACATGTTCTGTGACAATTCCGGCGGACTGAATGCCGTCACTTCCTCAATAAAATTTTATATGTGATAATTAGAGTAAATTCTGAGACCACACGCACGCTTTCAGAAGCTATTGAAAATTCAATCCTAACTGAAAATATTAAAGTTTAAAATCCCATGTTATTTTGTATGTTTGCAAGACATTTCTTAAAAAAAAAACTAAAGTTCATTGTAAATTTAATCTTCACTGCTGGCTGATATTGATAACGTCGAAATATGCACTATTTTAATTCTTTAACTACCTATTCACCCTCGCATCTAATCGAATGCATTTTTTTTTCATATTTTGTCAATTGAAACTAAATGAAGGCCAGCCGTATTTCAACACAGGAACTTTGTCTACAAAATGCTCTAGCATAAAAAACATTACAAATAATTCGGTGCAATTAAAAATAGCTTCCATACGAACAGATCAATTAGAATCAAGTTTTAATTAACAGTCCACTCTATAATCAATTTAATTGGTGATCGGTGATCGATCGCGCGTTCGAAATACGAATCTGTTATTTCAAAATTGGAACAGCCCGGAGCTTCAATTAAAAATACGAATTAAAGGCCATAGACTAAATTACAAGACACGTTACTTGGTCGTAAAAAACGAACGGGACTATTTAATTTTTTATGCAGTCTCATTTTTATTGTTCCTAACGTGTGATACTAATTAACATGTTCTTAAAATATCTGTTACGACAACAATACTTAAAGATCAGTTCTCGTGTTTACCCTTTTATTTTCCTTTTATTTTGGAACAAAACCTGTTTGGTATTTGGTAAAAATGACACGCAGGAATGTGCAAAAGAAAAATAACCTTTAGAATTCCTTTTTTAAATTTTATTTCTAACACGACACAGTTTCATCTACTGTCATCTGAAGAGAAGCAAGCACTACATTTTCCAGGGTATCTACCTATAAATAAATAGGTAATGCATATAATGGTCACGCTAGTAGCTACCCTCCGATCATAGCGCAGGCGTGGCCACGTGGGCTAATCGCCCCCGATGCGGCCATCTTGGATTTCCCTTTTCAAACTTTTATCCCTTTCCGAGTTTAACTGGCCAGTACTAATTGAGTGAGCAATTGTAGATTTTTTTATGCCACTACGGATTTAAAAAAGTATTTTTATGCCGAATTGAACGAACCATAAAGAATGAGAAAGAAATCAGTTAAGAACGAATTAATTGTATGAATATGAATGCTTTCCACCAGACCTAACATAACAAATAATTACTTATAATAATTACTTCACTGTTCACCTAGGTACCTATTTTAGAAATCTTATTAAGTATTTAAGTATATCGACGATCTTGAAAACGGATAGGTACACGTGTAAGAACATTTAAAGTGACAGTAAAATCAGTTAATGGTTGGCCACCGAAAAACGCCCGAAGGAAAATTTAATTCGGTTAAACCGTTCAAATTTCGAACGCGGGCGGCGCGTCCAAAGGCGTCTTTCACCGCGATAAACACAAACCCGTTTTCATAAAAGTGTATCTTTACGCGTATCGCACGGCGGCATCACGATATCTAGCTTGGCCTTTTTATATTTTACGCTACGGTACCAAGACCCCAATTCTCGATGCTTTCGAGATAAACTCGAATGCGAGATGCTTGTTGAGAAACCACGAATAAACTTATATAAAATATTGTGTATGGTATTTTTAAAACAAGAGCCAGCATCCATTTACATTGAAATAATATAAAAGTTCACAAAATCAACATAATTATGTACAAGAATTCAATTTTATGAATGGAATAATAAATGATAGAACACGTGTATTAAAATTTATTGTTCAGTCAGATATACTAACTAGTTTTAATTGTAATAATATGTACATAAATAATTCACGAACATCTGGTTGTAATATGAACGTCGCTTTGTCTAAGAATTGAATCTTTAAAAAGTTTTTGTACATTTTTTTTTGTTTTGCTACCTTGTATTGTAAGCAAATTTTTTAACCCAGGAGTCACTTTTCTTTACTAATAATAAATCTGTCGAAGTAACGTGACCGTATGTATATTGTATATGTATTTAACTCGAAAACGATCGTATTGCAACAAAATGTCGCATGGGGGTAGATTATAACACAGGCTAACATACCTATAAATAAATAAATAAATAGCCATTTATTCCCAAAATAGAATTAAATATATGTTACATTTGCTTTACATAATTATCTATCATGCAATAATTAGTATTATACATTTATTATATTGGAGAAACATACCTATATGCTACTTTTTATCCCGGAAAAACGCATAGTACCCGCGGGAACGCTATAAAACGAATTCCACGCGGACGAAGTCGCGGGCAGAAGTTAGTAATTAATAAGTTCCAAATTATGCAATGCGTAAATATCACGTAAGTATTCTAAACTTACTGAAAAAAATAAGTACACAAAATGACAACAAGGATAAGAACTTGTTACCTATGAATGAATATGAATATGAATGAATATATATGAACTTAACTTACTGAATTAGTTAGATTTTTAGAATTATTTAATTTAAATTAACTAAAGTTTTCCTTGCGTCCCCGTTGAAATGGTTGCATTATAGTTATTGATTATTGTTTTAAATCAGCCTTAACCGGTTGTTAATTGTGATGCGCGATTGGGCTGGCAATATTGTTGGAAATCACGCTACATTTCGGATTCCGTGAATCTGTTACCGGAATAGCGACTCTATACTGATGATTGTAAGGTTTCTGATCGCTACGTGTAATTTTAATGTTGCCACTTGTGACGGAATTTCAGTTTTTTTTATTGTAATAAATTAACTTTAACAACTTTAATAAAATTAATCGCACTTAAATAAAACAATACGGTATCTTTCCGATGCAACCCATTTATTAATTCCTTAAAAACGCGATAAAAAGGAATTCAGTTATTACACCATTTTAGCGCTGTTACAACGAGACAGTTCATTTTATTACTCGATCGAGAGAATAAAATAAGATCATAATGTAATAAATCATTTTGATGGCCATCTGGTAATTAAAACTGACGTCCGTGTCTAAAATTACGGCATCTTAAATGGTCTACGATTTTGGTGGTCCCATCGGCTTTGGTTAAATTTAACCACTTAAGCTTTATATGGATACACCATTTGAAATGCTATTCGATTGATCTATTATGTCTAAAAAAGAGACTTTGAAATTACGTTAGTAAAAAGCTCTCCTACAGAGTATGGTAAGGTGATAAGACTGGCTGGAAACTGTCAAATTATGTCTGGTAAAAAAAAACTATACGAACCCTCAGCTCAAAAGTCAAAACTGAACGACGAAGTAATAACCATTTTTAATTAAAACGAACGCGTTCGGAATTCGAAATCGTACGATTAACATTTCTTTTTTCTTTACAGATACATATTTGAATTTGGAAACGAAACGGCCAACCTGTCGGAGTGGGACATTTGGTGAGCGCTCGAGTTCTTTACCCTTTTTTGTACCACTTTTTGAGGTAAAAAAATGTAAATAATACGTTCTTTTGAAACCGTCGAGAACGAGATACGAGTGGGGTAAAGTTTGAGGGACACTTAACCGCAGTATTAAAATGTTTGAACGACCAGGTTAGAAAAGTGAGCAAAATATTAAAGTAAAATTTACGTGGGTGTTAATTTTTGGAGTTGATCATTGGTAAAAGAAGATGGTAACTAGTGTAGATAATTAAATGATGCATTTTATAGTCTTGTAGGATGGATGCAATCGTTGAATAAATAAACTGGCGCTATACTTGATTATTAATGCATTACAGGGAACAGTTTTTACTAGTATAAATTTATATGCATTTAGTTACCTAACTAGCTTTAAAATAGCCGAGATTGAGCTTCTTGTAACTATTTAATATTGATTACGTCTAAATATGATACTCATCTGAGCGTCACCGGTTGGAGTGTAAATGTTTTTGTGTACTTTCTCAGAACAAAACGCGGAATCTAAATCGCAATTGGAAATCATTAATTAAACATTAATAAGCCAGCGTTAGTGTCCCGTTATCATTTGATATTGATTATGAAAATGAAATTGAAAATATTTATTCAGCAAATAGGCCACATCTGGGCACTTTTACACGTCACTTTTAAATGAATTTACCAGCGTTTCCTAGACCCATTGCTTGAGAAGAAACGCCGCAACAAACTCAGCAGAAATCCTTTTTTCAAAATTTAAATATATAGACTTACATTACATTTACATTAATATGTATAAAAATACATATATAGGTACATACTAAAATTACATTTAAGGGATGTATAGTCCCTAACTTAAACTTAAATCTAAGATCTTAGAGATGGTATTATGTTAGGTACAAATTAATGAACATTAAGTCTACTTGTTTTATTGATTTGATAATACTCAAATGAATTTTGTTATCAGTTATACTCGATAATGAGTATTTTTTTTTAAGAAAGAAAGAAAAATCTGTATCCTTATCATACTTATCCGTGTAATTTTGATAATATTGTAACAGACATAATCAGTATCCCCCTACCACGACTTCTGTGTTGAAATTAATAGGTACTAAACTTTCTACTATCCCATTGCCAAATTTCATGGAAATCGGTTTAGCGGTTTTACCTGAAAAGCTAATATACATACTTCATCTGTAGGTAAGGAGGTAGTAGACAGAAAATATTAGTTCAAATTGTTTTTTCTTAACCTAGCAGAGATTGAAGCCCGGTGTGCCCCCGCCTCAAGCGGTCCAACTTAAGTGCAGGTATCGTCTTCGGGTTTTTTACCCTTTTTCGGCCCTCGGAAATAGGTTATAACCTATTTATTTTACTTTTTAAATTGGGGACAGGATAAACGTTGATTATGGGGATTTGAGAAGGGTTGCCTTTTAATGGATAGTCCGTTTGGATTTTTTACTAAGTCTTGATATGTTGGAGTTTTAAAATTCAAAGCACGTAGGTATACACTTTGGATTTAACTAGTTTTAACCAGTTTTAAAATTACAAGAAACGCCGTATCTACTTCCACGAACACTTAGTCACATTCAGCAAATGACTTTGATACGAATTAAAATTATATTTTTCCAGCCAGCTCCAAAGGCCTAGGCTCAAGGGATAATTATCCTTATGAGTACGAGATTGAGTTCTATTCCGCTAACAGCCACCGCCACTTTGCAAAGAAACATTATGAATGTTGAAGCTGTGGACAGGTTTATGCAACGAGTGATCAATTTATTTTTAATATTTTATTACTTGCTGAAATGATAATGTACCTACTTTTTCTACTCGTAATTTATTTAGCTACTCATAATTTATCGCCTTTTATACTAATTATTTTAATAACGAATGGCTTATGTGTGTTTGATGTAAGTATAAAAGGCATTTTAATAAATATTTATATGTTAATGAAAAAGTGGCAACGCGATATTTATAAAACATTGAACTTTTTTGTTTCTAAATAATTGTTATGTGTTGTTATTATTTCCGCTTGTTACCCGTTCGTTTGCAGAGATTAATGAATTGCAGTACCTCGTTAAATAATTTAATGTGTGCAATATTTTCACATTAAATAAATAAAAATCGTGAAACGGATTCCGGTCATAGTAAATTGCAATAATTTATGCATTTTGAAGTATCTATGAATGTACTTATTGACATAGTAATTTATTGTGGCATAAACCCAGATCGGAGCACCTGCTGCAAGACCAGTGTAGGGAGAAAAAGGGCCAAGTTTTTTTTTATTATTAACAACTACTATTCGAAAAAACGAACCGTGGGAGTGCTCACTTTGTTTATACTTCAGAATGTAAACAAGTAGACGTTTATAAAAAAAAAAACTTTGGTACTGCTCACCACTGTTGGTAATTACCGAAAATATATATATACTTGCGTTATTAGGCAGAGTCTGGGCCGAAATACAACGTGGTCAATTTGTATCTCTTAACATCTCGGAACGATATTAATTCAGGAACCGGTCGTGATTTTGGTTTCTGACGAAATTTTTACCAATATTACGACGAGCGTGAGTCAGCTCTTGAACTTTTTTATACAAAAACTAATCACAGATGGATCTGTGGTAGTTACAATAGGTGATATTACAAAATAACCTACGTGTGTCATTTGCTTAGCAACATTCGTTTTTACCAACAAAGAACTTGGCGTAGAAATAAACACGCCCATTTATCGTTCGATGCGATGTTTTTACAACTGCCACATTGCGTCGTAAAGTGGTATTTTTCTCATAATTGCTTTTCAAGTGCGTTCCCTATTAGTTTATCTTCTAGCTATTAGGGCCGCATTTCACTTGGAAATTTCCGGACCGTTTAAAGAAGCTTTAATTAAATTGTAAATTAAGTTACAAATTCCGCGTGGTTTGTCGGACCGGTTTGAGCGTCGCTCTGAGAAAAGGCCTCGTTGGCGCGCCGTTCTAAAATCAAAATATGAATTCTCGCCGTCCAGATGTAGAGTTAACACGCTACACTCATTATCTGTGGTAATAAGGGAGTGTTGGAATTTATTACGTGTGTTACGATTCTTTTGTCGTGTATAATTTGAATGAAAGAATTTTAGGCCAGCATCACAATCTCATTATATACATACATTGGCCTCTTCTCTATGGTACTTTCAACTAATAAAATTCAACTTCAAGGACAATGACAGCAGTGAGCAAGAAGTTATTATAATTGACAAATTGTTATTCTCAATTGGTAGCTATCGAGTTTTTAATAAAATGCTACTGCATACGAAGCAACATAGTTTCATATTGACACCATAAGGGTTGTTTTTTGACGTACTACTATGTAAATGTGCGGCCGCATGTGGTCGACACAATCCGCCTCTTTTTTACCGCCGTATCGCGTTCCATTAACAAAAAAGATTCAAAACACAATCATCGAAGGACTAAATTTATTCTAAAAATGTGCACAAAAACCAAACCGTAGGTATTTACATTACATGTTGTCTGTATAAAAACCGCGAGCCTAACAAAGAGTAGGTCGAGCAGGTCGCGGCGGTCGTTGCTCGTAAAAAATAATGCGAAATCATCGCGTACACAAAAACTGCGTGAGTCATGGGTATTTAATGGTCGTCGCTAATAAAGAAAATTTGTTGCGAAAAAGGACGTGCAAGGTACGGTCGTTGAATCGAATATAGAATACAATGATAAGGCGTCGCTTGGATCTCCGACACGGGCACTGGCCTCGCATAAACGCACCAACTGAGTTTACACCAGTTCTTAAATGTCAAAATTCAAATAAAAAGCTTTTTATGCACATTCAAACGGAAAACGCTTTGACTTAATAGTTGCAAGAATGTTATTATCTCACGTGAAGTCAACGACAAGATACCGTCTGCGAGATTTTTTCATCATTCTTATAAAATTGACATTTAGAATAAACTAAATGAATGTGACTATTTTTCACTCCGTCCACAGCGCTAGGTAGCAATTACATAGGTACTTGTAGCGGGAGCGGGCCATTCGACACAACTGTAATGTAAACATAAATAAAATCTTTTTCACTTGCTGCTGAAAATTTTAAGGCTGTATTGTTCAAATATTTTAATCTTATTTTTTACATTACCTGTACGTATAATGAACCCTATCCAATTAGTCCACATTTTTTTATTTATTGCAAAAAGCGCTGGCCACTGAAAAAAATACACAGCATCACCTTAAAAATAATTCGACTATCTAGGACAAACCGCTAACAGTTGACCGAGGCAAGGTCACTCGGATTTTGAACTTGGAACAAAAAACATTCTCAACATTTGAATGTTGCATTCTGGTTGATTGATGGTTCATGACACACGATTGACTTTGCTTTGTTGTTTTATTTTTAAGCGCTCGGTTTTTTCTGGCCAGTATTTTTTTCGACGAATAATACAGGCTGATCTCTTCAATTGTGTTTTATTTAAGTAAGGAGGTAAGGTAAGAATACATTGCATATGGCGACCTTACTTGGGCCCTAGAAGAGTGTCGGCGAATCCATTGTCTGTGTCCGTCCGTCATGAGTCATACCATTGTGGGTTGCACAATAGACGTCTTTGTGCATTGTACCCAGAGGGCCCTAGTGTTACGTATTTTGAAATAATTAGTCGACTTTCAATAAGAATAACTAATGACATATGGAATGTAGACTTCCATTATATTGTCACGTTACGTACATTTTCGAATAATGAATAATCCACCTCGTCGAGTTCCTAACGAGTAAATAAGTAGAAGTTTCATATTGCAAAGGTGAATTTTTAATTTGCAGCAAAATGAGTTTTTATTATATGAAAGTAATGCCGATATCTCATACAGCACGCGTTCAGGGGGATAGCCCTCAAACATTCTCCATTTTAAACAACAAAGGGCAAAAAAGGGTCTGGCTGAATAAAAAAAGATATGCGAAAACTGCCACGATTGCTACCAACAATAAAATAAAACGAGTTCCTAAATCAGTTAATCGAATTCGTTCTCTATGGGCTAGAAAATAGGAATTAACTCTTTTTTTTTATTTCGAGTCCCCTTTCGAAGTCGGATCGAACGCAACTTGTAGGCGGGAAAAAAGTGGTCGTTCGTTTGCAAAATGTCAAAACAAATTAGCGAGATGTGTACCTACTACGTACGTGTGTGTGTATACTTGCACTATTTTATCACATATTGATTTGATACGTGAGAAAAAGATAGATGTATTTATGTCGTGGTAGTTAAATTTATTACAGTTATGAATTCTATTAAGCGTGGGACGAGAATAAGGAGTGTGCATATACAACAAAGACTGGTTTTTATAACTTCGTTTTAAGAGGCTTTTCAGAAATTTACAACTCATTGTAAATTTTTATAGTTTTATGGTTGCCTGTAATAGTTTTATTTCAAACTAAAATCCTACTGTTAGTGGGCCTATGTATTATTATTTGGACGGAAAGCATAAAATAACTAAATCCGTTGGTGTATTGTCGTTCCATTTGTTACAGTTCCCACAAGAGCAATTAAATAGATTGCCTCAAATCCTGAACATATGAAATGACTACCACAAAAAATATCGCGACACGCAACCCTCCGAAGTGCATTCCAAATTCAAATGAAACTGTAGATATAATCAACCGTCATTACGCCGGTGGCCGTCCAAAAATCGAAACATTCTAGTTAATACGGCCGGACCACAGGAAAGTTCCGAATTCGAATTACGGAATTGCTTATAAGTAATTCAAATATCGAATGATGAGTCGAGTGGGTGGCGACGCATCGATGATGGGGTAAAAATTACCCCCGGGGGTAATCTGTAGGGCCGGCACCCTATATGTGATGCCCCAATGCGATATGTGTGTGAGCGTGTGTGCGTGCTTGTTTGTGTGTGGCGGAGGGTATGATAATGGTGTATTTCCGTTGTCGAGTGGATCCCTCCCGACCGACGTAGGTACTGTGAAATTTCGCGATTGCATCCTCTCCAAATGGCCGGCATTGCAACACGCACAAGGAACAGAAAACGTTTACACTCCACAAATTAAGCTATTGTCGGTTTTAGCACTTGCGACTTTGTAAGCAGCCATAAGTTACTTTTACATTTTTATTAGCATCCATAAACGTAACGTATAACGTACAAAATGGCCATTAAAACGCAGCCATTAACCGCCTCCCTGAAATAACCTAAAACGACTGTTTGCATTTTGGCGCGCCGCTTGCACCGCGAGTCATAACTCAAAATAAAATGGCGGCTGGCAAAACGACTAAAACTACTTCGCACATAATTACACAAGTGTTAACCCTGCCCTTGCATTTTTTAATTGCGTCTATAAAATTTGAATATGGAACGCGAGGGAAATGTCGTTGCCATAAACGCGCGCATGCATGCATGAAGTTTTGGCGGGAGACGACTTTTTCCATGTTTAAAATGGTCGTCTTCACGATGTAAGAAATTAAGTCCCAGCGTTTAGCGACCGTATAGGGCTCGGTAGGAATGCTAGGCTAGTAGAAACTTAATGCGCTATCTATTCCGGCCGGTTCTTGCTAGTTACGTCCTGTGAATTATTTATTTTGTTGGATTTAGTTGCGGCAATATTGGATTGTAAAGTTTATAGATTGTAAAATATGTGGTCTCGTAAATAAATTCTGGGTTTAATACTTTATACTAACAGTAGATAAGTATCAAACTTTATTGCAACTGTAATGTGGTTTTGTACACACTAGTGAAAAAAAATACTACTGAAAAAAAATATGCTTCTTATGATCGGCTGAAAAAAAAACAGACTATTTACGATCATATCGAGAGGTGTATTTACCTAATTTCAAAGTTGGCTTGCAAAAAAGCGTGTTATTAAAGTTCAGTGTACTTGAAAAGAAAAAACGTTTTTTTTTCCCCTACGTTAGGTACTATATTGCATAATGCCAACATTGCCAACCATTACTTTAGTCGACATCGGAATTCGAAATTCAAACGAAAACTCACATTGCACATTGCCAGGCGCGGCGCACTCTTTGATTTCTTCGCGCTCGATACAAGTACCCGCCGGCTTCGCACCGTGGCGTGATGATTAGTGGTTGCCGCGCACTGCTAGCGAATGCACGCGCGCGCGTTTTCTCTTAATGTACGTCGCGACGTCGCGAGTCAAATGTGCTATGAAATTTGAATTATGTCAAAAGAATATTGTATAGCAGAGGGTTGTAGTAACAACAACAGTAAAATGATTTGATAAAAAGTAATTATTTGGTAAAGAGTAAAATGATGAAATTTGGTACAAGACAACTATTTTTTTCATTTTTCAAATAAGAATAATAACAACAACTATGCATGTACTGAATAGTATCATCGGGTACGCAAATTCTATGTACTCGGGACGAAGTCGCGGACAACGGCTAGTATATTGTGATAATGCAGCTGTGTAACTGTGTTTCTTAATTTTGAATTTAGCAGATTCATAAATTGACAGATAAAGTATGTGATAATAACTTAATAGCAAATTACGTTGTAGGATCTGTGTAGACGAGTGTTTTTAATAATAAAAAAATAAACTAACTTAACTTAAATGTGTATATTATTGTTAATAACACTATTCTACCTAACCTATGTACTAATACTAGACGCATGATTTAATATGTTCTCGAGTGCGCCAGCCCTAGCGCTAGGGCGTAGCTTCCGAAAGAGCGCGCTGCATGTGATAGAAAGAGATGGTCACTTTGGGAGCGTACGGTACAACAAAACCGGTTTTTTGTTAGCAGTCGGCCTTCTGTACGTTAGTACTATTACTTATTCTGTGACATTGCCAAAGACATTTCTTATTTTCAAATTTCGAAAAGGACTGAATGGTGAAATTAATAATCGCGTTACACTACAAAATAATAATTAAGCAAACATGTTCGTATTGGGCGTCGAATACGGTATTTATAGGCCGCGGCATGCTTACGACTTTTTAGCACGCAAAGTTTCACCGGCGGTTCTAAAGTGAGTCTTATTCTCCCTACCATAAATTGTAGTGTTTTTCTCATAGCACAATATACGAGTTATGCGTGAACAGTACGTTGTTTTTTCAGCTCATTGTTTTAGTTTGTGAAAGTTGATGAATTGCCGCTATGTTGTGAAGACATTGTGCATAATGTGCTGTGATTATTGAATATACGTTTAGTTCCCATGTGAGACTTAGTGCCTTTTCTACATTAAGGTCTTAGCTTGAATAAAACAGACCTTTGTGAAAGATAGCAGAAAATTTGAAATGTCTAAGGGCCAGATGATTGAAGCACAGTTGACGGACTACTAGTCGTTAAATATGGTCGACGAGCTGTCATTCCATACAGAAACGTCATTTTATTCCATATTTAAATATTTAACGAGCGCTGCTTAGTTAACGGACGGTTTGAATCAAATCAACCCACCCTAATCAATTTGAAGCTGAATTAGTTTTGTTTTTGTCTTTAAAGACATTATACCTAATTTAAGATGAACAAAAACCACATTCCTTTATGAAATAGATTGTATTTTATGAATAAGACCTAAATACAACAAGAATATGGTCCATTTTCCATATATTTTGCTTGACTTGACCGGTTTATCTAAATATCTCAGGACAAAACCCGAAACCGTAATGAGATCTTTTAACGTGATATCGAAAAACGTAAATATGGATAAATTGACAGTTTTAAATGACGCTAATTTGCATACTGACTGGATGATCTCATGCGTATAATACTTTAAAACATTCATACAAATTTGCTCACTTCACTGTAAAAAAATACGAAAGATATAAGAAAAAAACGATTTTCAATTTGTAACATGGCAACATTACTGCCAACGTGGAAACAAGCGCAATTCCGCAACCCATCCATCCGCCATCTTGCGCGACCGGATTCCCTACACGGGGTTGCCAGGGGTGCAGTAATCCGCAGATTTGCAACTAATTTCAACTGTAAGCCGCGGAATGAGCGGGATTTGCGCGTCTCGAGATGTCTTTACGATCCGTGTAAATTCGTACCTGCTTGTTTTTGTTTTGCTGCACCATGTTAGACAAGGATAGATGGATATACATTACATATAAAGCACCTAATATCGATTTTGCCGACAATTTCTTTTATTTTATATCATTGGTATAAGCAAACGAGCGCACAGCCCACCTGATGGTAAGTGGTCACAGCGGCCTATGGAGACTGAAATCCTATGATCCCCCATTAAGAAACCATAAATAAGAAATCGAATGCGTTGCCTTGAGGCCTAAGATGGAATGCCTCTGTGCCAGAAATTTCACCGGTTGAAATTCTGTGAATAATATAATATATTGCTTTATTAAGAAAACTAAAAAAGTAAATCTAGTTGCAATTTAGTAACACTATAACTAAGATGAGATCGCGGGACGAACTAGGTGCCTTCCGCAATGATTGGCCGAATGTCGCAGGAGACAGAAAAGCGTGGAAATATGAGAGCATTGAGCAAAGAGAAGAGAGCAGAGGCATTTGCCCGACATTGGGACACTACAGGGTAATATAGTATAATACAAATAATAACTAACTAACCTGTCACAATTTTACGACATTTCGAAAGCACTTTAATATATTTATACAAAGTTATAATATCTTCATAGCTAAAACGAGATTCATATACGTTATTAATATTAATTGCTAAGTATCTAAGATTCTTGCGAAATTAACTCGCTAAACAGCTCATTACTTATTGAGAAACATTAAATTATACTCGTATTTAATTACCAGTGCCGATATTATGAAACAAAATCGCATAACAACTTAATAATCGTAATAAATAAAACAGTATATAGATACAATCTATTACGACAACCACATAACACAGACATGCACCCCTAAATACCCACTGCTATAAAATAATTTCAAAATTCGAATGACATTCGAAAGTTTCATTAGACGTCATCGAAGTCACTTTTTCTGGTATTAAAATATAAACCGTAATCGCTTTATGCTTATGTTCATTTTAATAAATAAAAGCAAGTTGGTGCCCTTTGAAATTGGATTTTAGTTAGTTAAGTAGCAAAATGCCACAGACCAAGTAACGCCGGTTCGTCCCGACCGCCTGTTGTCCAACTAATTATAAAGCAGGGTGCAGACATGTCAGTTTGTCGGGCAGTTGTTAAGTTTGTGTTACGGCTCATTAAAATTGAACTTTAAAGAACATGTGTGTACATTGCCTTAAGGTAAGGGTTTGACGGCAAACTTACTCGTTCACTTGACGTCGACGCCACCACAGCAGCAATCTTGGCTGTTTTGTTGGCAGGTGAAACAGTTTGGGATTTTGCCACCGGTAAATGTAAATTTGTCGTTTTACATAATGTTTTCGTATTTGGTCTTTCATTACAGTTTCTCACTTTCCTGCCTAAAGGCACGGCAGATGGTTGCTATTGATTTGGAGTTTAACACGATTGAATGACGTCTCAATTTGTTCGGGGACTAATTTCGTGGGTAGGGTATTTATTGTGTTCAGTTTCATCACGGATATAAATACATCATTGCATCCATAGTAATCGTAAACTAAAAAAAGCATTTACTAATATGATCAAGTGACATTTATAAGGGGCCTGAAAACTATAAATAAAAGCAACATTTGTAAAGCATAGTAGACTTCTGAAATGACTCCCTTCACAGGAAATGAAAATATTCTCAAGGTACAGCAAAGAAATCGACACAATCGACGGCCAACAATACAATTCGCAAAGGGCTAAAATCTACATATTTCTCGTCGCAAATTTGCATTTTCTAACGCCATATTTCTCACGGAATTAAAATCCAGACGCTGCCGCTGGCCACATTTGAATATTTTTAAAAAGGCCACTGTTCCATATTTGAATTCAGCGTCGGCTTCGCTTTAGATGCTATCTCTTTTTTTCTACGCACCGTTGAGAGATAGAAATAGTGGTGGGATCACACGATTACCATATGGAAGGGTTATACACTTTCGACTTGTAATATGCAGATAGAATTAATTACTAGGGTTTATACGAATGAACGAAATTACGAATGGTAATTTGTTTTTTCTTTAATAACGGGCTGAGATATTTCGACGGAGCGTAGGTAGATATTTTGAGATAATTTGTAAGGTGCTTGTGTACATTTTCGACTTAAGTATTGATCGAAATAATTTTCAAGTTTTTGTTTTGAAAACTTGTTCTTTTTTATCAACGTGATTTTAATTTGTAATTAATCCTTCAAATGAACAAGACGTACCTAAGTAGATACAAATTTATTCAAATTACTTCAATCTAGAAAGAAGCATAAAGGAAGAAAGAAGCAATGAAGAAGAAAGAAGCATGAGGATTCTTCTCGCCGCATGGTGATTGCCACTAGCGAGGTATAGAGTTCCTACGTGTTTTTGATCTGTAGGAACTTCATACCGTGCTCTTGGGATAGCCAATCTTCTACGATCGAAACTTCGGAGGTCAAGAAGAATTTCAGAAGAAAAGAAAACGCTGCGCATATTTGTTTTTCTAGTCTTATATTGAAACAACCTGTATAAAGTAACATGCTTACTTAACCCCATAGACGTGCGTTAAGAACAAAATAGAGCAGTACGAACCTTTGGTATGTTTAAAATTAAAGTTGGGAGAAACATCCCTCAATATTCCGAATTTCAAAACTGCAACGATTAAAAAGTAGTTTTTATTTGAAAGCTCTTTTTCTTTTCTGTCATATCAGCATAAACGGCACAAAAAATGTACTCGTTACTTAGTATTTTTTTAATTATTATTAACTATCTGCCCGCCAGATAATATAAGATCCATTTCTTACTTTCCCGTATAATTTAACAAACATTTTTTCCTTCATAGGCCTTGCAAAATCACAAACACTACACAAAAACACAACAAATAGATAACTAACTTTTTACACAGTATTTTTTTTAACAATGGAATCACTATGACTACTGTTTGCTACTGGATTGTTAAAGCAAAAATTACTCCCGTTCACTAGGAAGCACATGCTCGCATAAAACTAGTTAACAATATAAAATTACCCTCTTTTTTCTACACATTTTTAATTGGACATAGCCAAGTGCGTCCCGTAGCTAATTATTGTAGGAATCCATACCACTAATTATGTTTTTACGTTCCTTAAGACATAGGAGCAAGCTGCAAACAGCTTTTTTATATTTTAATTAAATGAATGTGAGAATAGAGGACACCCTCTGTGAATAAAAAGTTCACGACTGAAGCCTGAATGAACTAAACTAATGAATTATCGTTTCTATAGTAGGAGAGATCGACATATGACAGCTGGAGACCCCGTAGAACCTAAAAACGTGTTACTCATCTTCATATAAATGAAACAACTTATGACATTTAGATGACAGATCACGTCCTATATCCTTGTTTAAAACTTGTGATGAGGCAAAATATTTCATTTCGATTTCATGACATTTTCATAAGTCGATATAAATCGAATATTTATATACAAGATAAATAACATTATGCAAAAATTGATACATAATAAGGAATAATTTATCATTCTCTTTCATATTAATATTTTATAATAGCCCACGATCATATTTAAAGTATTATTATTGACATTTAAAATATATGACATTTAAAAAATCGATTTCTCTTGAAAATCACTTAAATGCGAACTACGATGCTGCTTAGCCCCATCACTATAAACATCAACTGGTTAACGTCATATGTTGATTTAGGGCCGGTTCCTATATCCACGAAACGCCTCGTTTTTCCTACGGACGGTTAAAATTTGACAGATTCTCTATGGAACAAATGTCAAAAATCAACCGTCCGTAGGCAAAACGAGGCGTTTCGTGGATATAGGAACCGGGCCTATGTAATCTCTCCTACTACCTATGGAGGGTTGAAGTAAAGGAGCGCAATCTTTATAGTTCCAAAAGGGGACACCGAATCGGGTAAGTTGGGAGCGCTGCGGTCGCCACAAGTGTCAAGCCAACTAGGCGGATAGTCTGCAGTAGCGCCTTCAGATGGCGCTGCTGAGGCTAAAACGCAGCGAAAACGGTTGTGAGGAGAGTGTGTTTTGTTTTGTTGCTTATTAAATTCGCTGGACACGTTTTCAACTGTTTCGCCATATAAGATTGCGCTCCTTACCAAGACACATGCCACACTCCATACTCTTGAAGAAGAAACTTTCTTTCGTAAACTACTAAAATTGCCACTAAATTGAAAAAAAAGTTTCTTTACTGAGGCAAGGTTGCACACAAAAAAGAACAGTCCGCAGCAGAAATACCTAGAAAACTTCAAAATGTTCAAGTTTTTAGACATTAGTCGTCGTCGTTCGTCGTCCAAGGAAAACGTCTCGATAATTTTGAGATTCTTAACAAGTTATTGGTGAACGATTGTCACAGAACCGTGCAATTAATACGTACATTCCCGTGATCAATAATAACCACTTTCCAATCAAGAATTACAAGCCGATCGATCAAATATAATTAGAAACACATAAACAACATGTCAACAGCAGAATGCATTTGTAATTATCGTAAATCTGTACGTTGTTCATTTATAATTTACTGTGCTATCGCTTGCGTAATGTAGTAATAACTAGGGAACGTGCAAGTGCAAAATATACGCTCAAGTACTTACTTACCTAAGTATACTTTTTACCGCCAAATAGCAGTGCTCGGCAAACATTTAAGAATTTCTTATTCAAATCCATTGTGTTACAAACACAACAAAAATTATCTTGAATTGGTATGATTATCAAATTAGAAACAATACGAATACCAAAACTATGTGACTGTGACAGTGACTGACAACTTATATCTCTATATATAACATACAAGACAAAGTCGTGTTAGTTACACCACTTATAACTCGAGAACGGCTGAAGAGATTTCGATGATCTTTGATTTGTTGGATTTGTCTCCGCCCCGAATAGGATAATAACCATTAAGATATCAAAATTATGCGTGCAAAAAATTATGATGATTTTAAATAATAAATGAGACAGAAGATGTTCTGTTCACTACTGGTGCTTGTCAGCTTAAAGTGTCCAACTGGTGCCGTCACCCCATGAAGGTTGTCATTCTAGGTTTACCTTACTCTTTCTATGGTGTAATACACGTCTAATACCATATAGTCGGTCGACGAAGCCGTCTTGACAGAACGATCGTGCGGGGGTGAGGGAGGAGACGGGGGACGGGTGGTCCCGAGCTACTAAGAACGGTTGCGTATGCAGCTCGGGACAGCTCTTCCTTGGCGGCATTTTTCAAAAAAAGAGTGTGTTTTGTTTTGTTGCTTCTCAAAACCGCTGGGCACGTTTTCAACTGTTTCGCCATATAAGATTGCGCTCCTTACCAAGACACATTCCACACTCCATATCTCAGACGATAGGTCTGTATTGTAGGATAAGACATCGACTTCTAAGTTCTCAGCTGCGTGACGTATTTTTACGACATAGGTATTAAAGTTTTAAATCAATTCAAAGATTCATCAGATACTAGTACCGAATACTATTTAAATGGATATATTATACTTATTCAAATTATATTATTAAAATTAACATTATCATTCCTTTTAAACCTGTTTATGGAAATGCTTAAAAACCAAAACCAAGATGGATATGTTTACGTCACTCCAATAGAATAACTAAAACTGGTTGATATCCAATAATGTCTTCACGACCCAGCAGTGGAGGCATTCATATTGATTATTTATGGAAATACTAATTTATCTATTATAATATTTGGCTTTTAAATGTATCTATTTAAATGAAAACACCTTAAAAATACGGTGTATTGTAGGTCATTGACCTGAGATATAATACATTTTGGAGATATAATAAGTACTATTTATTTATTTGACAATGGAGGCCATCTCCATAATATATTTTTTTCTGGACCCTTGGAGACTATACATCTCTAAGATCTTAGATTTAAGTTTAAGTTAGGGACTATACTTACATCCCTTCGATGTAATTTTAGTACGTACCTATATGTATAATTTATACATGTAATGTACATTTTGTAACTATGGAAATTTTGTAAAAAGACCTTCTGCTTGAGTTTGTTGCGGCGCTTCTTCTCAAGCAATGGGTCTAGGAAGCGCTGGTAAATTCTTCTTCTGACGTGTAAAAGTGCCCCTATGTGGCCAATTTGCTGAATAAATGATTGAATTTGAATTTATTAGTAGTATTATAATACTGGGTGATCAAAAATATTAACGGTAATTAACCCAAAGTATCGGCTATCGATTCTAAGCATATTCTAAGCATGTTTATGGGTTTATTTTTCCGGTATGGCAAAAAAACAACGAAATATTTAATTGGTTGACCATTCACCGTCGTGTTTTTAAACTGCTCATAAATTTGTTAATATGCGATAAAAAAATTACACCATCAGATTCAGGAAAAATACTACAAAAGCAATCCATCGAATATTTTCTCGAACAAATAAATCCAGAGTCAAAGAGACATACAATACTTAGTTGACTAGCTTTGTGCCCGCGACTGCGCTCGCGTGGAATTCAGTTATCACGTTCCCGCAGAAACTATGCTTTTTCCGGGATAAAAAGTAGTCTATGTCCCCGGGACTCCAACTACGAGTATCTAACCATACCGAACTTTACCTTAATCGGTCTAGCGGTTGAAGCGTGAAGAAGTAACAGACAGACAGACAGAGTTACTTTCACGTTTTTAATATTAGTATGGATTAAATATGGAAGCAGTGGTAGCCTAGTGGTTTGACCTACCGCCTCTCATGCAGAGAGTGGGGGGTTGGAATCCGGCTCGCACCTCTGAAATTATTTACGTGCGAAATTCAATTTGAATTTACTACTGAGCTTTTCGGTGAAGGAAAACATCGCGAGGAAACCTAGACGCATCTGCGAAGTAATTCAAGTATGTGCTGGATGGGTGTTAAGGCCGTTCCCTGACCCAGCATCGTCAAGTTCCCATGTAAAATCATACTTTTCTAAGAAATGTTAAAAGTTAAAATTATGAAAAAAAACATATGTTATATTTGATTATATCATCCTTACATTGACAGCTTTCGATACACAATTCACGAAACTTCGCTCGTTACAATTTAATTCCAAAGTAACCTCTAACTCGGACTTTTAATCCAACTTTTCTGAAGTTTATTATATCAAACAGTGTAAAACTAAATATAACAAAAAAATATCCATAGTATATGCATACATTGACAGCTTTATAAATGCCATGTTTTTAGAATATATTTTGTTCGTTTCTTTAACGAGAAAATATACCTAGTTGATAGTTTCTCGCTCATCGTCGGCAGTGGCACTAGTGCCTAACTCCTGTGTCGGTAAATATTTAATTTCCGTTCTTTCTTATTAATATGCTAAAAATATAAAATTTGTTATTCTACTGGCGAATGTCTCACTCAAATGATAAAATAATGACGTGTTTGCGTTGCGGAGAAAACTCACAGTAGGTCGACTGAACACATCTAGTAGGAAGGTGAAACTGTCTTTTTGGTATAGCTAGCGTTAAATACGAATAGGAATGGATTAAGTTCAATGCTGAAGTGATGATGATCATTATTATTATAACTCCATACCAAATTTCATCCAAACGGTCCAGCGGTTGAAGCGTGAAGAGGTAACAGACATACAGACAGACAGAGTTACTTTCGCATTTATAATATTACAATGGATACTAGCTTCTGCGCGCGACTTCGCCCGCGTGGAATTCGGTTATCGCGCTCCCGCGGGAACTATGTGTTTTTCCGGGACTCCAACTATCTTAACACCAAATTACATTTCATCAGCGGTTGAAGCGTGAAGAGGTAACAGACAGACAGACAGACAGAGTTACTTTCGCATTTATAATATTATTATTAAACTAGCTGACCCCGCGGACTTCGTACCGCCTTGGATTTTTTTCGGTATGAAAAATAGCTTACGTCCTATTCTCAGACCTACTGAACATACACACCAAATTTCATAAGAATCGGTCGAGCCGTTTCGGAGGAGTTTGGTTACAAACACTGTGACACGAGAATTTTTCCTATATATTAGATTAATATGTCGTTTCAATATATTAAGTTTCAGTGCCCATCTCAGGAGACTTGTCCATTACTGCTGCCGTTATCTTACGTCCTCTGTGCAAAGCACAGTTTGATTCAAACAATTTTTAACGGTTTTTTTATTGTGTGAATGTTCCTTCATTACTCCGTCAATTATTTTGTGAACCGATATCGATGATTCTTGTTTTAATCTAAAGGAGTACTTCCGGATGAGTGCCATTTAAATTTAGTTCAGTTCTCATGATATAATCGTGATAGAATCCATGAGGACATAAGGAAACTCCTCAAAATTATAAACGATTATAATTATTAACTCGAAAAAAAAAACAAGTTAAACGAAAAGCTATTTAGTATAACCTTACAGTGAGTGAACTTAACACCGACTTCCCAGGCTGTTTGAAGAGTTTGAGTTTTTATTATTTAACACTTTTTGTTTGTTTTTTTTTTAATCGTTCAGGTACCTATTAACATTTTTTTTACCTATGTAGGTCCTGCTGTCTGTCTGTTTCTCACTCAAAGGTAGTTTACATATATTTGAACAAATTTATAGTTTAGCGGGGCCCCGGTGACACTAATGCCGCAATGAGTATGCGTAGTGGGTTCAAACCCGGTTCCGAACTATTAGAAAGTCACGATACCTACTCTAGGCCGTTCCTATACCCAGCTCAGCCATCACTGTCACTCGTGCAACGAGTGAAAGAGAAAGCGCTACGCACAGAACGCCCGATTTAGTTAGTATTTAATGCGTTTTAATTTCTGTAAAAATACCGTCTAAAACATGGCATTTATAAAGCTGTCAAATTATGCATTTAATATGGATCATTTTTCTGCCATGCTCAGTTTTACACTGCTTGGTATAATAAACTGGAGTAAAGTTGGATTAAAGGTCCGCGTTAGAGGTTACTTTGGAATTAAATTGTATCGAGAAGTTTCGTGAAACGTGTAACGAAAGCTGTTAAATAAAGCATGATATAATCAAATGTAACATATGCTTTTTTCATATTTTTAGCTTTTAGCATTTCTTAGAAAATTATGATCTTAAATGAGCAATTTGACGATGCTGGGTCAGGGAAGGCCTTTAAGGAATCATGTTATATTCCCAGTTTATAACTAGAGATAATCTACTATAGGACCTCCACTGTTCAAAATTCAAAATTCAAAATTCAATCATTTATTCAGCAAATTGGCCACATAGGGGCACTTTTACACGTCAGAAAAGAATTTACTAGCGCTTCCTAGACCCATTGCTTGAGAAGAAGCGCCGCAACAAACTCAAGCAGAAGGCCTTTTTTCAAAATTTACACATAGTTATAACATTTACATTACATGTATAAAATATACATATCGGTACGTACTACAATTACATTGAAGGGATGTATAGTCCCTAACTTAAACTTAAATCTAAGATCTTAGAGATGTAAAGTCTCCAAGGGTCCAGAAAAAAATATTATGGAGATGGCCTCCATTGTCAAATTTAAATATAAATTCCATAGATGTCGACAGTCTCAAAATGTCAATAAATAATGAAATACATCATGTATAAAAGAGTACATTAATACATGTCAATAAGAACATGATGAGGTCTCAAAACGCTTCAATGTATTAGGAAAGTATTTAAAAAGTACCACCAACACTCTCAACGCATGTGTGCGTGCTAAGACAGCTGTCAAACATGTGGTAAGAGTGTTGGTGGTGCTTTTTAAACATTTTGAATCGTGGAGGCCCGGGACTTCCTATAGTAGATTTATCTCTAATTGTTTGCAATTAAAATATACATTGTACATATACATATATTTCGTAAACGATGCCGGTTGACGTTTTTATTAAGGCGGTGGTACAGTCAGCAGTAGATAAGCTGTCAAGGTGTTCAAAATGACCTACACACGACCTTATTCTTAAGACGTTAAGGGCGTGTGTATGTCATTTTGAACACCTGGACAGCTTATCTACTTCTGCTGCTGACTGTACAAAGATTATTGGTTTAAAACAGGATTTGTTAATTAAGTAGGTACATGTTTTTGTTAATTAACTGCATTTTTCTAATAAAACTGTCAAGTATTTCAAGATCATTCTACAGATAATGAATAAAACAAATTCAATACTTTTATGTGTGATAAAACCACCGCCAATAATACCTATAATATAGTTATATTTCAAATGCGAAAATAACTCTGTATGTCTATTACCTCTTCACGCTTGAACCACTGGACTGATTTGGTGAAATTTGGTATGGTGATAGTTGGAGTCCCGGGGAAGGACATAGGATAATTTTCATCCCGGAAAACGCATAGCTGACGCGAGAACGCGAGAACGCGATAACACAACTACACGCGGGCGAAGTCGCGTGCAGAAGCTAGTCTAAATATATAAAACTCAAAGGTGACTGACTGACATAGTGATCTATCAACGCACAGCCCAAACCACTGGACGGATCGGGCTGAAATTTGGCATGCAGGTAGATGTTATGACGTAGGCATCCGCTAAGAAAGGATTTTTATAGGTAAGATGTACTTGAAATTGAATTTCCGCACACAACTACTACAACAGCCTATTTACGGGCACAGGCCTCCTCTCATCACGAGAGGGTTGGGCTATAGTCCCCACGCGGACCCGGTGCGGATTGGGGACTTCACACACATCCTTGAATTACTTCGCAGATGCGTGCAGGTTTCCTCACGACGTTTTCCTTCCCCGAAAAGCTCAGTGGTAAATTCAAATTGAATTTCGCACATAAGTAAACTTAGGGGTGCGAGTCGGAATCGAACCCCCGACCCTCTGCATGAGAGGCGGTAGGTCAAACCACTAGGCCACCACGGCTTCCTTCATTTCCGCACACAACTCATACGATTTTAGAATGTGAGTACTCACTTCAATTGAAGTCTGAACCAACCCAAGTACTTACTCTGCGAAGGCACTGAATATTTAATAGTACTACATACAGAATGGCCACGGAGTCACCCGCCTGAATCTAGCCGGCGCGCAACTCGCGCCCAACTCGCCCTTACCGTCATTTGTTTCATCCGGAGATGGAGAGTGGATCACTGGCCCGCGTAGTGGTACACACACATTTACAAGTGTACAGACGTCCTCGCATGCACACAGACGTCCTCGCACGCAAACATTGAGACTTCATTCGAATTGTGTTCGAAATCGTGCTTTTATAGGCCGTGTCCGCCGTGAGGCGAAGGTATGTATGGCTGTTGAATATGGGAAGATATTTTTTTAGACTAACTTGCTAGTTGCTATGTGTAAATGGCCAATATACACTCAAATCTGCTCTAAAACGTACGGTGTTGGCTGTAACTATTTTTTGTACCTATTCTATGTATCAGAGAAACTTTAGTTTTGGGAATTTGTTCGATGGGTTAAGATTAAACTTATCTTGTTGTGTGAAAAAATAAAATGACGTAGAGAATAAATAAATATACGATCTGATATATGTGCCTATTAGAATGTGACTTTACTGCATTGGTATTAACAAAGATTTTGTAGATAAATATAGAAATGAAGCATTTGACGTAAAAACAAAAAAAAGTATAAGTACTTGATTACATTTTTATCACCAAAATAAATTAAATGGGCACGTATACAATTACACGACGTGTGTGCAAAAAATATTGCACAGATCTCGTGATATATGTCCGCAAATAAAACATGCGTTAAAACGTTGAAACTGAAATCCTCTCCCACCGTAAAAGCATAATGTCTCGCCATAACTTTTTATCATGAGCTTTCGTAGTTTTATCTGTGGCCACGGAATCCTAATACCTCTTGAGAACCCGAACTGGCCGGGTTCAACGATCTTGACTCATTAGTTTTTGACCACAAGCCTACTGGCCACAAAACGACTTAACACAGCGACTGAAACCATCCAACCACAACTGTGGTCACAAAAGATACGGTCGATTTTTGATTGTGCTTAAAGAGTGATTCATTTTTTTGAATCCACACCAACCAACTGGTTTTCTACTTTTGAAATTATTACTAGATGGTTCGAAATAATAAAATTCCACCGGTTGGATTAGGAAATTCTTACACCGGCTATAACCCTGATATGTTTATAGGCCCGACTTTTTTACACATACTGATAATTTCTGTGAATGTAAATAAGGTGATTCATTTGTATGGGCTATGTGTGAGATTTTGGGTATTGCGTATGGTGAAACGAATAAATCGGTACATGAGTGTTCTAATGATACTCACAAATTAAAGTGGCTTACTATTTGGATGATAAATGACAGTGTTTGTGAAACGAATGTTTAGAATAACGTCGGACGTCGCTAAGTTTGGCAACTTGGCGGTTTAAAACTATGCTTAAACTTACCGAGTAGGTACTTTATCAAAGTATCGGCTACAAGAGTTCAGTTAGAGATTTTGATTTTCATCCAAATTAGTCTCGCCTAGTATTTATTTAGTCGACTGGCACTATAGAAGCCGTGGTGGCCTAGTGGTTCGACCTACCGCCTCTCATGCAGAGAGAGGGTCGGGGGTACGATCCCGGTTCGCACCTCTAAGTTTACTTAAGTGAGAAATTCAATGTGAATTACCATTTAGCGGTCGGGTAATCGGGGTTCAGCCACTGGACGCTAGATGTCGATCTAGTGTTGATCCGGGTTTTGGAGCATGCACTACAGTATGGGGTCTGCCACTATTCTTGTATCATTTATCTATGAACAGAACAATACACGTCTTTCGGTCATAAAAACACCTAAACAATGAAACCAATTTGTTTGACTGACAGTAACTTTTTATTGCAGACAAACTGTTCTACATTAACCAGTGCGGTTTGAAATTGAGCCATACATGTAATAACTACAAATAGGAGATATCACCGACATCAGACCTAATTTTGTCAACAACATTCGTAGTGTCTCAATTAACAATATTAGAATTTGAACTCGGATTAAAATCAAGATTCTCACTGTATTTACACGTTGACCATTTTCAGTTGGTTGTTGCTTTGACAAACAGGCTCTCTGGAGATCCTTATGTTCACTCCCTTGTTGAACGGAAGCCTTATCGTCTAGAAGACAAGAAAGAAACCATAAGTAAACTACTTACAACAATGTAAACTTAAAAGTAATGATTTCCTTTGAAAGCTACTGAAAAAGGTTCTTCTAGCACACGGCGGATACGGCTTATAAAAGCACGATTTCGAACACAATTCGAATGAAGTGTCATTGTTGCGTGTGAGGACGTCTGTGTGCGTGCAAGGACGTCTGTACACTTGTAAATGTGTGTACCAACTACGCGGGCCAGTGATCCACTCTCCATCTCCGGATGAAACAAATGATGGTAAGGGCCAGTTGACCATTCTGTACGTTAGTACTATTAAATATTCTGCTCTTCTAGTCTCTAATCTAATCTAAACGAACTAATACAAGGAACACCTTTATAGTAAGGTACATACCGAGACTGCATTTCGAACGTATTTCCTGAAACAGGCCGGAATGAGCACACAAGGTGGGTGGTGTGTACAGTCATGTGTAGCTTGGTAATACACCGCAGGGTCGCAGAGGACTCGCGCTTGACAAAGCGGCACCACCAAACACGGAGGCTGGTGTACGCAGACCATTCCCGCAGTGGCTGTCGCCTGCGTGAACACTTCGCTTCTAGCTACCGTATAGTTCCTACTACACTCAGGAACCTTGAAACATTTAGGCTGGTGGTTACCCGTAAGGCTCTCGCCTCGGTCGACTTGAGGCCCTCCATCAGTGTGGACATCCATCAAACAGTCAGTTCTGACCTTTCTATTACACATGGTATGCACGCAGGATTTTACCAGCTGTGGGTCGTAATTCGGCTTAAAACAACCGGGCACGAGCTGGCAAGGGGGATTGTGGTTACAAATGCTTTGCATCAGCTTATTCGCTTTGGCGACAGTATCTACGTTGTATTTCTGTAGTTCGCCATAAGGTGGGTGGTACTGGGAAGCTTGCTCGCTCTTTTTAATCTTCGCCATCTTTTTACCGTTCAAGTAACTTGAGTTTCTCAGCTGGGTGGTCATGGCTGGCCAGGCGCTGACAGGCGTCGATTTCATCGGCTGCTGTGGCACGTTCAGGCAACCGTTGATAAGGACGCACGGAGGATTGTGAATACACAACACCTCGCCTTTGTATTTCTCTTTGAGAACCTTCGTGATAGCATCGTGTGGTTCTTGGCAAGATTTGCTGTCAGTGGAAAGAACTTGAGTTGATTTGGTTTCCAAGTTATTTACGCGCTCAGCTTGGTCTATCTGGTCAGGTTTGCACTCGCACGCTACACTTAATGGAGAGCTCGATTTCATGGACGTCGTTGGAGTCTTTTTTTTCCCCGTTGATACAAGTGATATACCATCCCTTGCTGACCCTGGTAACAGTACATTGCTAAATTTGAATTTGGAGCGCTGGTTACTAGAGTTTCCAAATAAACTGTGCTCAGGTGGAGTTTGGCATTCA
This sequence comes from Aethes cnicana, assembly GCA_963971205.1. Classification (NCBI taxonomy): domain Eukaryota; kingdom Metazoa; phylum Arthropoda; class Insecta; order Lepidoptera; family Tortricidae; genus Aethes; species Aethes cnicana. The sequence continues at coordinate 3,145,667 of OZ020285.1, forward strand.
CTGTTTTGGTTTCTTTCGCCCTTTTTCTGTTCGCAATTGGATTGACAGCATCTTAAAGAACCGGGCAAAGACTTGGCTTCTTGATATCTAGCATTGAGTTTATTGACTAAAAACTCCCAGAAGCCGGAGGCTGTGACTGGTAAGCCATTGTCGAAAGCAGTAGCCGAATCCAGTCGTGGAGAACGACTGCTCTCAGCCTGGCAGTACTGATTTTGCGTGGCAAAGACCTGGTACAAGTTATGTCTCGAATATTGCTGCGATCGGCTCTTCAGTTCTTTCTCGATTCTGTATTTCAAGTGTTCTTTTTTTAATTCTATCTCGAACTCATCATCTTTCCTGCGCCTGTATAACTTATCTTTGTATACTTCTGTTTCGCTGTTTGACCAGAGGACGCTGGTGTAAGAGACTGATTCTCTGGCCAGTATGTGATAGCTGCCGGGGGCTTCGGTCTGTATGCGCAGCAGACCCCTGGGGACGTCCTCGCTCAGGTACAGCGACCGTGACGCGTAGCCCCCGTGTTTCCGGCAGTTCTTCCTCATGTGCCTGCGCCGACAATCAGAGCAGTACTCTTTGCAGTTACTACCGCCACCGCTTTTAACAACAGCCGACAATTTCCTGTGGGTACCGAAGAGGATGCTCGATATTTTATTCCTTAGTATATTTCCTCTTGATACCCCCGGTGCAGCATTGGAGCCGTTTCTGTCTTGTTGTGAGATTTTTGGAATGCGTCCTTCGGGGCAGTTCCTTACTGTAGTACCGCAGTGATGGCAGATCGAACTGATGCTGTTATTCATGGTATATTTTTTAGGTAGCGTATTCAGTTGTTCCACGTTCCGCAGTTCTTGCAGTTTTGTTATTGAATTCTCTTTTTCTGCTCTGGTCTTCTTGACTGACGGTTTTTTTCGCTTATGATATTTTTTATTGCGTGTTATTGAGTAATCATCGAAGTCACTGCTCTCGGAGTGATGTTCGACGTATGCGGGGTTGTAGGTGACTACGTGATTGGTAGATTCGTAGTTCATAGTGATGTTCTTGACTTTTTCCACATTCTAATCGGAGATAGGATTGATTTTCAAGCGTACTCACACTGTATATGTGTGGATGTTCATTTTTATTACATTTTATGGATTTTTTAACGGCCGGGCCTGGTAAATTACGTCAGTTATGACATATTTGTTTTTTTTATTACCTATTTTCAGTGAAGTTAAGAAACTTAAGAATAATATCACGGAAAAGGTTTATATCTAAGTAGTTTCAATTAGTTTCCAATCAACCCTTTGAATGGCATATATAAAATTCTCGTGTCACAGTATTTGTAACCAAACCCCTCCGAAACGGCTCGATCGATTCTTATGAAATTTGGTGTGTATGTTCAGTAAGGCTGAGAATAGGACATAAGCTAGTTTTCATACCCACTCCAAAATAAATATCTATAGCGGTACGATGTCCGCTGGGTCAGCTAGTCTTCTTTCTAATATATAAAATTCTCGTGTCACAGTGTTTGTAACCAAACTCCTCCGAAACGGCTCGATCGATTCTTATGAAATTTGAAGTATATGTTCAATAGGACGTAAGCTATTTTCCATAACAAAAAAAATATAAGGTGGTACGAAGTCCGCGGGGTCGTCTAATATTATATGTAAATGTGAAATTATCTCTGTCTGTCTGTCTGTTACCTCTCCACGCTTAAACCACTGGACCGATTTAGATGAAATTTGGTAATGGAGATAGTTGGAGTCCCGAGAAAGGCCATAGGCTACATCGTTATCCAGGAAACACGCATAGTTTCCACGGGAACGCATTAACTGAATTCCCCGCAGGCAAAGTCAGGGGCAGAAGCTAGTATTGTATAAGCAAGCAGTGTTTGAAGAAAATCTTTTTTTTTTTAATTCAGTTCAAAATCGCCCACATTTGAAGTACCAGGAAACGTTAGAAGGGTGGACGGTTTGAAACAACTGACCCTTCATGTTTTCCGCTTGCAACCACAGCTTTCAACACTAATACTTTTTAATCTATTCAAACTATAAACTATGTGTGGCCGACTGGCCGTCCATGCCTAAAGGGTCCTTATGGCAGGTATTGAGTTAAGTTAGTTCCTAAATCTACGTTTAATGAGCTATCTAATACAAAAAGAATCATGACCCTAAGTCCCATATTATTATTATTTTAATCAGACTTACACATGTTAAAATTGCACTTTTGAGAAATTGTTAAAAGAAGTTTGAAACTAATTTTAAGTATGTTCCTATTGGAAGTTACATAGATGATGATTGATTATGTATCTCAAGGTATTATTCTTTGAATTTAAGTTAAGGTTTATTTAATTTGACTTCCAGGTCGTGAAAAATCTGCCTTTGATTAGAGCAAGTCGCTTATAAGAACGAAATTAAGAAAAAATATTTTTGTCGGACTGTTCTTTAATAAGTTGTAGTTTGAACCATACTATATATTTAGATATATTGGAACTCACATCTTAGGATAGAAATAAAACCACAAGGTATAGGATAGAATTATGATTTTTTAAATTAAAATGTCACAATGATTATAATTTTTCATCTTCTTATAACAAAGTTCTTGTACAGTGACTTCAAAATTATATTTATTCAGTCTATAGAAGTATCACAAAAGCGTTATTATTATTCTTCAAGTTTCATTTTACTAGTTATAAACGATTTGAGTTACATAAAAATCACAAATTCACTCCCATACATTTGGGAAAAGGGTCCTTATGACCAATCACAGGCAAAAAATATTGATGATTACAGTATAGCACTATATTAACACTATTTATTTACTAATCTTGTATTAAAACATAATACTGAAGAAAAAGTGTTATCATAAGTTTACTAAAAATCTTGAGTAGACACAAATTATATTCAAGTAATCATGAGAGTAATTCTCATAAATTTGTTATATTTATATGATTCACACAGTACTGAGTTATCCCGGAAGCGTACTAGTGTCCGACCGAAGGTTCGGTTTCGGTTTCAGCCATTTTCGGCCAAAAAAATTATGTTTCGGTCGTAGTTTCGGTTTCGGCCATAATGTTTCTGCCATAGCGCCCGAGTCAAACGGTCGCCGGTCGTTTCGACAATTAAAAAAAAGAACTAATTAAAAAGTCAAAAATCGTCAAACGAATACCGTTGGCATTGTTTCGGACAAAGCGCTTTGAACGTTTGGTTCTAAAACAAAGGGTGTTCGAATTTAGAATTATTATTATTATAGAAACTGAATGTCGAATTAATATGCAGGATGATACGTCATGCTGGAGCGTTAAGTAGCGCGCGCGGCTGATCTTGACACTTGCGACTCATTTGGTGACCTGAAACAAAGGATTCCTTATAATCTGTTTGAATCTTATTTATTTAATTATAATTAAACTATACCGAATATATTATCTTCTTACAGATAAATCAAAGTCAATTGACTTTTCGCAGATTTATTTACACATGTCGACACAGGATTTTGGGCTGTATTTAGTTTTATCCATGTATTAAGATTTTCTAAATTTAAAATAAGTGTTTTTAGGCTTTTATGTTATCAAATGGGTCTCGTTAGCGAGTCTCCGGTTAATTAAAATTACATGATGAAATCGGTTGCACATTGGACTGTTAATTAAAATACCGTTAAAAACCAATCAATACTTTAATTTGAATTTAATATCTCTGAACAGTGTCTTAAAGATCCGTTTTACTTTAAACTGGAAATAACTTATATATCTCTCACCATCATATCATTTTATAATACCCATTATAAAAACCCCTTTCTTCATACACTTAAGTGTCGCTTATAGTCATTTAATGAATCATAATACATCGATTTTAAAGAGAAATCTTATACTACGAGTAAAATAGCAGTTATTTGTCATTAAATGAGTTACTGTAAAAATAAAATGTGCATTATAGGATATCATCACTTTCTAAGTAATTAAGAAGTAACGGACATTCTGACGCCGTTTTCATTCAAGCTCTATAATGATACTTCATTTTTCCTTGCACAACAGATTTATATACATTTTAGTTGTAACATCCTTTTTACAAACGTGAAAGTTTGTATTTGGGGAAAAATATTTATTACTTGCTCTTGAACGAATTTCAATGAATGTGTCGGGACTCGGAATTTACTTCTAGTTATGACATGAAGTCAGAGTAAACTTGTTTTGGCGTCACACGCTACTGAGTTGCTTTATCGTCAACAAATACAAAAGGTAGCTGACATGTGTCATGCTTTTCACGGATTACAAGACCTGACCACGGCAGGTGTCTGTCCGTCATAGTGACATCTGGTGACTTATCAATAATGCTGATATACCTACCTCATAAGTATATGTTAAATAGACTATTATTGATAGACATTTTGACGGCTCTATTTATGTCACGCTGCAATATTGAATGCTTTTGATGACGCTGTAAGTTCAAGTTCACCTATAAATATTATAATTATGAATGTTGTTACATGTCATAATGGTCTGTTTCAAGTATATTTGACGGATCGATTATGGTCAAGTAAGTATATTTGACGTCATCCGCGTGTATCATCAAATTTTTGTTCAATTACCACTTAGTGTTATAGATATGGATTAGTAACAATATACTTTATAATTAGTTCATTTAAATATTTACTTTATATTATGTATTTATATTTATAAAAAAAACAATGTTTAAAAACGATAAAAACATTGCAGACAGTCCATATTTGGCAGAAATTGCTACCAAAATCCCAAGTATCAAAACGTGGCACCCGCCGTTCACAAATAAGCAACGTCACACTATAAAATAATAGAAAAAGGAAGGTGAATGCCGGCACGTATACGTATATTTCATAGTATAATGAATAAAGGGTTGTGCGCTGGGGTGCGCCCCTAGAGGTGATCTAATGGAGAGCGGCTGTGCTTTCTTTTTTATGCGCTATTAAGTTTCGGTTGGTGTGGTTTGAAACAAAAGACCGTTGGACGGCGAGGATTAAGATTGTTCAGCCGGGGTATTTTTAATTGACACGACCATAGGAAGAACTTTTTTTAAAGTGCTTCCTATTTTGCTTACAAATGTAGATACGTACATTGGCTATAAGGCCATTTTACAGTAAGTTAACTGGCAGAGAGCAAAGTTATTCACTGATTTCTGTTTATTTATCATTTATATGAGGAAATGTAAAAATAAAATAGGTCCACCCTATGAACTTCATGAAATTTTGACTAACAATGTTATTACCTACTTAGATTAAAAATAGTCTAACTAAACTGCTCGATTCTATTCTTCAATCAACCCTCTTTTTTAATTTAAATGCATTGCATTGCATCATGCAGGCAGGCTAATTGTTTCATAATTTTCATAAATTACCAAAAAGCGGCCAGCTACATTAACGGTGCCATAGAGATGATGGAGAACTAGAAAATCATAGCGGGAGGTGCACACGGGTGGGCGTTTACAGTTTCAAATAACTTTAAAAGCAATAAAACCTGCAGTCTGATTTGTAATGATGGCCATGTAAATGTGTTGCGCCATTAACTTTATTAATGACGAACAGCCGCGACATTCAACACGAATATTCCACGATTTATTTACAACTGTTAAGTGTCGTGTGACGTGGAAAGCTTTAGTAACGGTGGTGTGTACACGCTTTACCTCAGTTCGACCGTTTGGAAATTTGAATATGGTCGAATGAATCGACTCCAATCTCCATATATATATTTTTCTGGACCCTTGGAGACTATACATCTCTAAGATCTTAGATTTAAGTTTAAGTTAGGGACTATACATCCCTTCAATGTAATTTTAGTACGTACCTATATGTATATTTTATACATGTAATGTAAATTTTGTAGCTATGTCGAAATTTTGAAAAAAGGCCTTCTGCTTGAGTTTGTTGCGGCGCTTCTTCTCAAGCAATGGGTCTAGGAAGCGCTGGTAATTTTTTATCTGACGTGTAAAAGTGCCCCAATGTGGCCAATTTGCTGAATAAATGATTGAATTTGAATTGAATCTGTGGTGAGCATCATTCTGTGAAGTATTTGTTTCAGAATACACCATAATGTGTCTAAAGAATAAATACATTGGGATGTTAAGTATTATAAATGTATCCTAATCAAAGTGACATGGTGTTCTGTCATCAGATTTCAAAAACCTCCTTCGAAGTTTCCACACCGAATGACGTTCCGTTGTTGTTCCTTTGAGTCGGTTCACTTGACACTGACTTCGTAGTCAGTTATTCGATGTTTGAAGAAGCGTTTTATGAAGGATATTTAAAATGCGATAGTTGCTACTTACTAACCCTATTTTATTTATCGAACTAAATTACTGTACCTATACTCTAAACTAATAATAAGTCTGTAGAAGAAGTCGCCTGAAACGATTTTTCAATTAAAAGAAACTATCAAGTCGAGGGGATTATATAAACGACACTGAACACAAAATAACGATTTTTTTTGACTGTATGTATGTATGTCCGGATTTAACTCGAAAACTGCTGGACGGATTGCAACAAAATTTGGTATGGGGATAGTTTATAACACTGGTCAACATATAGGCTACTTTTTATACCGGAAGAATGCATAGTTCCCGTGGGAACGCTGTTACCGAATTCCACGCGGATGAAGTCGCGGGCAGAAGCTAGTTATATGAATAAGACTCTCGAGTTCAGGTCCGTCAACACACTTTTTATATTTCTTGTAGTACCTATACTTACCTACTTAGTTACTTACTGTACTCGTACTGCTGTGTTAGTTACTGTAGCACTATTCAAATTTCAATGGGCGGGTGGCACCAGCTACATTGACGGACTCGTCAGCGTAATGTGCGACGGCGAAATCGGCGTGACTTCACGAGCGTTAAAGTTACGTTGACAGACGGTTTGATGCTCATCCTGAACAAGCCCTAAAATTCACAATGCGCATTCCAAATTCAAATCGGAGAAAAGAATCGAATTTCGAATTCGCGCCCAACAATCGGCTGGTAAATAAAGCCGGCCACATACGAACTCGGTCCCCACACGGGATCAATTCGCGAACGCCCTCCGATCAATCGGCATCGACTCACGATTGGCCACCCCGCGCGCCGCCGGCCGTCGTACAGAGACCCCTACTATGTAGACGAGATTATGTCGATTGGAATTGAAATTACATTCACTGAAAAAATAATAAGAAATATATAGGTAAATAAAAAAAAAAAACAAATCTTAATTTGCTATGAGGCTTTGTTGAAAGCGGAATTCGACGTCGAAACTTTAAATTCCAATTCTGAAGTCGATCTGAGGCGTTGTTAAAAGCGGAATTCGACGTCGAAACTTCGGGCTAGTCGTCGCTATGATGACGAATATGCAAGTTTTTTATCTGCTAATGACAATTTCGAATTCCTAAACTTACCAAATTTCTTCTCTGTAAAACCTTCCTGTTTTTTAATCTACAAAAAATCCTTGATAAATACCTAATCTTGATAGCTAAATGCTTACAAAATCAATCAACTGCTAGCTCCAAAAATCAAATTACCTATTCTTACCTATTCTTCGAAGACCTCGTTCAAATCGAGAGCTCAAGTTTCACTGGCCAGAACACATGTGATGCGATAAAAAAATTATTTTCCCTATTTCCCCCAATTTAGTGACGTCCCATCCCTAGGGAACCGTCCAATCAAATTGAATTCTCGATTGACGTTTGAATTTCGAACGTTTTTTGCGGTTCTAATTTCGGAGGAATTTCAGTTGATTGATGGGAGTGTGTAATCTAAATAATGCTTAAAATATGACATGATTCTTGATTTAAGGGCGCTGTTTATGAATTGCTAAGTTTTTGAGTGGTTTGATATTAAAAATATCACGTTTTGAATTTAGGTTTCATTATCATTTTACGCAAATGTGAATTAAAAAATATGTCATGTTTGTAGTAGGTACACTTTTGGGTACTATTTATTTATAAAGTACTAGACTAGACGCATCCAGCACAAAGTATAACCACATGAAATAAAAATAGAAGCCATCTTTGCATTACAATGACTGCCATGAAAGAGTAGCCGTTAAATAAAGATAAAGTTCCTTTGTCACTTTTATTACTAGATCTAAAAACATACATTGAACATTGAAAAACGTGGGACAAATCTTCAAAGAGAATTTAATACGTTTTCATAAAATACGCTACTACTTATTAACATAACACTGGCCGTCTTCGCACAATTTAAATTTCGAATCCGAACAACTTGTCTTGAATGCGTTAAAAATAGGAACTGATCGATTTGCATGCGAGCGATTCTGACGTTTGGAATTAACATAAATATTCGAATAATCAATCGATTTTCTAAATGCGCGGCCATTGTGTTGTCTCGAGTGTGAAAAGCGTTGTTGCACACTGCGTGCTAGATAGATATGTATTTTTTCTGGAAGATGAATATGATTTCCTCATAAATTTTCTTCTCCAATTTAAGAGATAATTGTAAAATAGTATTGCGTAGTTTTAAAATTTAGTACACAAAACATACAAAAGTAGGTATTAGTTAAAGATTTTGGTTCAGAAACAAAAGGAAAATCAAGTATGGCAGGGGATATGATTTCCATCAAAATGGGAATTAAATCGCTAAGTATCACTCAATATTCAAATTTCCAATGTCAATCATCCGTGAACAAACATTTAAAAAAATCACCTGGGAACTAAGCGTGCGTCGTATGCAAATATAGCTTCACGTGTGCAGGAGCCCTTTCGTTTCCCACGATGCCCGCGGAATGCAAATCGTAGAATCTTCGGCCAGTGCGGAAGCTAAGATATTCAAATTTGGAACGCATTTCTTTTTATTGTGGAATTCGAAATTTGAATATTGAACGGTGGCAGAGGGTTGAAAGGGTAAAGAAATATTGGAATGCACAAATGTGCATGGAATTAAAAAGTTTCCCATGACGTAATGCTAAATACGAGAGTAGGTAGACTACCTACTAGGAAGGGTGTCGTAGAGAAAAAAAACAGATACTTATATTACTTATATGTACAAATTCAGATTTTGTGCGCAAAGTCTCATACTTTGACCTACCTACTCTTCTACTTTGACCCGATATTTTACAGATTCGGATATTTTCAACTGACTTCAAAAAACACAAAAAGAGGAGGATCTCAATTCGTCTGTAAGTAGGTACGTTTTTTTTCTATTTTGTAACCTTTGATATCCGGCGTTTCGTTATAATCGGAAGGGTACCTAAGTACCTAAATAGTTACTCGTTTAACTTCGTTGGTTCCACTTTTCGATTTTGATGACGGGTTCACGAAAAATGAGGAAGTTTAATAGGTACTTGATAATGATACAAATTTTTGGAACCTATACTACTACTACTACAGCCTATTTGCGTCCCACTGCTGGGCTCAGGCCTCCCCGAGGGTTTGGGCTATAGTCCCCACGCGGGCCCAGTGCGGATTGGGGACTTCACACACATCTTTGAATTACTTCGCAGATGCGTGCAGGTTTCTTCACGATGTTTTGCTTGACCGAAAATCTCATGGTAAATTCAAATTGAATTTCGCACGTAAGTAAACTTAGAGGTGCGAGCCGGAATCGAACCCCCGACCCTCGGCATGACAGGCGGTAGGTCGAACCACTAGGCCACCACGGCTTCAAATACAAGGAGGAAAATCACAGGGTCCGCATTTCCCGGTTATCTACAATTAGACGATCTAGTCTAAAATTAGCAAGCAAAGTAAAGAAACATGGCGAAATTAATTCACTTATTGCTAACGCACTGGTCTTTTTCATTTATAAAATGAGAAAGGTGTCCGTCCATAAATTAAGCAATTTAAGTTTGAAAGAAACAAACCTGTATTATTTTTATTCCACCGCCATATCTGTCCTGCGTAAAACCGCAATTAAGAAAAAATCAACCCATAAAATATTTGTAGTACTTACATATTTATTAATCATACCACGCCGGAACTCATGTCTTCCATATTACAAGCAGGCAGATGCTAAAATAATTATTTTTAATAAAATGCGCGTACGCATGCAAATGTAAGTACAATATAACAATAATAACAAACCAATAAAATTAATCCTTGAAAAACCGGCAGATGTGCTTGAAACAAAGACGAAAAAAATATGGAAGCACAATGACAATTACGCTTTTTTTGTAATTTGGAAAAAAATCACCCTCTAAGATTTTTTTTCGGTTACAGAAAAGCGCGGAGAAAAAATTGTATACAGGGTGTGTTTAACTCAATGATATGCAAATGAGCATATTCGTGAAATATTCCGATGAAGGGTTCTGGTTGGGGACTTTTTTTTGGAGTAAAAAAAAACTGAATGAAATAAAACATTTTGCTCTTAAACGGTTCGGTGTGTATTAAACTTGAAACCAGCAATATAATCGTGTTAGTAATTTTGTCAATTATTTAGTTATCATTACAATAGATACCTCATGTATTGCGCAATTCAATAAACTTGCCTGTTAAATTACCTGTTAAGTGCGAAATTCAATTTGAATTTACCATGAGCTTTTCGGTGAAGGAAAACATCGTGAGGAAACCTGCACGCATCTGCGAAGCAATTCAAAGATATGTGTGAAGTCCCCAATCCGCACTGGGCCCGCGTGGGGACTATAGCCCAAAACCCTCTTGTGATGAGGGGAGGCCTGTGCCCAGCAGTGGGACGCAAATAAGCAGTAGTAGTAGTTAAATTACCGCATAGAGGCATTCAATCTTGGTCCTCGGGTTGGAAATGAATTCAAATACTTATGATTCCTTATTCCCATGGGCCACAGAGTGCAGTCTTACCATGGCCACTCTTGCCATCAGGTGGCCTGTGTGCTCGTATACCAAGCAATGGCATACAAAAAAGCAAGAGTTATACGAAAATTGGTCAACCGTATACAAAATGAATACATTTTTAAGAAAAGTTTCTGTTTTGGCGGTTTGCAAAAAACAAAAGTGTAATTCGGAAATTGAGTATTTGAAATTATCGAAAATTTTATTGTATTTGATATTTATGTATGTGTTGAAAAATAATGCATAAAAATAGTTAAAAAAATAAACAAACTTTAAAATTCCTTCTCATATTGAAAAATATAGTGGTCCAACTGGATGATGTCACCTAAAGTCGAATAAGAGACCAATTAGTCCGGCTTAATTACCCGCTAACGGACCGTTAAGAACATTGTTAATTTTACAAAACAACAATGGGTCAATTTAAAACTGTAGTTAACTTGAATCACGATCATATTTTTTGCGTTCTCATTGGAATTTTTGTGTAAAATAAAAAGCTTTACGTCACCCATGGCCGTAAAGTGTGATTTTCTGCCCGCTACGCGGAAAGAAAATGTCACTTTCTGGCCAAGGCAAGACGTAAAACTTTTGACAAACCACGGGTGGTAATTCGTAAAGCCCCAGATCGCATATTTATGGCCCTCACCTTCGGTTCGGGCCACTGAACCCTGCGATCTGGGACATTTACGAATTCACCACCCTAGGTCTGTAATGTACTATAACCTAACATCGCAATCGTTGATTTGTGTTTGATCGTGAGTATTCAAATAAAAGAATACTCAGACGGTTTAAATGGTTATTAACTAGTAATCATCCCCCAATAGGGAAGATCTCCAACTTTTCGCACATAAGTAAACTTGTTGCGAGCCGGAATCGAACCCCTGACCCTCGGCATGAGAGGCGGTAGGTCCCGGGAACTCGATGGGTGTGAATAAAAAATAAAAATAAGGAATATCTTGGGACATTTCACACAAATTGACCTAGCCCCAAACTAACCAAAGCTTGTTACTATGGGCACAGAATATTTAATAGTACTATACATACAGAATGGCCACGGAAACACCCGCCTGAATCTAGCCGGCGCGCAACTCGCACCCAACTCGCCCTTACCGACATTTGTTTCATCCGAAGATGGAGAGTGAATCATTGGCCCGCGTAGTGGTACACACACATTTGCAAGTGTACAGTCGTCCTTGCACGCACACAGACGTCCTCGTACGCAAACATTGACACTTCATTCGAATTGGGTTCGAAATAGTGCTTTTATAGGCCGTGTCCGCCGTGTGCTATGGGTGCTAAACAACGTTTTGAATAATGGAGGCGCGGGTATTCCTATAGTAGATTAATCTCTAGGCAAGAAGGAATTGAGAATAGTTTTTATTATAACTATACATATAAACTATGTTTTTCCCAGTTCCCGGACAGGTCAGGCCAATTCTTGTTAAGATTTGACTCACAATTTGTTGTTTCCTTAAACGTTCTTTTTATTGTGAAGTAATGAAATCATTACGAGACTATCATATTAAAATAATGAAGCTAGTAGAAAATAGAATAAGTCTACCGAATAGTTTGTATTTAGGTATGTAAGAGCGAGAATAACTTAATTGTCAGATTATTATGTCTACATATAGGTTTCATTTGATTCTAATTAGGCATCTAAATCATAATGTTTTTTATTTCTAACTTAATAGATAACGGACTTGCATACAACGGATGTATCCCTATTTTTGACCCTTACAATACAATACATATAAACTTAATTGACCACCACACAATAGAGAAAAAAGAAAAGTACAAAAAGATCAGGAAATCATGTTGTTAGGTATACAGCGGGCGGTCTTATCGCTAATAGAGCGATCTCTCACAGACAACCTTACTGTACGAATTTCGAAAAATCCTTTCTTAAATGACGCCTACAACATACAATCAATGTTGTCTCCAAATTTCAAACTTCTATCATCAGCGGTTTGGGCTGGGCGTTGATCAGTCAGTCAGTCAGTCAGTCGCGACATTGCCTTTTATATAAACAGATATGGATTAGTTAAGATGTTCAAGCTCCCCATAAAGCCCACCCAAAACACGGACAAAATGGCGGGAAACAGCTAGTTAACTGCAAAAACACACGCTTATTTTTTTTACGAAGAATGTCCTAATGAGATAACTACTAAGCCGAAATTGATGCAATTGGCATGACCGGAACTGACTAAACATTTCGCGAATTCTCGCCCGCGATCTGAATCACTTAAGTGGAGTGAGGAATTAGTTAAAGTTTCCTTTTATTTTTAATTGTATTTAATTTAAAATAAAATAGGTTCATACTATAAATACCTAATACATAAATATGTTTATGACACTGTTATCTATGTAATATGTGCTTAAAGGTAGGTATTGTCTATGCAAAAATGACTTAAGTAGAATGACAACCTTCAAATAAATCAGCGTACGCCCGAAATAAGTGTTAAATGCGATAATAGATGTCGCTACCTAGGTAGCCTGCATACAAAATTGAACTCCATGAGCTACATCTAGATGGCGCTGTACAGGCGAAGTATGAAAATTTTAAGCGCCTTGGCTTGGCTATTTCCGATGTACGCCGCAATGTAAGGAGATCGACAATATAAAATAAATTGTATCTGCTTAAGACAAGTTTAAAATGAAATCTTTAAAAACTCTATGCAAATTTTCACATATATTAGTAACGATGGCGACTGTGGAATATAACCAGAGTAAAAAACAAAACCATAACCCTCCAAATCAGTCGCAGTCAGCGACGGGCCCGCATGTTAAGCTGCTTGCACACTGGTACCTTTTGTTTTACATTTTTCAAAGCCCCAAAACAATGGGTTAATTGTTCCGGCGCCCCACCAAGCAGTTCTCTATTATTTATGCAAATGAATTTTTATTGGAGCTCTGAAAAGGTCATGCGGGTACGATGCACGTGTGCTCTTAAAAATGGGTAATAATAATCAAAGAATTGAGGAAAAACGTTTGATTTCTTAACCGGTCTTTTTTGCCAGCAACAGGACGTGACGCGGGGTCCGTCTTTATGACTATTAAATTAACCTTTTTACCCGAGATAACCTGCCACCGAACAGCAGCGCTCGCATTGTTGTGTTCCGGTTTAAGAAGTTATAAGGACGAAAGGTTATTTCCAATCATTTTGCAAAAGAAGGTTCACTATTGTCAAGATAATTCCTATTGATATCCGTTTATTTCTATCCGATATATTATCTTCGGGATGAGTTATTTACTTACTAGTGCCCGCGACTTCATCTGCGCAGGATTAGTTATGATATCTTTATAAATTGTAGCCTATATGTTATTCTGATGTATAAGCTATATTACTGTAAAGTTTCATTAAAATCCATTCAGTAGTTTTTACGTGAACGAGTAACAAACATCCATCCATACTTACATACTTTCGCGCCTATATGTCGAAAAATTACACTACTATAGAGGTTGTTTTGTTTTTGGTTTTGGTTGGCATTTCGGATGGGAAACTAGCATTCACTCTGATGGTAGGTGGTCACTGCGGCCCATATGGATATGAAAAGGAATCATGAGACGATGAATGAGTTGCCCACCCTGAGGACCAAGATTAAACGCCTCTACTCTATGCCAGTAATATAATATTAGGTCCTTACATATGAAATTGGCGTTTCATATGGCAGAAATGAAAACGATTTTTTTTTATGAAACTATTTTTTTATTTAGTCAAAGTATGTACCATGGCTATCTATGCACTTTTGCCATCTCGAAGGTAGTTCATTGATTCCTTTACTAAAAAAAGTGTGTGAGCGAGAATCAATAAAATCTTTGAAGGCCGTTTGGACAGCCTCGTGAGAATTGAATTTTTTTCCTTGCATGAAGTTGTCCAAATTCCGAAAAAAATGGTAATCAGTTGGAGCAAGGTCCGGGGAGTATGGTGGGTGTCGAAGACATTCCAGTCGCAGCTCCCGTAGTTTTGCGGCCGTCAAACGTGCCGTATGTGGTCGAGCGTTGTCCTGAAGCAGCAGTGGGCTAGATCGATTGACCAGTCTGGGTTGTTTAATGGCTAGCTTTTCCATCATCGTTTGCAATTGTTGACAATACACATCAGCCGTGATTGTTTGCCCAGATCTTAAGAAACTGTAATGGATGACACCGGCACTAGTCCACCAGACACTTACCAGTACCTTTTTCTGAGTCAACTTTCGTTTCGGGCAGAATTTGGCTGGTTCACCTGGGTTCAACCATTGTGAAGAACGTTTCCGGTTGTCGTACAAGATCCATTTTTCATCACAAGTAACGATACGATTCAAAATGCCTTCATTATTGTGCCGGTTGAGAAGTGAAACGCAACACTCGACGCGTGTTTCTTTGTTTGCGTCGCTCAATTCATGCGGTACCCATTTTTCGTTTAAGTTTTTTCACTTTTCCAATTTGTTTCAAGTGAATCAAAATGGTTTTATCACTCACACCGAAGCCTGCCGCTAACTCTGACGTGGTTTGCGATGGATCTGCTTCCACAATTGCTTTTAATTCTTCGTTATCAACTTGTGTCTCCGGCCGTCCACGAGGCTTGTTCTGTAGGTCAAAATTTCCAGAACGGAAACGTTGGAACCAATAACGTACCGTATTTTCTTTTGCAGTAGCTTCCCCATACGCATTGTTAATCCTACGAGCCGTTTCTGCAGCACTAGTGCCGAGGTGAAACTCATATTCGTAAATATAGCGATATTTTAAGTTCTCCATATTGTGAACAGAACGATGTGAAAGAAAAACAAATGACGCGATAACAAATAAATTTCGTAATTCGAACACAGAAATACATGGTCTTAAATTTGAAATAAATTTGAATTTGGAATTCCTAGCCGAACGCCACATATTTTGAATCAAAGTTGCCAGTTCGCCAAACGCCAATTTCATATGTAAGGACCTAATATTACCGACTCAGTTCGTGTGTGAGGTGGTTAAACTTGAAAAAATACCAATCATTTAAGTAGGTATTGATACAAAAGAAAGGCTTAATAAAGCATAATCTCTGTATTACAGTAATCACGACCTTCCCGCACAAAACAATGTCAAAAACGATAATATTTGATAAGTCTATCAGCCACGATAGGACTTGACATTTACTACTTCAATGTCAGAGAAATGATATGCATAGGTAAGATTGTGAAAGTAGTTTAGCCTATTTATATTAGTGACTTATTGCTATGCAACGGGACTGGTTGCAGAAAACTGCCGCTAAACAGCAGGTCTCGCACTGTTGTGTTTCTGTGGGTAAAAGAGAGTGAAATTACTAACCAACACAGAGGCATTCTAGTTTAGTCCTCATTTGCGATATTTTTATTCCTAAAGACCATGTATAGCTGTGAACAATTAGGTAAAATCAGGTTGTCTGTTGGCCAAGCCAACGCCATAAAAAAAGAAAAAGCCTAAGATCATAAGGGATGGAGTGCAATGGAAGACCAACACTCAAAATAGGGTAAAGTGAACAGAGGATGGTATTTTTTCAAAATGCATCGTTTTGACTACGGATGATTAAAATTTGACATTTGCACCATAGAGAATCTGACAAACACTTACAATCCGTAGCCAAAACGAGGCTATTTGTGGATATAGAAACCCGGCGTCAGTGTCAGTCGATGAGAACCTTGAAGCTTAAATAGATCGTGTTGCTTTGTTACCATTGTTATTGTAATACATATTTACTTTACTCGGTAGCTGAAATCTAAAAGGTCAATAAAACTTCTAATGTTAGTTAATATTTACTAGACTATGGATAAAAATCATCAACCTGGTAAAGGCCTTGTACGAGCACCTACACATCATCAAAATAAGAAGCAAAAAAGAAATTCAATGTTTCCGCCCGGGATCGAACCGGGGGCCTTGTGCGTGTGAAGCACACGTGATAACCGCTACACTACGGAAACTTGAGTTGCATCGACGAAATAGTGGTTCAAGTCGCTTTATTAGATAAAGTACCTATAAGTTGCGCGACTGCGCGGTGTGACGTAATAGGATATTTAAAGTCTTATCATAAGAGCTCCTGTTTTACTACCGTGTGTACGTAGCTATTAATTAGTAAACAAGTGCTGTAATAACTTTAGAGAAATTCTTTAGTATTATGTGTACTATTAGAGACTTCATTTTTAAAGACGTTACACTTTTGTAGACCCTTCTACAGCATTCTTATTACTAATTAGGTATATCTATACTAATAATAAGCCTGTAGAAGAAGTCGCGTCTGGAACTTGAAATAAAAGAAACTATCAAGTTGAGGGGGCTATACATATAAACGATACTGAACACAAAACAACGATTATTAGAAAAAATGCCTGTATGTATGTATGTGTCCGAATTTAACTCGAAAACTACTGGACGGATTGCAACAAAATTTGGTATGGGGGTAGTTTATAACACCGGACACAGAATAGTTCCCGCGGGAATGCAATTAACGAATTACGCAGACGAAGTCGCGGGCAGAAGCTTACTAATGCTACACGTCATCATTTCAGCCGAAAGACGTCCATTGCTGGACATAGGCCTCCTCCAAACAACTTCTTCAGGCAAACGTTATATATTAGGTCCTTACATATGAAATTGGCGTTTGGCGAACTGGCAACTTTGATTCAAAATATGTGGCGTTCGGCTAGGAATTCCAAATTCAAATTTATTTCAAATTTAAGACCATGTATTTCTGTGTTCGAATTACGAAATTTATTTGTTATCGCGTCATTTGTTTTTCTTTCACATCGTTCTGTTCACAATATGGAGAACTTAAAATATCGCTATATTTACGAATATGAGTTTCACCTCGGCACTAGTGCTGCAGAAACGGCTCGTAGGATTAACAATGCGTATGGGGAAGCTACTGCAAAAGAAAATACGGTACGTTATTGGTTCCAACGTTTCCGTTCTGGAAATTTTGACCTACAGAACAAGCCTCGTGGACGGCCGGAGACACAAGTTGATAACGAAGAATTAAAAGCAATTGTGGAAGCAGATCCATCGCAAACCACGTCAGAGTTAGCGGCAGGCTTCGGTGTGAGTGATAAAACCATTTTGATTCACTTGAAACAAATTGGAAAAGTGAAAAAACTTGAAAAATGGG
Organism: Aethes cnicana; assembly: GCA_963971205.1. NCBI lineage: Eukaryota > Metazoa > Arthropoda > Insecta > Lepidoptera > Tortricidae > Aethes > Aethes cnicana. The sequence continues at coordinate 3,163,489 of OZ020285.1, forward strand.
TACCGCATGAATTGAGCGACGCAAACAAAGAAACACGCGTCGAGTGTTGCGTTTCACTTCTCAACCGGCACAATAATGAAGGCATTTTGAATCGTATCGTTACTTGTGATGAAAAATGGATCTTGTACGACAACCGGAAACGTTCTTCACAATGGTTGAACCCAGGTGAACCAGCCAAATTCTGCCCGAAACGAAAGTTGACTCAGAAAAAGGTACTGGTAAGTGTCTGGTGGACTAGTGCCGGTGTCATCCATTACAGTTTCTTAAGATCTGGGCAAACAATCACGGCTGATGTGTATTGTCAACAATTGCAAACGATGATGGAAAAGCTAGCCATTAAACAACCCAGACTGGTCAATCGATCTAGCCCACTGCTGCTTCAGGACAACGCTCGACCACATACGGCACGTTTGACGGCCGCAAAACTACGGGAGCTGCGACTGGAATGTCTTCGACACCCACCATACTCCCCGGACCTTGCTCCAACTGATTACCATTTTTTTCGGAATTTGGACAACTTCATGCAAGGAAAAAAATTCAATTCTCACGAGGCTGTCCAAACGGCCTTCAAAGATTTTATTGATTCTCGCTCACACACTTTTTTTAGTAAAGGAATCAATGAACTACCTTCGAGATGGCAAAAGTGCATAGATAGCCATGGTACATACTTTGACTAAATAAAAAAATAGTTTCATAAAAAAAAATCGTTTTCATTTCTGCCATATGAAACGCCAATTTCATATGTAAGGACCTAATACTCATCACTACTTATGTATACTTTGTTAAAAACCGGTCCAATTTTCTATTAATTTAATTATATTAATGGATATATGTTTACTTATGTGCGAAATTCAATTTGAATTTACCACTGAGCTTTTCGGTGAAGGAAAACATCGTGAGGAAACCTGCACGCATGTGCGAAGTAATTCAAAGATGTGTGTGAAGTCCCCAATCCGCACTGGGCCCGCGTGGGGGCTATAGACCAAACCCTCTCGTGATGAGAGGAGGCCTGTGCCCAGCAGTGGGACGCAAATAGGCTGTAGTAGTAATGGATATATGTACAATAAACTCATTGAAATTCAAATATCGTAACACGTGTAAACAGTAAGCCGAAGAGCATCCATGAGAATTTGCCAGCAGAAGGACCTGATGCAGGTTCCGTCCGGATGGCTACCACTATCTTACCCGCTATCCTGCCGCCAAACCAAACAGCAGTGCTCGCACTGTTGTGTTCCGGTAACGGGTTCAGAGAGCCGGTGGGTGATATTACTGGCATATACGTAGGTTTTTTCATGTCATTGGTATAGGCAAACAAGCGCTCAGCCCACCAGATGGTAAGTGGTCACTGCGGCCCATAAACACCTAAATCCTATGATCCCCCATTAAGAAACCATAAGATCTCGAATGCGTTGCCTACCCTGAGGCCTAAGAAGGAAGAAGAAGAGGTAGGCATTCGAAATATTTGATTCCTTGCCATTAGCTTCCTTGCCAATCAACGCAGAGTCAGCCCACAAAAGTTTCACTTCAGATAGGTAAATAGTTGCTCGGGGTTTCTCTGCGTGATAGAATCAGAAATGAGGATATCCGCAGTAGAACTAGGGTCACCGACATAGCCCGAAGAATTGCGAGCCTTAAGTGCCAGTGGGCGGGGCACATTGCTCGCAGGACTGAAGGCCGATGGGGCCGGAAAGTTCTCGAGTGGCGCCCGCGAACCGGGAGACGAGCTGTCAGTAGGCCTCCAACAAGATGAAGCGACGACCTCGTGAAGGTCGCGGGAAACCGGTGGAAGCAAGTAGCACAGGACTGGTCTGAGTGGCGAGCCTTGGGGGAGGCCTATGTCCAGCAGTGGACGTCTTTCGGCTGAAATGATGATGATGATGATGAGGTAAATAGTTTACACTATTTTTATAAAATTTTCTTACGCAGCCTTCAATCGGCAACTAAATGCTTGCCTGTTGACATTTGGCATAGTTATTAACTAATATTTGACATTAGTAACCAAGTAGGATACCGTTATCTAAAGGCATCCCGTAAAATGTCAAGTTTCTGCGAAGTCGTTATTTAAACGACTGACATCACTAATTTAACGAGTGTGGGCGAGTCAACGGCTAAATTAAAAAAAAGGGTTCCGTGTATACCTTTATGTATTTTCCTTTTTTAAGAATATCACATTCGGAGAAGCGATAAAACTTTGAAAACTACCTATTTATAAGAAAAAAAGTCCATTAAGACTAATAAGACTGACTGAACCTCCCATATGCTGTCACCTTATTTTGAAATGAAAAGTGCATTAAAATATAATTTTGAAGCGCAGTATAAATAAGTATATTCCAGTCATCACATCCTTGAGGCTAAACATTATTTTAAGTACTTTAATTTTGTTAAAAATGAAGTGACACGTTCAAAGGAGTCGTAAATTTTAATTAAATGTATTACGGTTCATATTAACTTGAGCTCTAAACACATTAACAAAATAGGTGAAAACGGATCAAGTTAAACTGGTGCTATTCAACTAATTTTGTGACTTCGCCCATTTTAGTTTTTGTAGAATGCAAGAGCCGTAATAAAAGTTTTATGTCTTCTAAAATAGATCTAGCTTTATAACGTGGACAATTTTTTTTTTATTGTTTGTCAGATCACTGAAACGACTTTAATTTGTAGTTAAAGGGTTATATTAGTTGTAGTAGAAACGCCCACACTTTGTTGTTTTAATACTAACTAAACGACTCCAAAACCACACTGGCCACTATAAAATGTGTTCTATTTTTGAATTTCGATGTTGCCGCATTTTCTTTTTTCTAACGAACTGGCCAATAAGAATGAGATTTTATCTCCAATTTCTTTCATTCGAATTTGGAATCGAAGAATAGATTTAGAAATCGACGCGTAATTTAAGATTCTATATTTAAATTTATTCGTTGCTATTTAAAGCTCGTATTGGTCTTTCATTATTGATTTATTTTATGCATGTATTGATTGCAGCTTATGATAGATGCAGTTGTTTGACGGGCTCTTATCAGAAATGATCAGAATGAATATTAGACAAGTATAACAGCATTGAATCATAGTATAAGACTTAATTAAATCAGAAAAGATATTTGACCATTAAGTAAGTACATTATATCAGCTCATCACATCAGCTACTTATTAAAGTTGCAGTTTTAAGGAACTGTGGCATAATGTGGTTAACAAACTATCTACGATTGAATTGAATATCGCAAATGAATGGCCTAAGGCAATACCGCAGCTGTAAACTTTGGGCTCTAAATTAAAGTACCTATTACTTTTCTTACTGAACCGATAGTTGCTTCACAGGTGTGTGAGTAATTTGTTATAAAGTTATTGATCTTAGGATAGTAATAATAATGTAGAACCTAATATTACATGCCTAAAAAAGTAATACTACTACTACTACTTCAGCCTATTTGCGTCCCACTGCTGGGCACAGGCCTCCTCTCATCACGAGAGGGTTGGGCTATAGTCTCCATGCGGGCCCAGCGTGGATTGGGGACTTAACACACATCTTTGAATTACTTCGCAGATGAGTGCAGGTTTCCTCACGATGTTTTCCTTCACCGAAAAGCTCAGTGGTAAATTCAAATTGAATTTCGCGTATAAGTAAACTTAGAGGTGCGAGCCGGAATCGATCCCCTTACCCTCTGCATGAGAGGCGGTAGGTCGAACCAATAGGCCACCACGGCTTGTCAACAACAAGTCATAACGAAAAGGAAATTTAATGTCAGTACTGAAGTTAATTATCCCTTCATATCACAGATATCACTCAGAATAGGTACCTAAGTACTAAAACACCAAATTGCAAAACAAGCGATATGCGTTGCAGATATTGTGATATGTTTCTACTGACATTTCGACAATCGCGACCATTCCATTACCACCCTTGTGCGTTCCACATAAGGTCCACACGATCACTACAATGTATGCGCGCAACGAGGGCTCACGACACGAGGGGCAGTAGGGATGTGAGTTGCTAGTAACGATAAATATACTTACCAGGGTGTCAAATTAATTCTGATCGTTACCACCACAGCCTATTTCGGTACTGGCTTTCCTCGCGGGCGCAATGCAGATCGGGGAATTCACACAACATCCTTAAATTATTTCGCAGATGCGTGCAGGTTTTCTCACGGTATTTTCCTTCACCGAAAATCTCTACTGCTACTGAGCTTTCTTTTTCTTTCCCAAATAAAGTCATGGTGTAAGCCGGATTCGAACTCAAAACCCTGCATGCAAGGCGAAGGCCGAACCACTATGCCACCACTTTTCCTACAGCTGTTTTAAATAAGAAAATAAAGAAATATAGCTGATTAGACTAGCATTAACGTGTAAATATTTTTCGTTTAGTTATTAGTTGAAGAAGTTTCAAATAATTCCTAAGTAGCCGTGGCCCCGGGGAATATTGTTTTTTCTTTGGACATTTTAATCATTGTATAAGGAAAAGCTATTTGTACCAAGCCAATGCCAATGTCATATTTATTTCCGTTTTTTTAATGAATGAAAACAACATTACGATATTATCTAGGTATATGGTACCTATTGTAAAAATATCGATATACTTGGTTTCGATATCGTCGCAACCCTACCTACCCCGAGTAATGACGACGCGTCACGAAGTTTGACGAACAAGCCGAGGTCGTGATACGGCACACGCACTTAGCACAATGAGGGGGCTATTCTCAACTCAACGTATTAATAATTACGAAACACACCTTCCATAATTACCATTGAGATGTCAAAAGTGGGACTTCGTTTAAATTGCTTTTGTTGCGGATTACAGGTTACTTTCAATAATTTTACAAATATAAAATTGTTTTCTCAGGTAATTAACCACATTCTGAGGTCTTCTGTATAGACGGCATCTACGTATAGTTACTAATCAGCGTTTCTTCAAAGGAAATTTGGTTCTGGTTTGTAAGTATTCTACACAATGAAGGAATATGAAAGGATTGATAGCTAAGACAAACATTTATAAGGTGCTGCTTATTAAATGGTAATAGATATCGCGTTATTTGCCATGTTTCTGAGGTCTAAAATATTCCACCTAGAAGTATATAGAACTGGATATCTTATTGAGCGAAATAAACCTGGAATTTCCGTGATCGGTCGATTACTAATACTACTTGATATTTTTTATGGCATTGGCTGAAAAACGAACACAGATCTCCTGATGCAAAGTGCTATCTGTGACACGTGGACAAAAGGAAACATATAATTGAGAATGCGTTGGTAACCTTGAAGACTAAGATCGAACGCCTCTATGCCAGTAATTCCATTCACCGCCTCTCTTGCTTTACCCCTTTATAACACAACAGTGCGAATACTGCTATCTAGTGACAGTTAAGAGGGTAAGATGATGATACACATCCATTCTGATTCCGGACGAACCCGCATCAGGATCTCCCATCGGCAAAATTTCAAACTACGGCAACGTAAATCTAAAACTATCGATTCAAATCATCGTTTCATCATCATCACCAACCATCATTTGTGCATTATGCGATCGTCCCAATTTGGTTTTTGTCATTTTAAAATCTAAATATTTACCATTAGCACGTAGTACTTGAATAATTTGATTGGTATAAATCCGAAAAGCTTACGTATTGCAAATCGCACACATTATAAAAAAAGTATTGCTACAGCTACAGCGTACAACTTAGGTACTTACTACTTACAGATTTTTATTCTGTGCATTGTGCATATAATACACATATTTATTTGCCCTCATTGCAGAATAGCTGAGCCGAATAAAGACATGCAGTAATGCGAGCGCTGGGGGCGTCGCGCTGTCAAACGAATTGGTCTGACCCCGAAATTATTGCGCGTGTCCTCCGGGTTGTTCCAATTTCAAACTCGAAACAGAATTGCACTTTCAAGAATAGCCGCCGTGTTTCTGTTCGAATTTCGAAAGCGCACATTCGATTTTTGGATGGAACATGAAAACGGCCAGTGCTTTTCAAAGCTTTGTTTTCATTTCAGCACCTGCTTAAGCATATTGCATTCGTCTTTCTTTTTTTAAAGATCGTGTTTTGTCATGTCAACGCCGTATTTCAGATATTCCTCATACCTAAGTAATTTTTGGCCACCTAATTGGTTCTTATTGTATTAATTTGTGTTGTGTTGTTGTATACTGTAAGTCTGCAAATAATTATAGATGTCAGGAGGATAAGTTTTTTACATCAGAATTTAGTGATGTATGTAATACCTATATAATTTTAAATTTTAATCATTTAAAAATCAATATCTTTACAAATCGGTGTCGTATGTTGATTAAGTAAAAGAGGAATGAAGAGAAAATATGGAACTATGGAATAGTAGATTGTGTGACTAGGGAGCAAAATGGTATATTTTACCGCGGATGAGGCATTAAATCACGGAATCTTGAGCTAGCGAGGGATTCAAGCTATGTCACCCAAGGTTTAAATAATTTTGCTACCGTTTTGCACACTCTGTTTTTCACTCCTCCTATGAGAAACCCAGTAGCAGCAGGGATCAAAATCGTACTTTGCTCCCTAGAGAGCAAAATATAACTTTGCTCTCTGTTTGCAGGGCAGATATGAAGAGGGAGCAAAATCGCATTTTGCTCCCTCTAAACGGGGAACAAAGTACTCCTTTTCGAATAGGAGGAGTGAAAATAAAATTATGTATCTGCACGTTGTTGTAATTGTAGAACAACATAGTCTTAGTGCATAATAGTAGATTGTATGACTAGGGAGCAAAATGGTATATTTTACCGCGGGTGACGGATTGAATCCAGAGCGACGCGAAAGATTCCAGAATAGAATCCCGAGCGTAAGCGAGGGATTCTAGCGTGGAATCTTGAGCTAGTGAAGGATTCAAGCTTTGTCACCCAAGGCATAAATAAGTTTGCTACCGTGTTGTACACTCTGCTTTTCACCCCTCCTATGAGAAAATCATAAGATCATTCGTTCATCATTGTCATTAAATGAAGTAAAAGTAAAACAAAAAAATAATACATTTAGAAACAAACAAGGTTAAAAAGAACGTGTGTTTCGCGCTCCTATCATAAATTCATAGGCAGAAGGCGAAAATGGCTTCCATATTGAAGAATCTCTAACTACTTCATTGTATTTATATTCTGTCATGCTCGCATGCGTTGCGTTCATAATAATAAGTAAATTTTAACAAATGTAGAAAAAATACATTTTATTACAATTTCGCTCATGTATCAAACAAAGTTTTTTAATACATTTGCGATAAAATGAAAAAAGGGCAGTGCAATTCATATTACGTACTTACATAATATTCCTTTGGAATTCTCAGAGGTGTTGATCCCAATACATTGCATCACCTAAATCACTTTTTGATTTCATTCATTCACTACGAAATAATTCATAACACTTCATAAAGTACGTTTTATTTTGGAAATTAAGTGTAAAATAATACGGCAAGGAAATGAGCGCTCACGAAATTCGCGGGTTCGAGTTTTTTTTTAATTCGATCACACGACGAGTTTGCGAGGAATGCTACGGCATTGGCCTGCACCATTCAGCCAAATTGAAAAAAAAGATAATAGAAAATAATTTTCAAAAGTAAGTATATATTTATGAATTTATGGATTTATAGTATGTGCATTAAAGTATTTATGTAAAACGCCGATATATAAAATTCTAAATACGAAAAAGATACGACTTTTGAATACAACTTTTTACAGTCTCCGAAGCTCCGTGAACGCACTGCTAAAACGTATTTTGCTCTCTGTTAGCGGGGCAGAAATTAAAAAAATTAAAAAAAAAGCGAAGAGGGAGCAAAATCGCATTTTGCTCCCTCTAAACGGGCAACAAAACACTTCTTTTCGAATAGGAGGGGTGAAAAAGCTATATTAAGTTTAAGTTAAGTTAAAAATGTACCTTTGGGATGTTAAATAAAGTTTTGTCTATGTCTATGTCTAAATGACCCACAGTGACCACAGACAAGTTAATTTATGTTCGGTACAATAGATTATAAATAAGTTTTAGCCTAATTAGGCATTCGACCCGTTCTAGAACACGGGTTGACTACTAGTCGTAAATGATAGAGGTCGCTGACCGAATTTGACAGTTAATCATAAATATCTTGAATGTGTAAAACATTGACAGTTCCGCACTTTTATTGACATCGTTTGTCAGTTTTATTGCAATTTATTGAGCCAGTCGTGTTGCAACTTCTTTCTATTTTAGAAACGCGTTGTTTTGATGTTGGGAAAGTAAGTTTTAATTTAAATTCATTTGCATTAAAAATACGATTATAATGTTAGTTTTGATTTATTACATACGTATACATATTGATGTTAGCATTTTAGTTAAAAGATACATTAAAATGTAAATTTTGAAACAAACATATATTAGATAGAATATTATTATGAGTCTTCTCGTGACCACGGCCGTTGCATCGCGGCCGAAACGTCGAGGTAAAATATAAATAGTTTTTACGCGAAAGTCCCGTTGGTGGTGTGTTTAATATAAACAAAAATTAGTAATAAAATATTCCGTCTCATTGGAAAAAAAGATGATTTATTGTTTGGAAACTAAGCAAAAGCCGTGGTGGCCTAGTGGTTCGACCTACCGCCTCTCATGGTGGGACGCAAATTAGGCTGTAGTAGTAAGCAAACAGGCCGCCTGATGGTAAGCGATCACTGTGGCGGTGACCCAGGGACATGACGAATCATTATTTAAGATTATGAACGCGTTTATATCCCTAAGGACCATCTTCATCATCATCATCATTTCAGCCGAAAGACGTCCACTGCTGGACATAGGCCTCCCCCAAGGCTCGCCACTCAGACCGGACCTGTGCTACTTGCTTCCACCGGTTTCCCGCGACCTTCACGAGGTCGTCGCTCCAAGGTAAGGACCATCTTATAATCCTCTAATTCTAACGCAACTATGCCAGTAATTTCACCAGCTCTTTACCGGAACATAACAGAGTGAGCACTGCTGTTTGGCGGCAGGTTAGCAGATAAGATGGTGGTAGCCATCCTGACGGGCCCTGCATCACGTCCTAACCAAAAATCATTTTGCAAATGGTCAGGAAACAAAACCGTCTTTTGTTATTTCTCTAAGCTCAAGATCTCGCGCCTTTCTTTAGTGGTAATGTTGCCAGTAAACTGCCGCCTATTCGGAAATTTCTGGTAGCAGTGTTGCCAGTGGCGACCGCCCATGACAGTAGGTAATCCGATAATTCAGCGACGACAATGGCCCGGCTAATGTGTACATATTTCTGGCGGATCCATCACCGTGTAATGTGTAATGCGCGCGCGCAGCGAGGACGCACTCTCTGTAGAGCCGCTTGATGTGGCATGCAGGGAAGGAACTGAAAGCGGTTTGAAAGGTAGATAAAATGTAATCGTCATCATCATCATCATCATCATCATCATCATCATTTCAGCTTAAGTTTACTTATGTGCGTAATTCAATTTGAATTTACCACTGAGCTTTTCGGTGAGGGAAAACATCGTGAGGAAACCTGCACGCATCTGCGAAGCAAAGTCCCCAATCCGCATTGGGCCCGCGTGGGGACTATGGCCCAACTCTCTCGTGATGAGAGGAGGCCTGTGCCCAGCAGTGGGCCGTAAATAGGATGTTGTAGTAGTTGTAGTATGTCTATACTATACTATAACTATGCTTATACGAAAGACTATTAAAGAGCCATTTCCAGCGATTTACACACGCGTGCATTTGTAATAGAGGAGGGTAGACGCAGCGACCCGCGATAGAGTCATTTCCTGATTGTGATGTCGCAACGCAATGCCACCGCGTGTACAGAACACACATCCATTTTAGACCTTACGTCATAAGCTGTAACGTCCAAATGGGCACGTGCCTATTCAACGATATAAATGCTCACATGAGGCATAAACCATTGACCTATAATAAAGTAATAACACATGGACGAAGAGTGCCTAACAGAATATCTCAAAATATATGGAGCAAAGTGACATTAGAAAATACGTTCCAATATGCTAATAACGCCTCTTTTGAACAAATGCCGAACGGGTGCCGGAACACTCGGGCACCCGTTTTGACAGGGCCATTTTTCTCCGGTTGATTGTGAATCCTTATATTATAATAGATCAATGGCATAAACACTTCAAAATTATTTACTAGATGCGACGCAAAAGATAGTCATGTGTTTGTACCTTGGTACCTAGTTTGGCATTATTTAGGCTCGAGGACGCAAGTTTGACAAGCCGTATTATGTCAAGGCATTTTGTTATTCTGGTCATTCCCAGAATTCACATAACATGGATATAATTTTAATTATTCGCATCGCATACTATACCTACTACTTTAGGCTTTCTCTCTGAACTAAAACCTAGTATATACTAATACTACTAATAATTCTATAGAAATAAATAAATAAATAAATAGAAAAGTCGCGTCTTAACTTGGAAATTGAAAGAAAATACGATCAAGTCGAGGAGACTTTATAAACGATACTGAAAACAAAAAAAACCGGCCAAGTGCCGGGCCACGCGCAAAGTATAGGGTTCCGAAGTTGACGATGCCTACAGTACCTTTCTAAGACTTATTAGTTTATTAGCATCTAGCTAGCCTGTGGTATGACGTGCCCGCCCGACGCCCCTGCCGCTCGAGAAAAATCATTGGTTTTTTATCATTTCATAAGTTGGTCGACTATGACTCGTAAGGCAACCGCGATTAGGGTTGCCATCTGTTTATATTTAGACGGCCATGTTTGGCTTTTTCGAGCTGTGCCCGGCCATATATTTATATGTCCGGCCTCAATACTCAATCGTTTATTGCATACTTACCACATGTGTTACAGTTGTTAAGTATATACATTGTATAAGGATCAATGTGGACCCTGGCCTGTCCGGCTTTTGTTTGGCTTTTTGTTAGCGCCTCAAGCGAAGCAATGATTTGTTGAAATCTATTGGCTATGAGGACGGACGCAAACGAAACTCAATTTTCAAATCACTTTTTAATGTTACACATAGACAGAAGCCATTATTTAAAGAGAAAAAAAAACCTGATGTAGGATTTTATTACGAATTACTTAATGTGTTTGTAAACTAAATTACGTGGCAGAATATTTTTTTGCAATTCCAAGGAAGGAGCAAAATAAATTCATTTCATTCAGCTACATATAAGGAAGTTATGTTTGAGTTATAGTTGTGGTGATGGCAGGCTTTTAAAATAAAATGTCCGGCTTTTTACTGGGCAAAGTCCGGCTTTTTCATTTTAGGAGATAGCAACCCTTAACCGCGATAGATACGTCCGCGAACTGCCGCTTAATTTCGTCACCGACACAATAGAAACGGCTACCGCACAACAATCACAATCTAATATGAATAACAACGAGATCTCAGTTAAATTCAAGTTTTGTTAAATTAACAATAGTCCGAAATCATTGTGCCGCGTCACGGGTCGTGGACCACCAAATTTCTGGTGATAGTTTCGTACAAAATAAATGGCCTATTGTTGTTCTGTTTATTGGATGTTTTGTGGTATTTATGGAGAGATAGAATCTTTATTGCATACGTAACATATACATATACGTAAATAGTGAATGTAACGAGCATCATTACGGTCGATGACATCAGACCGATCAAAAAGAGTCGTAAAATTGGTCATATTTTGTGTACATTGCGTGCCCATAAGGTGCCGTGGTGATAGTGTCACCCGTTGGGCTAGCAAGGTATACTTACCTCTATTTGTGGAATTGTCAGTATCTTACAATAATTTCGCTGCGGGGAGTGCAATGCAATTGACCGTTTTACGCACATTGTCATTTCGACGCAATGATTATGATTCTCTATGATCAATAACAGTAAAGCTTTAACAGTAATTCAACAGTCCTCATCATAAAAATCTCCATACCTAATTTCATCAAAATACGTCCAGTAGTTTAAGCGTGAAGAGGTAACAGAACAGACACACAGGCAGATAAAGTTAGTATTTTGTTTTCGTGCCTGCTCTTTCTGACTATCTCAACGTGAAATCTCTTATTTTGACTTTTATCACTTGTTTGTTAAATATGCTGTTATTAATTTAATATTGAGGAGTAAAATGTCTGTCTGTTTTTATAATAATTTCAAATTCAAACCAACGCAATGGAAGGAAGTGCCTGCCTAACCCTATTAGAAAAAGGCGTGATATTATGTATGTAACCAGCGGAACCCAAGCATCCAAACAAAGCGCACATTGTATATTTTGACAGGTACCTACCAGCTCCTACATCTTCATAGACGTTCGTATCAATGCTAATCCATGGAAGTAGTAGCTAAAGCTAATAACTGGAAGGTAGGTAAATTTTGGGCGCGGGGATGAGGGGCGTAAAAAGCTTGTATCTCTTTTTATCTAACCTGCCTTGTAACGTGATACCCGAAATAATAGTAGGTACATTTTTATTGCAAGTGCGAACAGTTTGTTATATTATCAAGAGTCCCTAGTTATGCTGGCGCGAGGGAAAGCGAGCGTTAACACTAGAGACGAGTGAAAATGACAATTTCGCACGTGTATCAAACGACATTTTTCAATACATTTGCCAAAAAAAAGAATAAAGAAATAAACGAACAGGATGAAGCTCAAAAAACTTTACGCACTAGTTCGTAAAAAACGACTTTTGGCACGCTTACTAGCTGTCAAAAAACAAAAAGCGGTCGTTCGGAAATGACGAACTTTTGGCACGTTAAACTAATGGGTATCAATATGTTCACTTTTGTGGCAACTGTGTTAAAAATGTTTTTTTTTTATAAAGACAAACAAGCTTAACGTCAAAATTTACGCACATTTTTGAATTGTGAACAAAAAAGGGCCTTCGATCTCACGTCCCTAGGCTCATTTTTTATTGTTTCCAAATTGACACCATTCGCTCCATACTTCCTACCTCCAGATTACCTCCATGGTCCAAACAAAGCGCGCATTGTATATTTTGACAGGTACCAGCTCCTACATCTTCATAGGCGTACGAATCAATGCTAATCAGATTCATTACGGCGCACGACTAAGTTTCGGTTTCGCCTACACGGGTTCGACTCCCGGCAAACGAAACGGTAACAAAACGCCGGATGTACCGTGGGCGGTCCGCTGAGCGCATTGTCATTCAAAAACGCCGAGGGTACCCATGCTTCTGGGTACTTGAAAATTAACTTTAAATAAATCCATACCTACTAATATTATAAATGCGGAAGTAACTCTGTCTGTCTGTTACCTCTTCACGCTTCAACCGCTGGACCGATTGAGATGAAATTTGGCATGGAGATAGTCCGGGTCCCGGGAAAGGACATAGGCTACTTTTTATCCCGGAAAAGTACATAGTTCCCGCGGGAGCGTGATAACCGAATTCCACGCGGGCGAAGTCGCGGACAGAAGCTAGTAAGTAATAAATAAAAATCAATAAATATCTTGGGACAATTCACACATTTTGACCTAGCCCCAAACTAAGCTACTACTACTACAGCCTATTTTGCATCCCACTGCTGGGCACAGCAGGGTTTGGGCTATAGTCCCCAAGCGGGCCCAGTGCGGATTGGGAACTTCACACACATCTTTGAATTACTTCGCAGATGCGTGCAGGTTTCGTCACGATGTTTTCCTTCACCGAAAAGCTCAGTGGTAAATTCAAATTGAAACTAAGCTAAGTTTGTGCTAAATATGGGTTGAGAGCTCTGTTTTCCGCACTTGGCTCATTTATGTTGAGCCTTTGTACGTCGAGGGCCGGCCCGTTTCGATGGGTCATATTTCTCCGGCTGATTGTGAATCCTATGGACTCACATATTTTAGTGAGATACGGTATCAAAAAGAACTATTCCAGCAAACCATGGCCACTGTACAATAGCAACAAAAACCTATTGTCTCTCGTAACGCTATTAACGAAATTATTGTTTACCTCTTTCTATTACCCGTCACCCACACGTCACGCCGCCTCTTCCGCTTGCCGATGCAATTTTATTTAATCAACTGTTTAAACGATTGAAAGGACTCTTTGTTGCACGTGTGCGAAATGTACAATTTTCTAATGGGATGGAAAAATGGGAAAATGTAGCCGTACCTACATGGATGTAAACCCCGTGAGCGGTTGGTTGGTAGATAACAATGAAATCTGTCCATGGTGTGTTTCTATAACCAACCGTTTCGTTAGGGCCGGTACAGACGGACTGCAACAGAACGGCACTGTGCAGTTCGAATGCAGTCTGTGTGTCACGGCCTTAGGGCCGGTGAAATTTTCAGCGTAGAAAGCCATTGTCCACAAGTTTGGCAACTCATGCGCGATTTTAGAATTCCTCATGTCCTTGAGCAGACGGACAAACAGACACCACTCATCATCAGGTGGCCTATGTGCTCGTTTACGAACAAATACCTTGAAAAAACTACGGAAAAAAAGCAAAATAAATAATCGTGCTCCTAAAATGTTTCTATAGTCGTCGCCACCCATTAAGAAAAATTTGAGCGGACAAATTTAACGGTTTTCGAAAAAGGAATAGTGTAAGTAATTTTAAAAATAACGCCGAGTGAATGTTTTGTTTCCACAACGTAGACCACAGATAATAATAATCACCGTTCTACCTTTAGACGATGTTTACTGCCTCTTTTGTCATTTGTGTAAAACCATTTGCTTTCCTAAAATACTGGCCGTGAGCAATCAATCGTAAACGCTTTGCGGTTAGTAAAATCAAACGCGACACGATTTGGACTTTTGTGTCCTTTAATTAAGTGCTTAATGTGATCTGTGAAGGTGCAAATATAAAGTTGTCAGAGGTCAATAAACCTGCGCAGTGACAATTTGGGATTCACAGCGCGTGCTCAAAATAATAGGCAGTGGCCAAGTCTCCTGGACGACCACAATAGCCCATAAATATTAAAAAAAAGTCCAGCCCAAGTGAACGGGGTTCCGTGAATTGATTTATCTTGAAATCACGTAAACATTGTACGTACTGTCGACGACAGAATCGTTGTAATCAGTTGCGTGGCTTAAAGTTAGAATCTACTACTACTACAGCCTATTTGCGTCCCACTGCTGGGCACAGGCCTCCCCTCATCACGAGAGGGTTTGGGCTATAGCCCTACGCGGGCCCAGTGCGGATTGGAGACTTAAAGTTAGAATCACGAAGCAAATTGATATTGCATGGTCCAGGTTGCTTTAGTGTTCTGGTGAACAGTTGGAAATAGGTATGTATTGTAGAGGAAATCGTAGTTATTCAAACTGGGTTGCTGCCAATGTGTTAGATTTTCTATAATTTTATTAGACCCGTATTTTTAGGAGCTTTTTCGAGTAAGTATAATTTGTAGGTACTTAATACATTATGACTTTTGTGTAATTACATTATGTGTTGTGTGGTGTTCAATCCATACTAATATTATAAATGCGAAAGTAACTCAGTCTGTCTGTCTGTCTGTCTGTTACCTCTTCACGCTTCAACCGCTGGACGGATTTGGATGAAATTTGTCATGGAGATAGTTGGAGTCCCGGGAAAGGACATAGGCTACTTTTCATCCCGGAAAAACGCATGGTTCCCGCAGGAGTGCGATAACCGAGTTCCACGCGGGCGAAGTCGCGGGCGAAGTCGCGGGCCGAAGCTAGTAAAGTTTATTGTATTGTATTGTATGACGTCACGACCTCTCGATTTGCAATTTATTGATGCTGTCATCTTGCCTTTTCTCGTGCGTATACGTCCACGCGGTATAAGTCAGGTAAATACATAACAAAAATATTCTTACATTCATTTGTCATTTTAATTTCGATTTAACTTGGGATTTTCAATTTCAAATAAATTCAGGGCCGGCAGTGCCTTCTGGAAAAGGATATGGTCCAGTTGGTAGTGACCCTGCCTTCTGTTCCGATGATCGCGGGTTCGAGTCCCGCTCGGGGCAAACTTTGTGTGATGAACACGAATGTTTGTACCCGAGTCATGGATGTTTAGTATTTATACATGTATGTATTTCTCTATATAAGTATTTATATCGTTGTCTAGCACCCATATTACAAGCTTTACTTAGTTTGGAGCTAGGTCAATACGTGTAAAAAGTCGCAAGATATTTATTTATATTCCGAATTTCCGTACTAAAAGGGCAGAAATCAAATGCAACGGAAGATTTCACAAATTACCTATATGGGCCCCTAAAAATAATGATTTATTGGACCCGCTTGATATTCTAAGTCTACGGTCACTTTGTATGCCTCCTATGCGCCTGCGCAGTCGATGATGCGAATAATATTCTTACGAAAATCGTTACATCATCTTTTAAAAAACCGTAACAATACAGTAGTTTAAGGGCCTATGTTGAAAAATAGTTGAAGCTATGGAGGCGTGGCTTAGTCGCGTCCCGCGCGGGGCGTGCTCCCCCCGAGTGTTCCCGCGAAATTCAAAACACCTACACTAATTCTGATTTTGCGCTAGTTTGGTAAATAAAGTAGATTTAAATATCGAAGTCATTACTTTCGGATTCAATACAAAGTACGAAACAAATAACAAATTTATATATACCCACACAAACATTAGAAGCGAATATATATATTTTTTTTCATTTTAGTGGGATATAAAATTAATTTATTAATTTAAATCTTATATCTGTGATTAACAGGGATCGGAAATTCGGATACACATTTACCCAGAGTTTGACCGCGTGAACGGTATGGGGCCGGACTCAATTTAATGTTCCTATAAAAAAGTCCCGGGAATCCCGGAATTTCGAAATTTAGTGTATGCCTTGGTAGGTATACAGATATAGTTATGAACTAAACATGTTTAAGTATTTTAAGTGTAGGACCCAATTATGAAAAAGTCTTCAAATAACTAATTCCGTGTGACCTATCTCTCTAGGCCATACGTACAACCGGCACGGCCTAAATCGGCATGGCCAGTACCTATACTACTACTACTACTACTAATGCCTATTTGATCACGAGAGGGTTTAGGCTATAGTCCCCACGCGGGCCCAGTGCGGATTGGGGACTTCACACACCTATACTAACATAGTCACAAAATAAAGTTGATGTGAGCGTCTCAATTACCTTCCTGATTATAAAGATACACGTAGGTACAATGTTTTGTACATTTGCTTGATAGCCCAAATACATACCTATTATTTTATTACCTATTCATATGTGAAAATATTGCAGTTCCAATATTATTACATAGGTACATATGCGTATTGAGTAGATAACCTCCTTTTTTGAAGCCAGTTAATTATTCTCATTACAAAATCTTATTCATTTAAAAAATCAGGTAGATATTGAATATATTCTGTAATTAACAGGAATCAGAAATTCGGATACACATTTACCCAAAGTTTAACCGCGTGAGCGGTATGGGGCCGGACTCAGTTTTTATTTGCCTGTTAATATTCTTGGGATTTCCGGGATTCGTAAATTTAATAACCAGGCCTCGAAATAGCTTATTTAGGTATATACGAGTACATTTATTTATTATAATTACTAGCCGATGCCCGCGAACTTCGTCCCGCGTAGACTTAGAATTTGCGTACCCGATGACACACACAGACTACACATACAGACAGTTATAGTTATAGAAGTATTGAAAAATTGGTTTGCCCCGTGGAAAACCCATTCCCGTGGAAATATCGGAATAAAAAGTATCTTATGTTATTGCAGGGCCTTAAACTATCTCCATACCAAATTTTATCCAAATCGGTCCACTCGTTGCGACGTGAAGGACGAGCAAACAAACAAACACATTTATAATATTAGTATTGATTTTTAGTGTAGGAATTATGAAAATCTTCAAATAACGAATTCCGTGGGACGGTCTACCTCGGCCATACGTACAACCGATATGGCCTAAATGGGCATGTTCTCTAGAGTACAAAAAAAAAAATTAGTTGTCACCCCCAAGTGTATGGAGGGAGAGCTACGACGTAACAAAGATGGCGGCTGGGCCTTTTCTACTAGCATTATGTCTTGGTAACTACTGGACCGATTTTATCAAATAAGGTGTCATATGAAAGGTAATATAATGTAGATTTTTTGTTGTCTATATTTAGTCACGCAAAGTTAATATAAAATGAAATATTTATGATAAATATCATTTTTATGAAAATTGCTTGTTTTCTTGCAGAAATAACTCGATAATCATCAGAATTATCAAATTTTAGTTTAATATAAAAGTTATAGCAAACATTTTTAGATTTTTAATGAATTTCAAATTATTACAATCGACCGGTAAATAACGAAGCAATCCAAGAACAGGACCAAAAATGAGAAATAATCCGGAAGAGCTTATTAGCAGTCAGTGAGTTAAAATAATTATATATAATTTTACATTCGGTTCTAGATGAATGAAATGAATTGAGTTTTGTTTTGGATTGGCTTCAAATGGGTTTCCTTAAAGTCATAATTGATAATAATCAATTTACATATATATAATCTGTATATATAATAGGCAAAGGTGATTGACTGACGTATCAACGCACAAGCCAAACCCTTAAGGATAGAAACTTGAAATTTCGTACACGTATTCCTCTTATTCTTTATTATTCTTCATAAATATATTATTTACAAGGGCTATTCGGGACGGAGACAAATCCAAAAAATCAAAGATCATCGAAATCGGTTCAGCCGTTCTCCAGTTATAAATGGTGTAACTAACACTATACATATTATAAAACAAAGTCCTCCGCCGCGTCTGTCTGTCAGTCTGGATGTTCACGATAAAGTCAAAAACCATTGAACGGATTTTAATGCTGTTTTCACTAATAGATAGAGTGGTTCCTGAGTAAGGTTTTAGTATATAATTTGTTAAAGTTTTCTGTAAATTAGATGAAATACGACGATGTTAGTTCAAGTTGCCGGATAAAATCAAGCCACAGACACGTTGAACTTATAACACCCCTCGCGTCGGGGGTTAAAAACACATTAAATTAGAGTTTAATTAATTAAATCCAGCATAACTTGGTCTCTGCTACAAAACAATCCATGAGAATCCAGAGTTCTAAGTAAATTGGAAGGTTAAAAACTCGAAACCCTAGCTAGCTCATTTTGTGCTCTTGACACGCACTTGGCCGTTTCTTTGAAATCATTAAAATCGTATAAACCTGTTTATTCGGTAATTTAGGTCGGTCGGTTGTAATAATTTGAAATTCATTAAAAATCTAGGAATTTTTCTACAACTTTTATAATAGGTAAACTAAAATTCGGTAATCCTATTATTTTTGAAAGAAAACAATCAATTTTCATAAAAATGTTAATTTTTATAAATATTTATTTATTTAAACTTTATTGCACACAGAAAACTTAGTGTACAAAAGGCGGACTTAATGCTTCAAGGCATTCTTTACCAGTCAATCTTTAGGCGAATCAGATTACATTTCATTTTCTATTAACTTGATGTGAACAAATATAAGACATAAAATAATTTATATTATATTACCTTTCATATTTTCTGACACTTTGTTTGATAAAATCGATCCAGTAGTTACCGAGAAATAACGCTAGTAGAAAAATCCTGGCCGCCATCTTTGTTACGTCGTAGCTTCCTCCTGTCCGCCATCTTTGTTACGTCGTAGCTTCCCCCTTCATATACACTTAGGATGTGACAACCACTTTTTTGTATTCTGAAGAACGTGCCGATTTAGGCCATACCGGTCATACGTATCGCCGAGGTAGGTCAGGTCCCACGGAATTCGTTATTTAAAGACTTTTTCATAATTGGGTCCTACACTAAAAATACTTATCTATCTATACTATAATAGAACCCGGCGTGTCTGTAGATAGAAAGAAAAGTTCAATAAAAAGGAACAGGGGGTCTAAAGATGTATGGTAGGCCACAAAACAGCGATTTTTAGAAATCTTTTGTGTCTGAAACTACTGAACCGATTTGAATGCAATTTTCAAGGGTAGATAGAGCATCATTTGGAGCAATATATAAGCTATGTTTGATAAAAATCAGATGTCGGAAAGAAAACTTATCAGCAATTTTACATTCCGCGCAGACGAAGTCGCGGGCAGGAGCTAGTCATAAATAAATGTATAGAAATACTAAAATAAGCTTTTTCGAGGCCTGGTTACTAAATTTAGAAATCCCGGAAATCCCGGGAATTTTAATAGGCAAATAAAAACTGAGTCCGTCCCCTTACCGTTCACGCGGCCAAACTTTAGGTAAATATCTATCTGAATATCTGTTTTATTTTAATTAATACGATTTTGAAATGAGAATAGTTAACCGACTTCAAAAAAGGAGGCTATCTACTCAATAGGAATATGTACCTATGTAATAATATTGGAACCGCAATATTTTTACACATGGATAGGTTTATTACCTATCCATGTGTAAAAATATTGCGGTTCCAATATAGGTTTGGGCTATCAAGCAAATGTACAACAGATTGTACCTACACGTATCTTTATACTCAGGAAGGTAAAAGATGCTCACATCGACTTTATTTTGTGAATAGGTAAGTATAGGTACTGACTTTTCACTACTGTTTAGAGTAATGCAGGGGAAAGAAGGCAGATCTAAGTCGAGATAAACAGGCGAGTCCCAAAGATACCAGCTTGTCAATTGCTGGCTTCCTTCTAAATACATAAATTTCATACCTACTTGATTAGGAAATTACATGGCTACCGAGGCCGCGCACAAAGTCAACCATAAATGATAGGTAAGTATTTTTAACTAAAACGACTAGTTCTCCAGTTCATAATCCATTAGCAATATTGAATGCGGTTACACGAATAAATCGTAATAAATAAATAAGAAACTTAATTTTGCTTTCTCTCATACTACCGGCACTTTGCCGTCTTCTTTTTAAACTTTCCCATGCTTACTTCTCTTTATAATCACGAAATATTGATTACATACGAGCGCGATACGGAGCTGGGATTGTCGAGCACAGGTCCTACTGCAGCGAAGGTTTCTGGCCGACTGGCGTAGAGTGATGCGTATATAGGGACCTTGCACGAAAGAAAGAGATGGCAGCGCGCACGTCGGACGAAATAAAACAACGTAAGCGCCAAAGCCGAATTAAATTAATTGTAATTGATATATATATAAATATTGACATCTAGTCTGATCAGTCTTTAGTTAATATAGATGTCTAGTTTTTAAGGAAGTCTCGAAGTCCTTTACTTTGCCGTTAAGAAGCTTCAAGCGCTTTAAGATAATAGCAGCTGCGACTTCGTGATTTTTTTCTATCGAACAAAATTATCTCAGTCATGTTTTGGCCTTGATCAATCCTTCAAGTATATAATCAATATACACATATCCGAAAATCAGACTCCTAACGTGAGTACTTTACGAGTTCTACGCACCTAAAAAATGGGTTTTTTATTTATGTATCCTCTTAAATTCCGATTTCATAAATTTAATCGTACAGTTTAATGTAAAAAATACTGAACTGATTTTGAAACAGCTTTGATCAACTGACGTTTAAGTATCTAACCTCATAACGAGAGATAAAGACAAAAGAAGCCTCGGATGACATTACTCGCTCCAGATGTACTTAATGCAATGCAAATAAATACTAGGTACTACTACTACTACTACTACTACAGCCTATTTGCGTCCCACTGCTGGGCACAGGCCTCCTCTCATCACGAGAGGGTTTGGGCTATAGTGGTATGTCCACGCGGGCCCAGAGCGGATTGGGGACTTCACACACATCTTTCAATTACTTCGCAGATGCGTGCAGGTTTCCTCACGATGTTTTCCTTCACCGAAAAGCTCAGTGGTAAATCCAAATTGAATTTCGCACATAAGTAAACTTAGAGGTGCGAGCCGGAATCGAACCCCCGACCCTCTGCATGAGAGGCGGTAGGTCGAACCACTAGGCCACCACGGCTTTTGCAATGCAAATAAATAAGCGAAGCGAAGTAATTCAAAGATGTGTGTAAAGTCCCCAATCCGCACTAGGCCCGCGTGGGGACTATAGCCCAAACCCTCTCGTGATGAGAGGAGGCCTGTGCCCACTAATGGGGCGCACATAGGCTGTATTAGTAGTAGTAGTAAATAAACACGCAACAGTGACAGTTCACTTCACTTTACACCCGTCGAGAAATTCATATTTGGCCGTCATGTGACTCGCTGAGATCGTTTTCGTATCCCCCAACACTGATTTTGCACATAGCGAATAGGCTTTTGCGGTCGGTACGTATAGTGCTAATGTTTTTCTAATAGAATCCTGATACTGTGCTGGAATTGGAATGTACAGCCTTTATCGCTCGTCTCGCAGCGCGTTCTGAATTCAGATGAGGGTTTTCTAGGGTAAGTTAGCAGACGAATCGTTTACGGGTAAAATAGACGCTATAAAAATATACTTGTAGGTATGTATTTAAACACTTCATTGTACAAAAATAAAACATACCATGACAAAGGTAGGAAAATAGAAAAGTTATCCCTTCGAGTCTCTCATTTTTACCATCTTCTTTTTAAGACGTTGGTTGGTAAAAATGAAGTCTTAGTACATTAAGCTGTCAAGAAAATTCAAGAAGTTTTCCCATTTAGGGAAGGGTGCACCGAATGCGCTAACGAGCCGTGACGAGCCGCAGGCGCATTCGGTGTGACCCGTGCTTAAGGATTCATGCAGAATTCATTTCAGTGTTTATGTTTAAAGATCAACGGGAGGTGAGGTGTCGTTAGGTTACCAACAAGATGGAGTTACGACCGGGTGAAGGTAGTGAGAATCCGGAGGATTCGATTGGCGCAAGATAGTTTCAGTTGCGAGTTTTAGGATCTGTCCAGCAGTGGACGTCTTTCGGCTGACTGATGATGATGAAGTTTTCGCGGGAACTATGCGTTTTCCTAGATAGAAAGTAGCCTATGTCCTTCCCCGGGGACTTCAACTACCTCCATACCAAATTTCATCTAAACCGGTTAAATATTAGTATGGATTGTTATTTTTTGCCATGTAAAAATAGAAATAAAATAACATGCCTAGACACGGCCTCAAACTTCCGTCCCCATTCTATCATAATTATGTACGTCTCTCTAATAAAACAAGGTACAAAATCCCAATTGAATTCTCCGAAGCTGGGATTCACAGCCATACAAACAGAGTCCATACAATTTGCCGGTGGACCATTCATGAGTCTCGAAATCGGGGCGTTCACACCAACGGAGTTATTTGACGCGAGGACAGACGGATCCTACGTTCAGCGAGCTTTTTAAAAATATAACAGAATATGAATACTACATACTGATTGGCCACGGAATCAACCGCTTGAATCTAGCCGGCGCGCAACTCGCGCCCAATTCGCCCTTACCGTCATTTGTTTCATCCGGAGATGGAGAGTGAATCGTTGGCCCGCGTAAGTGGTACACACACATTTACAAGTGTACAGAGGGCCTCGCACGCAAACATTGACACTTATTCGAATTGTGTTCCAAATCGTGCTTTTATAGGGCGTGTCCGCCCTGTGAAAATAGCCTAAAATCATCATCATCATCATCATTTCAGCCGATAGACGTCCACTAGCTGTTGGACATAGCCCTACCAAAGCGCGCCACTCAGACCGGTCTTGTGCAACTCGCAAAATCGTCAAAAAATTAAAATTGATGGCTCATATCTAATAATAATAAGTCTGTAGAAGAAGTCGCGTGTGTAACTTGAAAATTAAAAGAAACTATCAAGTCGAGGGGACTATATAAACGATACTGAACACAAAATAACGATTTTTAGAAAAAATGTCTGTAGGTATGTATGTAGTTATGTCCAGATATAACTCGAAAAGTACTGGACAGATTGCAACAAAATTTGGTTGAGAGTAGTTTATAATAATGGTCGACATAAAGGCTTCTTTTTATACCGGGAAAACGCATAGTTCCCGCGGGAACACTATTACCGAATTCCACGCGGACAAAAGCTAGTAATCAACTCACACTTCCCTTATTTTATGGTAAGGTAAGATTCTACTGATTTCTACTTGAAGCCTTTTAACAAATAGTAACCTAGTTTCATTTAAAAACGACATGATTTGCTAAATAATGATTGGTAGGCATTCCTTTAATAAACAGCTACCGGCGATAAATAAACATGGGTATTTGAAAAGAGCCGATTGGTAGTTTACGATGATTTAAGCAGTGATTTCCGAACACTGTCGACCATCATATTTATTAAGCCTTGTTCATGTCCACTTCATATCAATTAACTACAGAACTTTATGGACTTTATTAATAGATACCTACCAAAATCGTTGCCATAAAAACTAGCAGACAAATACAAACATCAACCTCGCAGCTTGCTCACCACATCAACTCGGCAACGCCTCCTTGACTAGAATCTGTATGGATTATAGACACAATAGGGATGACGACAGGGTGAAGAAATCGAAATTCTAATTAGTCCGTCAGTCAAGTAATTAAAAAATATTAGACACGTATTTCTTGTTTTATCAAATTAACAAAGAATGACTAAGTTAAAACGCATTAAAGTTGGAGAGTGGGGGCTAACTACGTCACCGTTAGGTATAAATCGTATCTAACCGTGACGTCACGCGACATTTCAACTCAATATATCTCCGTATAAGTTTGATTACGTGAAAAAAGAAAAAATACGTGTCCAATACTTTTCAATAATCTTCCTGATAGACTAAGGAAAAAAAAGTTAGTAGTTAGTCATCCCTATTTTTAATCTCACGTTTGCCATTCTCCGCAGCCATGTGTGTACACACGTGTGTGTGCTAGAAATCTCCGAGTGTAGTAAATTTATGGGCCAAGTTAACTAGCTATTCGTATGCTTATGTCGTTGGACGGCTGTGAGGCGTTTACGGCCTCGCACCTCACTATCACACACGTTTTAAAAAAAGCTTACTGTTTATACTTTTTAAAAACCTGGCCTAGAGAAGTTTAGGCCTGACTTACTGTACTTTTGTAATAGAATATGAAGGCAAAGTCGTAATCTCTTTGAATCCACATTTATCGATACCTATACCTATATAAGAAGGTCTTCTACTTGTTTGTCTGTCCATCTATCTTCTTATCTAGCCTACTAGATCCCACTGCTGGGCAAAGGCCTCCCCTCCTCTCTGTTCTTTGCCAGTTTTGGCCAATCCGATCAGAACTGTCTAGGTCGTCGCGCCATCTACGTCTAGGTCTGCCTCTGCAACGATGTTCGTCCCGAGGTAGCCACTCGGTGGCTAATTTTGCCCATCTGTCATCGAGCATGCGGAGTAAGGAGGTTCATACAACATCTTTCGAACTTTAAGCCAACCTCACCTGCCCGTGGTGCACTCTGTTATACAACAAACGAGGCTCTGGCTAACAACATGCCCACAATCCGCACTGGACCATCGTGGAGGGACTATGGTCCAAACTCCCCCTCTCACATGGAATGTGCAACTCCCCCACTCGGCCCCCAGTCTATCTATAATGACAGAAAAATCGTAGGAGCGAGTTGAACCTATCCTCGCTCCGCTGAACTGTTTCCACCAGAGCTGAGATGAGCGGGGATCGGTAAACGAGGTGTTTCTATTGTTTCGTGACAAAGACGTCCTCGCAATGCGTTCTCGCATCTCTCTGGTGAAAACGCAGCCTAAGGTTCCCATTTTCATTTCATGGAATCAAACCAACGACCTCCCAGGAGCAAGGCCAGCAGTTCAGGTTCGTATACAGAATTTCGCCTTGTAGAGCACTGGTGAGTCACACTGACTCACTTAAAAAGTGTGCTAATACTATTGTCTTCGCCTATTTATACATTCTAATTGTCTGACAGGTCAATGTGACAGACGGTTCGGTCCAATAAAAATTGTAGACATTTTTGTTACCAATGGTTCCGTATTTTCTCCGAGTTTAAATAGGTATATGCCAATTTAAAACGGTTGCATCTACGGACTTGGCTATTACCTACTATGTAAGTTATGTAAGTTTTCGTGGTTATGTAAGGACAGTCTGTATGAATAAAAATGACATATTTTACCATCGCATTGTGTCTATTATCCCGTGGCGGATTGCTAATCTGGTTACCTAAAAGAAAACAATCACCAAAAATATTGGGTTTCAAAACTTTCAATAGAATAGAATAGAATGATTTATTTGCTTCTTTTCCCTTACGCCGCGAGTATAATTTTCCCTCACTATGAGAATCAATATATTATTACTAGCTTCTGCTCGCGACTTCGTCCGCGTGGAATTCGGTTATCGCGGTCCCGCGGGAACTATGCTTATACTTTTTCCCGGATAAAAATTAGCGTATGTCCTTTCTCGGGACTCCAACTGTCTTCACACCACACCAAATTATTCAAAATCGGTCCAGTAGTTTTCACGTGATGCGCGGTCAAATAAACAGATAAACAGACTAAAATTCTAAAAACTGTTGGAATGTGTTCTGTTATCGATTTTAAGTATCTCCAGACAACTTTTTTTGAGCTTTTATGTACATTGTAATGTTTAATACACGAAGTCGCGGGCAATAGCTAATAAATAGGTACTAGGTACTTATATATTCACTCTCGACTTGAAAACATCAGAAGCAGGAAACATGCACATTCACACAGGTAATAATATTAAATATTCAAACCATGTCAAGTGTGCCAATTTCTAAACCGCATTGTCAACCTCACAAATGGACATTGCAAGACAGGGGAATCGCCGGCCTTCCTATACTGATGTCAATTTGTCAATGCAATCGCCATTTTGGATCTGGCATTCAAATGCGCATTAAACAAAACGTATAAGCACAGAATATTTAATACTACTACTATACATAAAGAATGACCACGGAATCACCCGCCTGAATCTAGCCGGCGCGCAACTCGCGCCCAACTCGGCCTTACCTTCATTTGTTTCATTCGGAGATGGGGAGTGAATCGTTGGCCTGCGTAGTGGTACACACACATTTACAAGTGTACAGACGTCCTCGCACGCAAACCTTGATGTTTCATTCGAATTGTGTTCGAAAGCGTGCTTTTGTAGACCTTGTCCGCCCTGTGATACTTATTAGGTACACCGTGTTTATAGGCAGTCCACGTATTGGGAGGAAGTTGGAGGACGGAGATACAGAAGATCAACTTTTAATATAAAGCTCGAATTATCGGGGTCATTTCTTAGGGTGCTGTTTCTTAAGTTTTTTTAGGGTCCACCAGAAGACATCAGCAACATAAGTATATCGAATAGGTACTATGTGATCAAGCTCGCTGACTAATCCAATAAATAATTCAATTTTATTACTGATCATATCGATGGAGAAAACATCCTAAATTAAAATATTTAAAAAGCCCCTGACTCAGGTTACCTTACCATATACTTTCAATATCATTGAAGTAACACGGTACCAAATTTCAAATCGATCGGACAAAAGGAAGTTAGTCAGATCCCCTCATCAATTAGAGAAGAGCTGACGATCTTCAAACGCCTAAACAGATTTTCATAAAACATGGCTAAGAACACTCGGGATAAAATTATCTATGACACAAAAAAATTAAACGAAAATCGGTTCATCCGTTTGGGAGCTACGATACCACAGACATATACTCCTTTCTTTTTGCATCAGGTGTTAAAAATACTCTTTACGTCACACCACGCTGAAAAGCGGGATTTACCGCCCTTGGGTGCTACGAAAAATCCCTCTTCACGGCCAGGTGGTGACGTAAAATCGTATACTACCCACGGGCGGTCGTAAAGCAATCCTCAGACCGCTAGATTATAGCCCTCGCCTCCGGCTCGGGCCTCAATTACCCGCGATCTGAGACTTTCTTTACTTGACCGCCCTAGGTGTGTAATGTACTATTTTCGCTCGCGCCAACATAACTAGGGACTCGTGATAAAATGACAAACTTTTCGCACTCGCATCGAAATGTACTATTATTGAACACCAAAAACCAACTCATCAAAAAAACAAAGTACAAAGAAGAAGGCTGTGTAGAGCATTATGTATGTGTATAATGTAAAGCTAATTTTAACTTATTGGTAAATGAATAATTGATTTATTGCTATGTTACATTACAGCGACATATGAGAAGTATTTACAGACGAACTGCAATTTCATAATCATAATCGGTATTGTTTGAAACTCAATTTGATTAGGTTATACTTACTATTATTACTTTAGGTTGTTATCTTATCTCATATCCAAGACCAAAATAAATGTTGTGCATAATTATTACTGCGATGTAAATTACCCAATGTTATATATTACTTACTTGATCTACTTAGACTAAAATTTTATAATTTACATTATGTTATTATGCCTTAACTAAGTAAAATGGTTATTAAAAAACAATCTCTAAGCTTTAAAAATAGGGATATTCCATTTAGAGAGTATGATATCTTTATTACAAATCACAAATGCAGGTTTAATCTGTAATTTGTATGTGAAATAGTAAGTAGCGTTACAAAGTCTCGTTGATGAACTTAGAGTAAGTTTGTTAATCGTTACAACTAATGTACGAATCCACTTTTGCTTATCTAGTTTTATTAACGCCATGCGGCTATGAATAATTTGAAACCTCTTTAGAGTAGAAGTAACTGATATAAGTATATTTCACCTCCTATCCTGGTCACATACACATACACATGAGAATTGGAAACTCTTTTACATAAGTAGTATAGTAGAGATCTTCTACTATCTAAAGTCCCGCGCCTTCACATTTCAAAACACCTCAATGTATTCAAAAAGCACAACTTACACTCTCAACACATGTGTGCGAGCTGTGACAGCCATCAACTATGCGTTAAGGGTGTTGGTGGTGCTTTTTAAATAAAACAATTTAAGCGTTTTGATATGTGAAGGCGCAGGACTTTAGATAGTAGAAGATCTCTAACGCGTAGAGGTGTCAAGTTGAACTTATATTAAATATACGGGTCTACAGTCTCTTGCTACGAAAATATCAAACTTGTAAGTCAACGCGATCAAAAGATTTGCCCGTTTACTTATGTTGCATATTTTGCGAGTTCACAAGGGAATCAAAACCTATAGGGTATTTACTTCCCGATGACCTAGAATCATGAAATTTGGCCAGAAGCAAGGTCTTACAGCACACGTACAGGAATAAATCTGCAAACCGCTAAACTCTGATTTATTTGTATGAATGTGACGTGGGTTAAGGGCTAACCCGAGGTATCAATAAGTTTATGTGACAAAAAATCATGAATTAAGTTCACTTGCTTGCTTGCCACTGTCAGCTGAATAAGAAAACAATTAAAAAAAAGAAAAGTATTAATGTTCTCAAAAATGAATTAGTATCTCAAATACGGAACTGATTATTATTTGAAATATCTTTTACGTCACCGCTGGCCGTAAAGTGTGATTTTCTGCCCGCTACGCGGAAAGAAAATCGCACTTTCTGGCCAAGGCAAGACGTAAAACTTTTGACAAACCACGGGCGGTAATTCGTAAAGCCCCAGATCGCATATTTATGGCCCTCACCTTCGGTTCGGGCCACAGAAACCTGTGATCTGGGACATTTACGAATTCACCACCCTAGGTCTGTAATGTACTATTTCGTGCTATTCACCGAAAATAAATGGTAAACGTAAACCGATTTCGACGATTCTTTTTCGAATCCGAAGGTACCACCGTATGGGTCCCATATTAATTTTTACTTCTGATGATGGGATTAATAACAAAATGAGGGAATTCTAAACTTAGAGGTGCGAGCCGGAATCGAACCCCCGACTCTCTGCATTGTGCGGAATTCAATTTGAATTTACCACTGAGCTTTTCGGTGAAGGAAAACATCGTGAGGAAACCTGCACGCATCTTCGAAGTAATTTAACGATGTGTGTGAAGTCCCCAATTGGGCCCGCGCGGGGACTATAGCCCAACCCTCTCGTGATGAGAGGAGGCCTGTGTCCAGCAGTGGGACGGAAATAGGCTGTAGTGGTAGAGGGAATATACGAGAGGGTCTGGCCTGGCCATTGCCACTCTGGCACATAGCGAGTAGGAAACTTGAAGTGTTTAATTAAAGTGGAGATTGGAACAAACCTCTCACGTTATAAGAGGCTTGTGCCTAGCTGTAGGACGTACCTAAATAGGTACCTAGAACCTAATTATTCATTATTTTTTTCTAATCACGTGACCTGATTCATACAACGCGTCGCACATAAATCAAAACCCAAATAAGTGGGCCTATAGCCTGAACACATAAAACTTTATGATCTGTAATAAATGTAAATTAATGACGCTTTCTATGCGATCACCTCGTAACGTTCTGAAAGGGCGTAGGTGCGCTTAATATTCATAGAATTATACGACTTTGTAGCCGTATAATGTCATATGTTAGAATGATATACGACTGGATAAATGGTTACCGTTTTTATGGGATTTTTACGGTGTTAAAGCTACTAGAAATTGTAGTATTTGCTGATACAATGAAGTGTTTGTAGAACTTTTGGGTGGGTTAAGAACGCGTCGGAAATAAAGTTCATACGGTTTTTTTTCTTATCACGATACTTAATAAAACTATTTTTTATATTTTTTTATTTTCTTTTATTTTTTATAATCATCATCGTCATTCTTCATATCTTTATCTTTAATTTGTCAGATACATAGAATATCTATAATTTTCTATAATTATAATTATGAATGGACAATTTTATAGCAGAGAAAAAATATCGAAATGGCCTCTTCGAAACAGAGATTTTCATTTTACTGCCGAACGAAATGGGCTTAGCCACAAACTTTTTGATTTTATCCACCAAAAACAAATATAAACACAACATACAAATGGATACCTAAGTGGAATTAGTGAAAACATCGTCTACAAAATGCCAGTACAGTTTTGCGGTCATTCAAGACGAGCTAACGCATACGTAACATAACGTTACATTTTCGAGGGAATACTTAGCCTGGGTTGATTCAAGTACAGTTGACGGACTCCTGGTCGTTAAATATGGCCGCCAAGCTGTCATTCCATACAGAAACGTCATTTTGTCCCATAGCAAAATATTTAACGTTAACTTTAACGGACGGTTTGAATCAACCCGCCCAGTGAAGGTGTGCTGAGACGCGAGGAGCCGCTCATGGCTAAAATTTTTTATATTACTTATACTTAATGACTATTTATATCGAATATTAGTATATTAGTGTAGGTACAATAAATATTGTTAAATATAAGAATGTAATGACTTTGTAAATTTGCAATTTATAAATAAAGATTTGATTGATTGATTGAATAGGATGATTTGTATGGGATTAGTTAATATCATATGTATTTCCCACTATAAGTAAATATTAATGTGTTGTATAATTATCCATTCCATGATTTCCTGTAGGTAAGCAATGGATTATCTTCTAAGAAAGACCATTTTATGACTGCTCTACCTCGTAAAAAAAGGGTCATAGTTTTCGTGACACTGTATTATGCCTCTATTATTAAGTCCGCCGATTTGTACCTAAGGTACACCTAAGTTTTCTTTATAATAAAGCTTAAATAAATAAATATAATTATACCCTGTAGATATAACCTACTTTTTGGATTTAATTTTTAACCCAATTCGTCTGTAGGTATGTTTTTATCATTTTATAATATCGCATATAAGACAGTTAATAGTTGTATGGAAAACCAATTAGGTACCTACGTTCATATTAAACCCATGCTACTCGAAAGGTCAGCAAAAAATGGTTCACGAGCAGAATTTTAAAGACAATTATACCTGTTAATGAAGTATTGAGTTTTTTTTTGTAATTTGAGCTGTTCATTGAGCTCATCAGGAATTAAAAACAAACTCCTTTTACTTATTGAGGCGATGTTCAGACTGCGTAAAGAGTATTCGAACTGGGGGTAAATGCCTTCCATGTACTCAAGAGTATAAGATAAAATATATGGGAAACAGACTGCAAACTATTCAATTTAAAAATACATTTTCGACTGATAATAAGTGAGGAGAAAAAATCGCCCTTAATATTGTCAAGTTAAATTGTTTTGATGTAATTTTAGAATATAAGGCGAAAGTTGGCCATTTCCCACCTAAACCCATAAACTACTAGGTACTTTACCTATCATCATCATCATCATCATCATCATTTCAGCCGATAGACGTCCACTGCTGGACATAGGCCTCCCCCAAGGCGCCCACTCAGACCGGTCCTGTGCCACTCGCATCCACCGCGTTCCCGCGACCTTTACAAGGTCGTCACTCCATCTCGTTGGAGGCCTACCGACAGCTCGTCTACCGGTTCGCGGACGCCACTCCAGGAACGATACCTATATATTTATCTAAATATATAAAACTCAAAGGTGACTGACTGACTGACATAGTGATCTATCAACGCATAGCCTAAACCACTGGACGGATCGGGCTGAAATTTGGCATGCAGGTAGATGTTATGACGTAGGCATCCGTTAAGAAAGGATTTCTCGAAATTTCCACGGAAACGGAAAAAACGGGATTTTTCATTTTAAACTTTCTGCGCATATGAAGTTGCGGGAAAAACCTGAGTACAGTATAAAGTACGTAACATACAAAAAAACCAACGAACGGAACCCTCTCTTAGCTTAACTCTCTCTTGTCCGGTTTTTGATAATTTCATCCCCTAAATATGCCCTAAATCGGCAAGTCTTTTAAATAGTAAATTACCTACATTCGTTACATAGACGACACGTAGGTTGTTACAAAATAAGTTTTTACGTACGTTGTTTATACTTTATTATATAAGTCAAAAACGCGATTTTATTAATTGTTAGATCTGTTATCGTAAATCTAACCCACATTTTGAAATTCTTTCACGTCAACGTAATGATTAAAAATGCTTTCTTTGATTAAATTGGGGATCTAGGAGTTGATCGTTAGTGTCAGCGAATAATATATTATCGACCGATATAATTAATCAATTGGGTTCATATAATTGGACGGTTGTAGCAACTGTTTTGTTTGACGGTTTGGAACATGTTATTGTTTACTTGTCTAAAAATAAACGGCCCAAATGTCCGCTCCAAGACATCGGCCATGAGTTGTCTTGTATCTTGTCTACTACACAATGTTAAGTTGGAAAATTCTTCAGTTTATGTCAACTGCGGACATATTCTTCTGTTATTCTATCACTCTGAAATACCCTAAGACTGCCATTGCCCTTTGTCCCTTGTGATCAAGTGACCATGAGATTCCGATGGGTCGACGAAGGACCTAAAATATCAAGGTAAGATAAAATAAGGCCTTAAGGCCGTTCCCTGAGCCAGCCTCGTCAAATTGCTGATGTAAGATCATACTTTTCTAAGAAATGTTAAAAGTTAAAAATATGAAAAAAGCATATGTTATATTTGATTATGTAATACTTACATTGACAGCTTTCAGCTAAACGGCAAATAATAACTAAACGGCGTTCTGTGCGTAGTGCTTTCTCTTTCACTCGTTGCACGAGTGACAGTGACGGCTGAGCTAGGTGTAGGAACGGCCTTATATGATGCCCTTTGTTAAGACACAGGGTGTTACTCGTAGTTTAGCACTCTGAAGTGGAATCTGGCCATCTTAGCCGAGAAACATAACCGCCAGGTCAATGGAGGTATGTTTTGGAGTGGTGACAGGCAGCGTCTCGAAAAAAGGGTGGGATCATGATACAATAATATACTTCGCCAGGTATGACAGTCCGGTATTCTGTACTAGTGTGGGTGTCACCCTTACGTCATGCACACTGCTGTGTGTTGTAAGTGGTCTATTAAAGTAATCCCCGACCCCCATGTATCCTGTGAGTGTTTCATTAAATTATTACGTTCCTTTGTTTTTAACTTGTCCCATTTTGTGTGCTTAAACAAGTAAGTGACAATTGTAATGCGCAAATAATCATTTTGCAATATAACGGCAGCAAATATTTCCTTCATTTTTGTTTTAATTGCAATAAATTGGCAACTCGATTTTGACGTAAGGGTGACACGTCACTCGGATCGGCAGACCTTGTTTTCTTAGACCATGGGTGGGGTGTGGAATGTGTATTGGTAAGGAGCGCAATCTTATATGGCGTAACAGTTGAAACGTGTCCAGCGGATTTGATAAGCAAGAAAACAAAACACACTCTCCTCACAACCGTTTTCGCTGCGATTTCGCCACAGCAGAGCCATCTGAAGGCGGTACTGCAGACTATCCGCCTAGGTGGTTTGACTGGAGTGACGACCGCAGCGCCCCCAATCTACTCGATTTGGTGTCCACTTTTGGAACTATAAAGATTGTGCTCCTTTACTTCAACCCTTCATATGTGGGATACCATCAGGCTCTGTGGAGTGACGTCTGCACGATCCAGTTAGAACTAGATTCGAGCTGCTGAGGAGG
Source organism: Aethes cnicana (assembly GCA_963971205.1). NCBI lineage: Eukaryota > Metazoa > Arthropoda > Insecta > Lepidoptera > Tortricidae > Aethes > Aethes cnicana. Next base: position 3,197,612 of record OZ020285.1, read on the forward strand.
TCTTATTGGCATATTTTTGGGAGCGACTTCGTAGTGGATGGTAAGTTGATGGTTGTATTGTTAGAAGCCGTTTTTAGCCTAGTGGTTTGACCTAACGCCTCTCCTGCAGAGGGTCGGGGGCTCGAATCCGGCTTGCTCCTCTTAGTATACTTACAATGGAAGACCAGCGCTGGCATTAATGCTGGCACAGCATGGGACCATTTCGTGACAGACCACAACACTTTTCTTTTGTTCTGTGTAAATGTTGCTCTTTTTGTCTTTTATGTGTGTGTGTTGTGTAATGTCATGAATAAAAGTTCTTCTTCTACTTACGTGCTTAGTTAAATTCGTCAAGCGACATCAATTAATACTGTAGTGAATTCGTCGGAGACAACTACTACTACTACTACTACAGCCTATTTGCGTCCCACTGCTGGTCACAGGCCTCCTCTCATCATAAGAGGGTTTGGGCTATAGTCCCCACGCGGGCCCAGTGCGGATTGGGGACTTCACACACATCTTTGAATTCGCAGATGCGTGCAGGCTTCCTCACGATGTTTTCCTTCACCGAAAAGCTCAGTTGTAAATTCAAATTGAATTTCGCACATAAGTAAACTTAGAGGTGCGAGCCGGAATCGAACATGAGAGGCGGTAGGTCGAACTACTAGGCCACCACGGCTCTCATATCGTCGGTCATAAATCGTCTTACGTTTGATTTTGTCGCTCACGCGCCGGTCAACGCAACGAGCGTCGCGCCTCTGCAGCAATACCATGAGTTTCATCATCATCATCATCATCATCATTTCAGCCGAAAGACGTCCACTGCTGGACATAGGCCTCCCCCAAGGCTCGCCACTCAGACCGGTCCTGTGCTATTTGCTTCCACCGGTTTCCCGCGACCTTCACGAGGTCGTCGCTCCATCTTGTTGGAGGCCTACCGACAGCTCGTCTCCCGGTTCGCGGGCGCCACTCGAGAACTTTCCGGCCCCATCGGCCATCAGTTCTGCGAGCAATGTGCCCCGCCCACTGCCACTTAAGGCTCGCAATTCTTCAGGCTATGTCGGTGACCCTAGTTCTACTGCGGATATCCTCATTTCTGATTCTATCACGCAGAGAAACCCCGAGCATAGCCCTCTCCATTGCCCTCTGAGTGACTTTGAGCCTTCTTATGAGACCCATCGTGAGCGCCCACGTCTCGGAACCATAAGTCATCACTGGCAACACACACTGGTCGAAGACTTTCGACTTGAGACACTGCGGTAATTTGGACGAAAAGACACTGCGAAGCCATGCGAACCATGAGTTTACAGTGACCGTACTCGCTAGCGACTACGTAAACGATTTGTATGAAGAATAGTACAGCGCCCCTGGCGGTCACTCGTTGAACTAAAATTCTTCATACAAATCGTTTACGCAGTCGCTAGAGAGTACGGTCACTGTAAACTCATGGTGGTGCTACTGCACCAGTCTCTGCAAAGGAGGCATAAGTTAAATCAGTATTATGCCATTTGATTAAATGATGTTGTAGCCAACTTTATAAGTCTTGAACCGCCTAGGGCTCTAATATTAATTTAAAATTCCAGGCACTGCTTCTGGAATAATAAAATATTATTTACGGGCAAATCCTGAACATCTTTATGTCCTTGCATATTAAACACGCCACCGGTATTATGCAAATAGTGTTAATAACTAGTTAACAGTTTGCAGTAGAAATGTTTTATTTACAATCTACTTATTCCAGTATGATCGAGCGATGAGGAGGCGAGATAGTTATTTTCTATTTTCTATCTATCTATCTATACTATAATAAAGGAGCATTTTTTCTGTCTCTTTCTAACTGTCTGACTGTCTGTTCGTTAGAGTTAATCTCCGGAACTACTAAACCGATTTGAATGCAGTTTTCAAAGATAGCTTAGAGCATCACTCGGAGCTACATGTAAGCTATGTTTCATTAAAATCGGATATTGGAAAGAAAAGTTATCGTCAATTTTATATTCCACGCAGACGAAGTCACGGGGCACAACTTGTTGAACATATCTTAGGACATATCATTTAAGCAAAACCTGTAGTAGGTAAGTAAGTATATAAACTTATTTATTTTGTTAGTGGTAGGGCCTGGTGCTAGGTCCGTCCGGGGTGGTACCACCGTCTTTCCCCACTAACCTGCCGCCAAATAGCAGTGCTCGCATCGCACTGCTGTGTTCTGGTAGGGGATTAAGGTAGCCGGTGAAAATTCTGGCACAGAGGCATTCCATCTTAGGCCTCAGCGTAGGCAACGCATTCGAGATCTTATGGTTTCTTAATGGGGGATCATAGGATTTCGGTGTCCATGGGCCGCAGTGACCACTTACCATCAGGTGGGCTGTGCGCTCGCTTGCCTACACCATAGGTATAAAAAAAGTCTGTTCAGGAACGTACTTTACACAATTCGCGTACTTGGTCAGAAATTGTTGATTTTCACACATTTTATCAGGGACCGATTTGTTTCAACAGTCGCAGATATGCAATGCAAGAAATGAGGATATCCGCACTAGAACTCGGGTCACCGACATAGCCCGAAGAATTGCGAACCTTAAGTGGCAGTGGGCGGGGCACATTGCTCGCAGGACTGATGGCCGATGGGGCAAGAAAGTCCTGGAGTGGCGTCCGCGAACCGGTAGACGAGCTGTCGGTAGGCCTCCAACAAGATGGAGTGACGACCTTGTAAAGGTCGCGGGAACGCGGTAGAGGCGAGTGGCACAGGACCGGTCTGAGTGGCGCGCCTTGGGGGAGGCCTATGTCCAGCAGTGGACGTCTATCAGCTGAAATGATGATGAGATATGCAATATCGTAATAAGATGTCACATCGGTTCGAGGTTCGAGAATATACTTGTACTTGATATGTAATTAAAATGGAAGTTTAAATTTAATCAAGAAAGAAGAATTAAAGCTGAGTTTAGATTGATTTAAGATGATAGTTCGACACTTAACACGCAAGGATCAAGATCTATTCAAACCATTGACCTATAAGTAAGGATTCACAATCAGTCGGAGGAAAATGGCCCGTCAAAACGGGTGCCCGAACAGCTCGGGCACCCGTTCCTTCGTTATAAAGAGGCGTTATTAGCAAATTGAAATGTATTTTCTAATGTCAGTTTGCTCCATATATTTTGACATATTCTGTTAGGCACTGTTCGTCCATATGTTACTTATTACTTTGATTCAATCAAATCAATATTTAGGGTATAACTGTGGTAAAACCAGTCAAATGGGGGTTTACAGTTCTGAGCTCGACGGTAGGTACCACGTTAGGGACCTTGTACCTACCAAAAAAGACAGGATTCGTTAAAAATACTCATCTTATACTTTAAGAGGGTTTACTCCGAAAGTTGGCATCGTCGCAAATAGCTGTCAAATATTTCGCTGTTTTTATTAATGTCTGAATATTACTGAATGAAAACGTGAGTTATCGCTCTATGGTTGAATAAAACATTAAGTATGGATTGCAACAATTATCATAGGAACACGAAAATTTTAGTATTATGGAAGTATTATCTTTTGAAAAATTTCCATCGCGTTTTTCATGCATTTTAATGTAATCTTTCATTCGAAAGCCTAACCAACAAATATAAAACGAGTCGCGTCATTCAACCATAGAATGATAAATTATTTTTTTAATTCAGTAACATTGAGAAATTAATAAAAACAGCGAAACATTTGACAGCTATATGCGACGTTGCCAACTTTCGGGATAAATGTTCTTAAACGCGCTAATCTTGTATATTTCTCTGTTTATTTCTTTATTTATCTATCCAAGCGATCTCAGAAACGGCTCTAACGATTTGGACGAAATTTGGAATGTAGAGGTTTACGGGGGCGACAAATCGATCTAGCTAGGTCTCATATTTGAGGAAACTCGGTTTTAGCTATTTTTAAATATTTTAATTTTCTTTTTCAATGCTTATCCAAAATTACACCCTTTCGATGTTCAAATATGGTGTGTTTTCACATGAGCTTAATTAAAATTACTATGCCTGTTTGTACTAAAACCGATTCCACCTGTAAAATATGTTTATTATTCACGCCCCTCATTACCAAAGTTAATTAAACCGCAATATTGATATTTTGTAATATTTTTCATTGAATATCAAATTTAATTACCCGTTTTATACCCTTTGTTTAACTATTTAATTAACAATGTAAACATTATCTTCGATCAGCTATTCATGAATAAGTAGTATTAATTTTTCACTAAAGATGCGCTACAACGTTATTTAGGTATCGATCTACTACGATCTACCTAGTTACTAAATATAACCATAGAAAGTATCAAGTTTTTTTTGTTCTTCGTTCTTTCATCAAAAAAATCGAGTTTGAGTCATAACGATAAATAAAATAAAATACTTAGGCAAAGCAAACAGAATTATTTGAATGCGTTCTAATTCCATATTTAAAATTGTCCACATTTTCAGAAAAACGTGTAGCAGATACAAGAAAAGAAAGTATCCCAGATTCTACTATGGAAAAACTACCTATGCAACTGCAGATTGCAACAACAATAACACAAGTTTAGTGACCAACTGGAATTCCAACTTTGGGAGACTTTTTTTCTCGTACTTAACTATAGGAAAAGGAAATAATAGTACTTACCTACAACATAAACGATTATAAATATGAACAATCCTAAATATTACGAGTAAGTACGTATTCTGGAAACAAAAGTGTCCTGCTCATTATTCTGAAAAATATTCAAATGTATTTATCATTTGAATTTAGAATACCGAAGATCAACTCTACAGATAGATGCGATAACAGCGGCGACGAAAATCGTAACTCCCCGCTTATATCAGTCGCTTTCAAGTGATAAAACGTGTCAACCGAAGCCATAACTTTGTTTTAATTAGCTCTACATATCTGTTAGAATAAATAACCAATACGTACACCTGTTTCAATAAATTTGAGAACCACACAATAGCGTAAAAAATGCAGGTGTGTGCCCAATAGCCGCTCCACGGCCGCACCTTGTGTTTTTTTAAAGTCAAAAGCGTCCGTTAAAACGACGTTTTTTCGGTTTTCGAATTTGTTATTCCGTACTCGGCACCGTGAAGACGGTAGATGACGTATCTATTAATTCGATGAGACGATCTGATAATCGGTTTTGATAATTCGTGCCTTTTCACTTCGAGTGCGGTTGGTTGCAAAACGGGAGCGTTCTAAATTGAATCTTGAACCGCGACTTTTAAAGTCGAAATTACTATTTTGGATGTAGTGGTGTTTTTGTTTCGTTTTTAATGAATGAAGCGAGCTGGCATGTTGCGAAAGTTTAATTCAATTTTGAAAGATGTTCGATTAGGCTTCTTTTTTTGAATTCTGTTCATTAATGATTGTGAGTGAAGTTGTTTGTGTTGTGTGCTATAAATGGTAAACGAAAGCAACCATATGTCATCATATCCATAGGTAGGTAGGTATAAGTAATACTTAAGATTTATTACTTACGAGTAGCGACGATTTCTCTGTTGTTGCCATTAAGTTTTTTTTTTATTGTTCATTTCACTTTTAACGGGCCTTTTAATTACCCTCAGTGCTTCTGGTGTAAGTTTTTACGCCCTAAAACGTCTAGGTTTTTTTTCTTTTATTGTTTATTGCTTATAGTGTCCGATTCGAAATATAGTTTGAAAGTACTTAGCCTTTACTATTGTATGAGAAATTGCTCATGAGAACATTGGAGGTGAAAACTATAAATAAGTAAATATCTCGGAACATTTCACACAAATTGACCCAGCCCCAAACTAAGCAAAGCTTGTACTATGGGGTGCTAGACAACGATATAAATACTTATAGAAATACATACATATATAAATACTAAACATCCATGACTCGAGTACAAACATTTGTGCTCATCACACAAAGTTTGCCCCGAGCGGGATTCGAACCCGCGACAGTCGGAACAGTGGGTAGAGTCACTGCCAACTGTGCTAAACCTGTCGTCAACTCAAGCGCCCTTATTCCCTTTTTAACAAAGTCGTGATTTTACCTGTCTTAGACAGTGATACCTATTAACAATTGTAAATAAATTCTAGCAATTAGCAGTGTTGCTATAAATTTGCAATCAGCGGGCGCACTATGCCGGGTCGGGCCGGTGCCCTTTCCAATGATTAAGGCGAAATATATTCATTGTGAAGTGCCGCAGGAAACTCATCAGGCCTTTTTAGTTAGTAGTTTAGTTTTTTTTTAATACGTCATAAATCGTAAACCGCATTTTTTTACACTATTATTAAAACATCGATCAAAGTTACAACGAACTACAAGAACTTTTATATTATGTTACGGTACCCTTCAGGGGCGAGTCCGACTCGCACTTGACCGCTTTTTAGGGTTCCGAAGTCCACAAGGAACCCTTATAGTTTCGCCATGTCCGTCCGTCCGTCTGTCCGCACTATTGCTCGGAGATGCTTAGTTCTAGAAAGCTGTAATTTGGCATGAATATGCATATTAGTTACGCTGACAAAGTGGTATAATAAAATTTTGAAATATATTTTTTTATAGCTAAATGGTGGTAATTGGATGGCTGAAAAAAATCACGGGTATGGCATATATAACGTAGTTGAAAGGAAAACTATGCCAGCTAAGTAGGCTGTACAAACTTACGAGTCATAGTAGACCAACTTATGAAATGATTAAAAAACCAATGATTTTTCTCGAGCGGCAGGGGCGTCGGGCGGGCACGTCATACCACAGGCTAGCTAGATGCTAATAAGTCTTAGAAAGGTACTGTGGGCATCGTCAACTTCGTATGGTCCGGTTTTAACTCGAGAACTACTGTTCGGACTGAAATAAAAAAAATGTATGCGAGTAGATTATAACGCGGGTCAACGTATCTGGGCTACTTTTTACCCCGGATAAACGCATAGTTCCCGCGGGAAAGCTGCTACAGTTAGTAAATAAAATTATATGTTTATATTAAAATTAATTCTACAACATACATGTCTATTGGATCTAACGCAAAACGCAATGGACCTTAACAACAATATGTATAGGAAAGCATGTTTAATAATCTCGAACAATTTATTAACCCCTGGCCCGGCCGTAAATACGACCCGGAGTGTGAAGCACCTGGGATTCCGTTTCACGATAGGGAACATGCACTGAAAATCAACTATTAAAAATACAATATTGTAGACACATCAATGTGTAGGATCCGATAGGATTTATTTTGAAGGAAATCACGAGGGTACTTTCATGCTTTGCTAAGCAAAAAAAACTCGTATATTTTGGAAAAAAGGATTGCACTTTAATTAAATTTTGATATGTCGCAGTGTCTTTCATACAATTAAGACGAATCTTACTTTTGGAAATTCAGAGCGAGCCAAAGAAATTAACAAACATACCCTCGAATAACATAACCCTCTTGACGCTGTCGGCTCAACAAGCAAAGTTAAAACAAAAAATACCTAACAGCAAACCACTTGCTCTAAGCAGCCGGCTTTCACAATTCACAATACCTTCTTTGAAGCTGGAGAACTAACTTTAAAATATAATGTATCGATTTAAAGCTTTGAATTTTAATTGCATGTTCTCTAAATAGAATCGCAGTAAGGACCAAAATGCTGTACAAATGGTAGTGCACTTATGATCTTTTTCATCAGACGTGATGATATGTTACACAGATATAGTATAGAGGAAAGCATACGTGTGAACAGCGGAGTAATATGGTTTCTTTACCAATAATTTTCAATGTGCTGATGTATTTGCTACATTGAAGTTATTGCGATAATAATAGACTTGTGTTTATAAGGCTTACTTCAGAGATCGCATTAGAAATAAAGAAGTGAAAGATCACATTTCAGTTGTTGGCTTCAACTAGATTTTGTAATACTTTTGTTAGTGGTAGGGCCTGGAGCTAGGTCCGTCCGTCCGGGGTGGTACCACCATCTTTGCCCACTAACCTGCCGCCAAATAGCACTGTTTTGTTCCGCTACCGGAAAGAAATTTCACCGCGGCTGCCTTAACCTCTACAGGTTAAGGCAGCCGCGGTGAAATTTCTGGCACAGAGGCATTCCATCTTAGGCCTCAGGGTAGGCAACGCATTCGAGATCTTATGGTTTCTTAATGGGGGATTATAGAATTTCGGTGTCCATCGGCCGCAGTGACCACTTACCATCAGGTGGGCTGTGCGCTCGTTTACCTTAACGCATTCACTGCCACTGACGCATATATGCGTTTTGCTGACTTTCCCGCAGTGCCTTGAACGCACTTGTTGTGGCACAGATGTGGCACCTGGCGAATGTTCGTAAAACAGAAGTGGCAGTGAATGCGTTAAGCCTTTTACGCCCCTCGCCCTGGCACAAACTCCGGTCACAGTGGTAGTTCCAGTTATTAGTGACTGGTTTTTATGGTTTTTACCGCATTCGCGGCGCGACGTGGTTCACCCGCGATTTTGCGCGGCACCGCGTCGGCCGCTTTTTGTCGCGCGGCATTCTGGTCCCGTTAGTGATGGGAGAAGTCGATATTCTTAGATATCGCAACCCGACGATATAACAACAACACAACAACAACAACAACAGCAATTCTCTTTATTGAACACCATATACAAAATACAGGAAATACAGAAAGGATACACAGTTAATAGGTAAACAACAGGCGGACTTATCGCTAAGCAGCGATCTCTTCCAGACATATATTATCATATATATTTTATTTTTGTCAAATATTTATATTTATATTTCCATAGGTGCGTTTGTACCCTTTCTAATAGAATCGGGTACACAAGTCACCTTAGAGCGCATCTCAGAGCAGAGGAGCGTAACTCTGCCAACATTCTAGACTGACAGTACCTATATAAAAAAAATATTCAGTCTATGCAGTCGCTGTAGGCGAAAGCGGCCAGGATGGCATCATCATCATCATCAATATTTATTTTTGCGATCGGTCGCAATTTTGAGAGCATCATATATTTTTAACTAGCTTCTGCCCGCTATGCGTTTTTCGGGATTAAAAGTAGCCTATGTCCTTTCCCGGGACCCCAACTATCTCTATGCCAAATTTCATGTAAATCGGTCAAGCGGTTGAAGCGTGAAGAGGTAACAGACAGACAGAGTTACTTTCGCATTTATAATATTAATATGGATATGGTTAACAACTGGGATTATAGGTTATATAAATAAATAGAGATATGGGATTTCTCAATTGGCTATATTCAGAAAATCTGAAAACGAAGTGCGGAAGCTTATTAATTTTACAAATAAAAAAAACTCTATCGAAGATGCTATCAAGTGTATCGACGCAAAGTAATGAAGCTTTCAGTGACTCCTGAGTGCGTCGTCGCTTGTAATAGCGACTCGATTATCGACAGCTAACTTTATCGACTATTGATTGCACTATCGCGAGATTCCAGGCAGCATCGGTGACTTTTTGCCGCTCTCCAATTGCGCAGGCGCATGGAGTTCATTGAATGATTTTGTCAACCGACTGTGGCGTGGGAGGTTCGATGGTGACCACCCAGTAGGTATCTTGCATTTTAACTGATACTTACAAAATAAAGGGGTTAACGTAAAAAGCATGATAGAACATGATTTACTGCGTGTCGTTTGGCCTATTGATTCGATTTTTATAGACGCGAAATAAAACAAAGGAAAACTGTCATTATGTTTTTTTTCACACATTCCACCACCCAAAGGTTGTCTGGAAGAGACCGCATGTTGTCACCCTTCTTCTTTGTTAATTGCATTTACTTGTGTAATTGTTTTTTGGTGTTCAATAAAGTGTATTTGTATTGTATTGTATGTCGGGCCAAACGGATAGTTTCAGAAATTCAAAAAAGTTAGCCAGCGTGTTTGATATTAATTTAAAAAGCATTTTCCACGCTAGAGGGTAGAAAACGACTTTTCCGCGCAAAACCCGAGGGTCAAAGTGACCTTTTAAGGCGCCTGTAGCCGTCGATGACCTTGAGCGTTTTGAGCCCGATCCTCTCAATAATAACCGCGCCAAATACGCTAACGTAAATTACAACGATGGCAATGGTTAATTTCGCCCGCTGTCTTAAGTCTACCGTGGCCCAGCGGTCCAAATTCATCATGACGTAGATGAGAGCGCAAGAGGGGCGCGGGTTCAAATCACCGCTTATAATAACTTTTTGTATATTTTTTTTATGAATTGAATACTTTTTTAAATAATTTACATGCTGAACATGGTACTAGTGATATTTAGATATTTTTAATGTTTTTTCGTATCAAAGTCGTAGTTTAAGAATATGCAATGCAATTAGGCATTATGCGTATGTAGGGTAAAACCCCGATAAATGACTACATTCATAATAAAGTTCAAACAGCAGGAAAACTGGCCTGTCTGGAAAAAAAAATGTTCATGGTTTTATTAATTATAATCATGATTTTTTAATGTCAAATATTCTTGAATAAAGTCATTGTTAAAATCCGATCATTCTGTACAATCTAAATATATATTCTGTACATCTAAATATATAAAACTCAAAGGTGACTGACTGACTGACATAGTGATCTATCAACGCACAGCCCAAACCACTGGACGGATCTGGCTGAAATTTGGCATGCAGGTAGATGTTATGACGTAGGCATCCGCTAAGAAAGGATTTCCCGAAATTCCCACGGAAACGGGAAAAAACGGGGTTTTTCATTTTAATATTTCTGCGCATACGAAGTTGTGGGGAAAAGCTAGTCTAAATATATAAAACTCAAAGGTGACTGACTGACTGACATAGTGATCTATCAACGCACAGCCCAAACCACTGGACGGATCTGGCTGAAATATGGCATGCAGGTAGATGTTATGACGTAGGCATCCGCTAAGAAAGGATTTCCCGAAATTCCCACGGAAACGGGAAAAAACGGGGTTTTTCATTTTAATATTTCTGCGCATACGAAGTTGTGGGGAAAAGCTAGTCTAAATATATAAAACTCAAAGGTGATTGACTGACTGACTGACATAGTGATTTAGCAACGCACAGCCCAAACCACTGAACGGATCGGGCTGAAATTTGGCATGCAGGTTCCTTAGGGAACGTATGGGAGCGCTAAGAGAGGATTTCCCGAATTTCCCACGGGAACGGGAAAAAACGGGATCTTTCATTTTAATATTTCTGCGCATACGAAGTTGCGGGGAATAGTACAATATTGCAGAGGCCGCCAAGTAGCGCATTGCCGGACGATTCTATTAGTACGAGTCCGGCAATCGCAATTGCGGCCGACGTATATATAATGCTTTTCTCAAACAGCGAGGAAATACGTAAGGTCAGTCGGGGCAAGTGCGCCAGGATGGGGTAAGTGCGCCTAACATAAATATATCGAAACCTATAAATATTACTCAACTAGTAGTTGGCTGTTTACAAGGCATAGGGCCGAATTAAATTTAGGCGCACTCACCCCACATCAGTATTTACTACTTCCATGATCGTGGATGATTTGGCCATGGAAGTTGTACTTATTACCTCCATGGATTTATCAGTTTCGGGGTAAGTGCGCCTAACATAAATATATCGAAACCTATAAATATTACTCAACTAGTAGTTGGCTGTTTACAAGGCATAGGGCCGAATTAAATTTAGGCGCACTCACCCCACATCAGTATTTACTACTTCCATGATCGTGGATGATTTGGCCATGGAAGTTGTACTTATTACCTCCATGGATTTGTCAGTTGCTCTACAGAGGTGTCTCAAATAGCAAGCGAATTAAAAAAAAACACACACGACAATAATGTTTTTGCTGGCCAAGGCCGGCAATGGACAGCCTGGCGTCTTCTTTTTTTGAAAGTAACACGAACATTACCGAGCATGTTTGAGAAAAAGCTAGTTACTATAAAAACATCAATTCAGATTCCTTTTCTAAGTTGGTGGACGCGAATTGGTCCATAGGTGGACGCAATCTGGATTAAGTGGACGCAAACTGGGTAAATCGCCTAATTTGCCTATTTGTGTCGTTTTTTTGAAAACTACCAGATGTTTCGACCAAAACTATAAGTTATATTGAAAAGGACTATATCATCAATACATTACATCCCTTTTATAATCAAAATTTCAATTAGAACATTTTTATTTTCACCTTCAAACTTGCTAACTCCAGTAAGTGGACGCAAACAGGCGAAGCGACCCTACTTTTCAGCGACTTTCTTGAGGTAATAAGCGGTTCGCCCTTGTCGCTTTCGTATCAACTTTATAGAGCAGTGTGATCTTCTCCCCTTTTTATTACCCATTTTAACACTAGGTAACAATAACAATATTATAACAAGAACACTATTACGGAGTAACAAAACAAACTTAACAAATAAGTATCTATAACAACAATAAAATGCAAATCCTCGAGACAAATCACTCCACTCGACTTACTCTCTCGCTAGTTACTCACTCGCTATTCACTCATTTCCGAGTGCCGGCCGGCAGGCCGACCATGCTGTGCGTCCTCTGATCGAGTTCGGGATACCTACCTAGCTGGCAACAGCGCGCGCGACCGCGAGGTAAACAACACGGGTGCCGAAACTCGCAACGTCGCCTTGTTCTCAACCACAACTTTATGCTTAATGCAATGAATTTATAGAAAAATAACACTACTTCAAATCCAATATAAAAGTCAAATTTATGAAACGAACTTTTATCCTTCTTTCTTTAGTAATCATGATAGTTTAGATATTTTTTAATCAATAAATAAAAATATTTAAAAATATAAAAAACGCCGCATAATTCAACAAAACGCCTACCATAACAAGCGCAGCAAATGTGTGTTGTGATACTTGTGATTATACACTAAGGAAGACATAGGTTTTTCGTCTAAAAGCTATTTATCATATAAGTTAGAAGGTCAAGCCCTAGATAAAATTCTGAAAAGTACTTGCAAAAAATTTGTCAACGTAGATTTTTTCCTAAGCGGAAATAAATGGTTACATATAGGAGGATTAAGGATTTCTTAAATGACATCCATAGTACAAATCATTACATATAAGACGATATAAAATACCAGAAACACTAATTGACTATATTTGTGTTCCATATTCGTAAACTTTGCAGATGACAACTTGTTACAATTATAGAAAAATGGTTACAAAAACACCTCGAATTTGCATTTTTGCCTCACTACTCACCTTAAGCATAGCGAGGTGAGAAATAGTCGTTGTCTAGCACCCATAGTACAAGCTTTGCTTAGTTTGGGGCTAGGTCAATATGTGTGAAATGTCCCAAGATAAAAAACAAAAAACATTTTCAATACAATAAAAACACCCATCATCGGCCTTCCATCATAATGAATGATTTATGATATAGTTTTGTAATGTTATATCAAATCAACCTTCCATTCGACAATATGAAAATAATTGCATAAACATAATATAGTAATCGAACCTACTACAAATGTGTTATTGTAGGCGTTGCAAGTGTCAATGGGTGTACAGTCGGTGGCATATTTAATGTACTACGAGTAACATGCGTTATAATATCACCCCTTCTCACTCCATTGGTTTAGTTTCTAATTCTTTCACCCTTCAGGCAATCCGCCTCTGGAATTCGCTACCTCTAGATATAAGACAAGCTCAAACCAAGCTCTCCTTCAAGCGAAAGCTGCGAAAGCATTTGTTTGAGCAGGTCGCGTAGATTTGGAATCCTTCATATTAGTCCCGGAAAGGACATAGGCCCTTTCCGGGACTCCGGCTATCTCCATACCAAATTTCATCCAGATCGGTCAAGTGATTGAAGCGTGAAGAGGTAAACAGACTAGAAGAAAAATAATATTAAATATGGATTGCGTGAAAGATTTAATGCGTTAGTATAAAAGATGGTACCAAATACAAAAAAACCGGCCAAGCGCGTGTCGGGCCACGCGCAAAGTATAGGGTTCCGAAGTTGACGATGCCCACAGTACCTTTCTAAGACTTATTAGCATCTAGCTAGCCTGTGGTATGACGTGCCCGCCCGACGCCCCTGCCGCTCGAGAAAAATCATCATCATAAGTTGGTCGACTATTACTCGTAAGTTTGTACAGCCTACTTAGCTGTGATAGTTTTCCTTTCAACTACGTTATATATGCCACAACCGTGATTTTTTTCAGCCATCCAAATACCACCATTTAGCAGGCAGGGGGGGGCGACACGTGACCCTAACAAAAAATAGCACTTAAAGCTTAATATTTCACAAACGCATCACTTAATCAAAAAATGGTTTTAACAAACTTACAATATTTTTTTAAGACCTATTCAACGAAACGGCATACCGCACCATGGGGTACGCAAGAAAAAAAAAATACACCCCTACTTTACGAGTAGGGGAGGTACCCTATAAAAAAAAATATTTCAAAATTTTATTGTACCACTTTGTCAGCGTAACTAATGTGCATATTCATGCCAAATTACAGCTTTCTAGAACCAAGCATCTCTGAGCAATAGTGCGGACAGACGGACAGACGGACGGACGGACGGACGGACATGGCGAAACTATTTAGGTTAGCTAGTAGTCGGAATAGCATCTGCTCTGCTGAGCCATATTCATGTAGATTCCCAAAAAAAGTGTCAGCAGAACATCTAGCATAATATAAGTTGACTGTACACACTCTTAAGATTCCTCAGGCTGTCTGAGATGTCGTAACCAACACTCCTATATCACATTACCATAACAATTGGAAAACGGCCCGTTAATCGGCAGATTAAACGACGGACATATGGAAAACAGGCGAAACACTATACAACGGAATCTATAAGTCGATGGCCATAAATCGGCTGGATGCGTGCACGCCTGCGCCACGTTTTATGGGCTTTATAAAGTTGGACACCGTGTTTATGGTGTGGCGTAACTTTTTAAAATGCCACGAATAGCGTGGACGCTGCCGTTCGCACCGTATGGTTTAGATTCTGCTTTGAAATGTTGTATAACTTGTGTATTTGCTTATAAACAGAAAAAAAACATTCAAAAAGTGAACCATACCTACTCTTATGAGTTCATTTCAATTGAGAAGATAAACATTACTTATGTATTTGTTTTTTTTTGTCACCATGTTTGATAAACTCTATATTAAATTAGGTACCTACCTGATTAATAATAAACGAAGCCTTAGGTTATTAATTTTAATTATGTTTGATTGAACCTATTTATCATACAGCGACAGTGATTGGACTGCGCCGAATGATGGTAGGACCTGATGCAAGGTCCACTCGGATGGCTACCAGCATCTTTCCTGCTAACCTGCCGCCAAACAGCAGTGCTCTCATAGAGGCATTCCATCTTGAGCCTGGTTTGACAGCGCATTCTCAATCATATGATTTCGTAAGTATATCCATGGGCCGTAGAGACCGCGCGCTTACCATCAGCAGTTGACATATGTGCTCACCAATGATTAACATAAAATATATGTAGGTACTTAAAATGTAGTTATTTCAGTATGTATGTATGTATATTTTTTTTTGTAAAAGAATATATTTACATGTCAGATTATAAGTACATAAGTTCTTAGGTTTATATAACCTACCTGTATTAATATCAATACTAGAATTATACATTACTCAAATCACTACATAGTATAAAACAAAGTCGCTTTCTCTGTCCCTATATCCCTATGTATGCTTAAATCTTTAAAACTACGCAACGGATTTTGATGCGGTTTATTTTAATAGATAGAGTGATTCAAGAGGAAGGTTTTAGTATATAATTTAAATACTCAATTCCCGCGGCATTCTTGTAGTAACTTAATACATTTTAATGTATTTTTTATGGCTATCATTTTCTTTGAAGAATTCGTCTATCGAATAACAGACAAGGTCCTGAAGGTATTTTTTTAGATTATTAACAAAACGCGCATCACTGGGAGAATTTATTATTTCTAATGGCAAGGACAAGGAGTCAGTTAATAACGATTATACAATTGTCATCACGTTGCACTTTACTATATTAGTCACTATTGTTAGAGAGACACTCTGACTAAGTAAGAGTACTTACGAGTATTCTTAGTCATCGGTGGACGTTCTAATTGAGAATTCTCGGAACGCATACAGACTCCGTTCCTGCGAAGACATCATCATGATGATGATGGTCTAGTGTACCCTACTGACCCCGTACAATATAAGTAAACAACCACGTATTCCTTCAGAAAATAACCTGTTTTGTCAAAAAAAAATCGTGACACACTGTCACACCGTTCGAGCAATAAGACTTAACTTCTTCACAAGCTGAGATTAGGTCGTTTTCAATGAGGCGTTTTCTAAAATAAGAGGGTAGGAAACTAAATTCGTCATCTAAGAATTGAAAATGAAAACGATCGACTCAGCTATGCAGAAAGGGAGCAAAGTCTCGCAAACATGTGTGGAGGGTGGAGGGTAACGCATTGATTGAAAATATTGGTCTTAAGGGATTGAGGAGTTCTAGTTTTTCGCTAGCGGTAGTGCTTGGTGCTAGGCCCTTCCGGGGAGGTACCTACCACCGTCTTTCCCCGCTAACCCAACACTGTTGTGTTCCGATAGGGGGTTAAGGCAGCCGGTGCTGGCACAGAGGCATTCCATCTTGGGCCTCAGGATAGGCAACGTATTCGAGATCTTATGGTTTCTTAATGGGGGATCAAAGGATTTCGGTATCTATGGGCCGCAGTGACCACTTACCGTAAGGTGGGCTGTGCGCTCGTTTGCCTATACCATCGACATGGAAAAAAAAGTTGGAACATGCTCTTTACATACTTTACTACTGAGTTTTTCAGTGAAGAAAAATATCGTGATTCCTGCATGTGAAGTCAGTCCCCAAGCCGTACAAGGCCCGCGTGGGGCCTACGCCAAACCCTCTCGTGATAAGAGGAGTTCTGTGCTCTGCAGTGGGATGTCAATAATACCTAGGATATTGTGGTTGCGGCGGATGCCCTATAATTCAAATTTTCCATCTATCTATATCTATCTATCTTCTATCTATCTATACTGTAATAAAAGAGTAATTTTTCTGTCTCTCTGAAATTGTCTGTCTGTCTGTCTGTTTGTTAGAGTTAATCTCCGGAATTACTGGACCAATTTGAGTGCGGTTTTCAATGGTAGATAGAGCATCATTCGAAGCTACATATATAAGCTATGTTTGATTAAAATATATGTCGGAAAAAAAAGTAATCGGGACTTTTATATTCCACGTAGACGAAGTTGCGGGTCACAACTAGTAATAAATATTTTTACATCACCCTTGGCCGTAAAGTGGGATTTTCTGCCCGCTACGCGGAGAGAAAATCTCACTTTTTGGCCAAGGTAAGACGTAAAACTATTGACAAACCACGGGCGGTAATTCGTAAAGCCCCAAATCGCATATCCCTGAAACCTGAGATATGGGACATTTACGAATTCACCACCCTAATCTGTAATGTACTATTCTGCCCCGTTCATTTAGAAAATGTCGACCGAACAGAGCTGCACTGTGTCACAGCGAAGTCTAAAAAAAGCTATTTCCATTCGAAATCTACCGCCCTCTTATTTAAATCACGCCGGAATGCTCATCTATACCATAATTTAGTGTTAAAAAAAAAGATACACGAAAATAGTGAGCGACTCGTGTAGAGATAGAAAAAACGCCAGCAGCGGCGCGGAACCTTTCTGTTTTTGGGAATTGTAAACGATTATATTGTAAGACCTTGTTGTTGTTTGTGTTGTGGTGTTGTTGATTATAATAATCTTGATGCTACGTATATAAACAGTTTTACAAACTATATCTACATAATTGATGTATGTTTAAAATCTAATTTATTATTATCATCATCATCATCATCGTCAATTTATTATGATTGTATTAAATGGTAAAGAAAATTACAAATTAAGTGCTTAATACTATAGTCGGTCTATTTAAATGTGAAGGATATTCTGTCATCTCTAAAACTATCCTAGACTAAGTAAAAAAGAAGAATTTATTCATGTATCTAAAACAAAATATGGACGTTGACAAAAATAATTTATAGGTACTTTTTTTAATTTAAGTGTAATCATATTATTCACATTTGTATTTTAAACAATTTTTATTGATGATAATGATGAAAAAAAAACCTATTTTTTACACCATACTGTTTACAGTAAATACTAAATATGTACTTATTTTCCATGAAAATGTTGCCTACCACTGCATAGAAAGGGGTATTTTTACCTGCTCGTGCGCAATTTATGTGCCCGCACCTGTGGTTCGGCGCCCCTGGCTGCGTTTCTTACGATTTAGTTTAAAAACTCTTACGTAGAAGTATTTTAATTATTTTCAAACTATTCCTTAAGTATGGGCAGAGGTTTTAATTATTTTTAACCTCGTAGAGCTTTTAAATGAGCTTTATTGTGCATTAAGCTCGTTCCTACACTAATAAATTAAGTAAATGTGAACAAAAGTTAAATCCTGGATACTGATCTCGAAAAGCTCAGTGGTAAATTCAAATTGAATTTCGCACATAAGTAAACTTAGAGGTGCGAGCCGGAATCGAACCCCCGACCCTCGGCATGAGAGGCGGTAGGTCGAACCACTAGGCCACCACGTCTTTTTGGGTACTGATCACATACAGACAATAACCCGGTTTACCAGTCCGAGGCACCGTTGCCTCGAGTCTTCAGCGACGGTTATCTTAAGCACCTGAATGACGATACATGTGGACGTTAAGCCAGCGGAGCGCTTTCATCTTAAAAAAAAAAACTGGCGTCCCTCGCGTGGAATTCGGTTATGGCGTTCCCGCGGAAACCATATTCCGTGATAAAAAGTAGCCTATATCCTTCCCTGGGACTCGAACGATCTCCATAACAAATTTCATCTAAAGCGGCTGAAGCATGAAGAGCTAACATACAGACATAGTTACTTTCGCATTTATAATATTAGTAAGGATTCCTTTTCATACATCACATCACAGCCCTCGACTGTTTGGAAAACAAAAGCCTATCGCAAACCTTCACCCGCAGTCTCTCACGCTAAAACCAAAAGAGTCTATCCGCCTTTATTAAAATTTTGTGGTTTCAAAATGAAATGTAAAAATGAAAGAAAATGGAATAAAATGAAGGGGCCTGCCACATCGAAGCATTTTCATAGTTCACCTGAGCGGGTAAACGAAATGGGCAGTAAATTTGTTCTATCTTAATGGAGACGTCGCGACAGCCGTGCGCTTGCGCAACTTGATTTTAAGACCGCGATTTACGGTATAGTCGGCTGAAATAAAATAAACTAGTTGCTCTGTGAACTGTAAACCTCGCGGATCTACTTTAATAAGCATAGAAAACTGCTTTTTTACATATATTTTTTTCAAAAAAATGTATAGACAAAAAAATCTATGTAAGTTTGAAACCTACTAACACAATTTCACGGGAATCGGTTGAGAAATGTGACCTGTGGAGGAGAACAGACATCCGGAGACACGGATGCATTTTTGGGTTAGTTGAAATGGAAACGCTACCCTCGATCGGTTAATAAATATCTTGAGAAATTTCACACCAATTGAACTACAGCCTCAAACTAAGCAAAACTTGTTATGTGGATGCTATCACACAACAGCTTATATACGTCCCACTGCTGGGCACAGGCATAGGCCTATAGAGGTACAAGGTTAGCACTTTCAAAGTAAGATATTTTTTTTAAGCCCTCAAGAAGTTTCCTTTGTAGTATGCTACAGGCATATCGTATGTCAATATAAGGCTATCTGTATAATTATCACTGTTTACCTCCCGGTACAGATTGCATCTGATAGCTGGACATTCCGTCACATTATCTGCGCAGACGCAGGCATCGTTCGGCCATTGTCCTCACACGACTATCTGATTGGATTGAGGAGTATGATGCACATTGCCGTTCCTATACCCAGCTCAGCCGTCACTGTCACTCGTGCAACGAGTGAAAGAGAAAACGCTACGCACAGAACGCCCGATTTGGTTAGTATTTAAAACGTTTTAATTTCTATAAAAGTTCCGTCTAAAAACATGGTATTTATAAAGCTGTCAATGTATGCATATAATATAGATAATTTTTCCGTTATATTTATTTTTACACTGTTTGATATAATAAACTGGAGTAAAGGTGGATTAAAGGTCCGAGTTAGAGGTTACTTTGGAATTAAATTGTATCGAGCGATGTTTCGTGAATCGTTTAACGAAAGCTGTCAATGTAAGGATGATATAATCAAGTATAAAATACGTTATTTTCATATTTTTAACTTTTAACATTTCTTAGAAAAGTATGATCTTACATGAGCAATTTGACGATGCTGGGTCACGGAACGGCCTTGAATAGCCATGCTAGTCTGGTTCGACCTACCGCCTCTCATGCAGAGGGTAGAGTGTTCATGTCTCGACTCGCATCTCTGGGCACAGTTATGTTTTTGTATGAAATCACCTCAGAGCCTTTCAGCGAAGGAAATCGCAATTGGAACGAAAGCTTACTAAAGAAGGTTGCCTTCTAAAGGCTATAAGCAGCCGTCATGCGATCAGAATTCGTTTATTTTGTACACGCGGACGGAAAATCTCGTGAATTATTTTCTAGAAGATATTGTTTTTTTTTATTCCTAACTCGAAAAAAATGAGCATTTTCATTTTTCATCCATACCATAAGTACCTAGTTGTCCTGAGAAAACCTATACTTACGCATCCAGCAATTCAAAAGTTGTATAAGGTATGAACTCCTGTTTGTTCTTTCAAAAATGTGAAAATTTAAGAAAGTTCTAGAAGATCGTCTTTCATATTAGATTGGTGCATCTTGATTGGTAAACGACCTCGGGCTCTATCTGTCTGTGTTTTCCCTGAAAATCTAAATTTCAGGACTTAGCTTGCAGTATATGTAGTTTTACAAGTATCGTCCGTGTGGATTACGGTATAATAGCGCAATTATAAAAATTAGCCATTGTCCCGGGACTCAAACTATACCAAATTTCATCTAAATCGGCCCAGCGGTTTGATCGTAAAGAGTTAACAGAGAGAGAGTTACTTTCGCATTTAAAATTAGTATGAATTGAGAGAGCTCAAGGTTGACAACCACTGATAGACAAAGCCTGACTACTGACAGGTCATTGAGTTGTCTATCACTGGCTCGCAAAAGGGCAGGATCGAGATTTCGACAAACCTGCGCAAGAGTTTAGAAAACGACCCGCTGAGATAAACAGCAAGACTAGATTAATATGGCAGGCGTAGAACTATGCTGTTTACATAGAGTCTAAAATTATTTCTTTCTCTTGCGCCATATATTACTACTACTACAGACTACTACAGCCTATTTGCGTCCCACTGCTGGGCACAGGCCTCCTCTCATCACGAGAGGATTTGGGCTATAGTCCGCACGCGAGCCCAGTGCCCCCCCGGATTGGGGACTTCACACACATCTTTGAATTAATTCGCAGATGCGTGCAGGTTTCCTCACGATGTTTTCCTTCACCGAAAAGTACAGTGGTTAATTCAAATTGAATTTCGCACATAAGTAAACTTAGAGGTGCGAGCCGGAATCGAACCCCTGACCCTCTGCATGAGAGGCGGTATAGGTCGAACCACTAGGCCACCACGACTTCAATATATTAATCGATATTAATCGGCGCTATATATTAACCGTGTCATATTCGGATACAGCAGGCTCTTAATAATAATAATATTGTAGTGCTGAAGCCGTGGTGGCCTAGTGGTTCGACCTACCGCCTCTCATGCAGAGGGTCGGGGGTTCGAATCCGGCTCGCACCTCTGAAATTATTTATGTGTGAAATTCAATTTGAATTTTACCACTGAGCATTTCGGTGAAGTAAAACATCGTGAGGAAACCTGCTTACAACTGCGAAGTAATTCAAGGATGTGTGTCAAACCCCCATTCCGCGCTGGGCCCGCGTGGGGACTATAGCCCAAACCCTCGTGGTGAGAGGAGGCCTGTGCCCAGCAGTGGGACGCAAATAGGCTGTAGTAGTAGTAGTACCTAGTAGTAAATAATATCCATGAGGTAATGTTCCCAGATTTTGACCATGAGATCGTGCCAGCTGGTTCATTATTGTAATTGCTGACATTTATTCCCGATACAGCATACCTCACAATTATCGCCTACCGCGAATTTCACAATACCTACCCAACATTGTTGGAAATCTCCAACATAATTGCCGCAAGGTTTTCAACATAACGAGGGTAGGCGAGTTTTGTCAATTATGTTTTACTCAAGCAAAAGTGACTGTGAAAAACGACACATTGAAAAGCAAAAGAAACAAGAGGTTTTTTCCTACAACCGATTTCATCAGAGACTTGCCCTTCTCTTATTATTTATTTATCTAAGCGATCTCAGAGACGGCTCTAACGATTTGGAAGAAATTTGGTATTCTAAAGGTTAGGTGTTTACGGGGGCGTCAAATCGATCTATCCGAGTTTTCTCAGACATGAGGTCTGAGAAAACTCGGTTTTAGCTATTTTATAACTTTAATCCTTTATTTATAACTTTAAACGCGCTAATCTTGTATATTTCTCTGTTTAGTTATTTATTTATACAAACGATCTCAGAAACGGCTCTAACGATTTGGGCGAAATTTGGAATATAGGGGTTTACGGGGGCGACAAATCGATCTAGCTAGGTCTCATATCTCTAATAAAACTCGGTTTTTGCTATTTCTACCCGAGCAAAGTTCGGTCGCCCAGGTACTGTTATTAACAGCACAGCTCACACCTACGTGAAGCTGATTGAATTCAATTTAATAATTTATTCAGCAAATTGGCCACATAGGGGCACTTTTACACGTCAGAAATAGTAGATTGTATGACTAGGGAGCAAAAAGGTATATTTTACCGCGGGTGCGGATTGAATCCAGAGCGACGCGAAAGATTCCAGAATAGAATCCCGAGCGTAAGCGAGGGATTCTAGCGTGGAATCTTGAGCTAGCGAGGGATTCAAGCTTTGTCACCCAAGGCATAAATAAGTTTGCTACCGTGTTGTACACTCTGCTTTTCACCCCTCCTATGAGAAAATCATTAGATCATTCGTTCATTATTGTCTTTAAATTAAGTAAAACAAAAAAATAATACATTTAGAAACAAACAAGGTTAAAAATAACGTGTGTTTCGTGAGCTTATCATAAATTCATAGGTAGAAGGCGAAAATGGCTTCCATATTGAAGAATCAGTAT
Source organism: Aethes cnicana (assembly GCA_963971205.1). Lineage (NCBI taxonomy): Eukaryota > Metazoa > Arthropoda > Insecta > Lepidoptera > Tortricidae > Aethes > Aethes cnicana. The sequence goes on from OZ020285.1 coordinate 3,220,624, forward strand.
CTAACTATATATTGTACTAGCTGTTACCCGCGACTTCGTACGCGTAATGGTAATAGCGTTCCCACGGGAACTATGCGTTTTTCCGGGGTAAAAAGTAGCCTATATGTTGACCAGTGTTATAAACTACCCCCATACTAAATTTTGTTGCAATCCGTCCAGTAGTTTTTGAGTTAAATACATATACATACATAAATATATTTTTTCTAAAAATCGTTATTTTGTGTTTAGTTAGTATCGTTTAGGTACTCGTATATAGTCCCTTCTACTTGATAGTTTCTTTTAATTTTCAAGTTTCATACGCGACTTCTTTAACAGACTTATTATTACTATAGATTAATATTAGATGACACTATAAAAGAAGAAACATACAAACAAATCTTTAACCCCCTTTTTAAACCTTTAGGGGGAATTTCCAAAAATCCTTCCTTAGTGCTCGCTTACGTCATAAAAGGAACCTTCCTGTCAAGCTTCATGTTTCTAGGCCAATTAGTTTCGGCTGTGCGTTGATCGATCAGTCAGTCAGTCATTCAGTCAGCCAGTCAGTTTCTTCTTTGATATATTTAGATTACGTCGTAATCACATTTTTTCTCATTCCCGTGGGAATATCGGGAAATCCTTTCTTAGTGCTCCCCTACGCTCCCCAAGGAACCTGCATGCCAAACTTCAACTCTCTACGTCGATCCCCGCGACCTAAACATTAAAATGTAAAAATCCCATTTTTTCCCGTTCCCGTGGGAATTTCGGGAAGTCCTTTCTTAGTGCTCCCCTACGCACCCCAAGGAACCAGCATGCCTAATTTCAGATCCTTATGATGTTTCCCGCGACTTCGTACGCACCTAAAAATTTAAATGTAAAATTCCCTTTTTCCCCGTTCCCGAGAGAATTTCGGGAAATCCTTTCTTAGTGCTCCCCTACGCTCCCCAAGGAACCTGCATGCCAAATTTCAGCTCTCTACGACCAGTATTTTCGGCTCTGCGTTGATATGTCAGTCAGTCAGTCAGTCAGTTTCTTCTTTTATATATTTAGATAGATAGATAGCTGTTTCCTGCGACTTCGTACGCGCCTAAACATTAAAATGTAAAAATCCCTTTTTTCCTGTTCCCGTGGGAATATCGGGAAATCCTTTCATAGTGCTCCCCTACGCTCCCCAAGGAACCTGCATGCCAAATTTCAGCTCTCTACGTCCAGTAGTTTCGGCTCTGCGTTGATATGTCAGTCAGTCAGTCAGTCAATCACTCAGTCAGTTTCTTCTTTTATATATTTAGATAGATAGATAGCTGTTTCCTGCGACTTCGTACGCGCCTAAACATTAAAATGTAAAAATCCCATTTTTCCTGTTCCCGTGGGAATATCGGGAAATCCTTTCATAGTGCTCCCCTACGCTCCCCAAGGAACCTGCATGCCAAATTTCAGGTCTCTACGATGAACCCCGCGACTACGTACGCGCCTTAAAATTTAAAAAAAAACATTTTTTCCAGTTCTTGTGGGAATTTTGGGAAATCCTTTCTTAGTGCTCCCCTATGCTCCCCAAGGAACCTGTATGCCAAATTTCAGCTCTCTATGACCAGTATTTTCGGCTCTGCGTTGATATGTCAGTCAGTCAGACAGTCAGTTTCTTCTTTTATATACATATTTAGAAGATAGATAGATAGCTGTTTCTCGCGACTTCGTACGCGCCTAAACATTAAAATGAAAAATCCCATTTTTCCCGTTCCCGTGGGAATATCTGGAAATTCTTTCATAGTGCTCCCCTACGCTCCCCAAGGAACCTGCATGCCAAATTTCATCTCTCTACGATGATCCCCGCGACTACATAAGCGCCTTAAAATGTAATAAACCCATTTTTTCCCGTTCCCGTAGGAATTTCGGGAAGTCCTTTCTTAGTGCTCCCCTACGCTCCCCAAGGAACCTGCATGTCAAATTTCAGCTCTTTACGATGATCCCCGCGACTACGTACGCGCCTTAAAATGTAAAAAAAACATGTTTTCCCGTTACCGTGGGAATTTCGGGAAGTCCTATCTTAGTGCTCCCCTACGCTCCCCAAGGAACCTGCATGCAAAATTTCAGATCTCTACGATGTTTCCCGCGGCTTCGTACGCGCCTAAACATTAAATTGTAATAAACCCATTTTTTCCCGTTCCCGTAGGAATTTCGGGAAGTCCTTTCTTAGTGCTCCCCTACGCTCCCCAAGGAACCTGCATGCAAAATTTCAGATCTCTACGATGTTTCCCGCGGCTTCGTACGCGCCTAAACATTAAATTGTAATAAACCCATTTTTTCCCGTTCCCGTAGGAATTTCGGGAAGTCCTATCTTAGTGCTCCCCTACGCTCCCCAAGGAACCTGTATGCCAAATTTCAGCTCTCTACGACCAGTATTTTCGGCTCTGCGTTGATATGTCAGTCAGTCAGTCAGTCAGTTTCTTCTTTTATATATTTAGATAGATAGATAGCTGTTTCCTGCGACTTCGTACGCGCCTAAACATTAAAATGTAAAAATCCCTTTTTTCCTGTTCCCGTGGGAATATCGGGAAATCCTTTCATAGTGCTCCCCTACGCTCCCCAAGGAACCTGCATGCCAAATTTCAGCTCTCTACGTCCAGTAGTTTCGGCTCTGCGTTGATATGTCAGTCAGTCAGTCAGTCAATCACTCAGTCAGTTTCTTCTTTTATATATTTAGATAGATAGATAGCTGTTTCCTGCGACTTCGTACGCGCCTAAACATTAAAATGTAAAAATCCCATTTTTCCTGTTCCCGTGGGAATATCGGGAAATCCTTTCATAGTGCTCCCCTACGCTCCCCAAGGAACCTGCATGCCAAATTTCAGGTCTCTACGATGAACCCCGCGACTACGTACGCGCCTTAAAATTTAAAAAAAAACATTTTTTCCAGTTCTTGTGGGAATTTTGGGAAATCCTTTCTTAGTGCTCCCCTATGCTCCCCAAGGAACCTGTATGCCAAATTTCAGCTCTCTATGACCAGTATTTTCGGCTCTGCGTTGATATGTCAGTCAGTCAGACAGTCAGTTTCTTCTTTTATATATTTAGAAGATAGATAGATAGCTGTTTCTCGCGACTTCGTACGCGCCTAAACATTAAAATGAAAAAATCCCATTTTTCCCGTTCCCGTGGGAATATCTGGAAATTCTTTCATAGTGCTCCCCTACGCTCCCCAAGGAACCTGCATGCCAAATTTCATCTCTCTACGATGATCCCCGCGACTACATAAGCGCCTTAAAATGTAATAAACCCATTTTTTCCCGTTCCCGTAGGAATTTCGGGAAGTCCTTTCTTAGTGCTCCCCTACGCTCCCCAAGGAACCTGCATGTCAAATTTCAGCTCTTTACGATGATCCCCGCGACTACGTACGCGCCTTAAAATGTAAAAAAAACATGTTTTCCCGTTACCGTGGGAATTTCGGGAAGTCCTATCTTAGTGCTCCCCTACGCTCCCCAAGGAACCTGCATGCAAAATTTCAGATCTCTACGATGTTTCCCGCGGCTTCGTACGCGCCTAAACATTAAATTGTAATAAACCCATTTTTTCCCGTTCCCGTAGGAATTTCGGGAAGTCCTTTCTTAGTGCTCCCCTACGCTCCCCAAGGAACCTGCATGCAAAATTTCAGATCTCTACGATGTTTCCCGCGGCTTCGTACGCGCCTAAACATTAAATTGTAATAAACCCATTTTTTCCCGTTCCCGTAGGAATTTCGGGAAGTCCTATCTTAGTGCTCCCCTACGCTCCCCAAGGAACCTGCATGCCAAATTTCAGATCTCTACGATGTTTCCCGCGACTTCGTACGCGCCTAAACATTAAAATGTAAAAATCCCTTTTTTCCCGTTATCGTGGGAAATACGGGAAATCCTTTCTTAGTGCTCCCCTACGCTCCCCAAGGAACCTGCATGCAAAATTTCAGCTCTCTACGTCCAGTAGTTTCGGCTCTGCGTTGATATGTCAGTCAGTCAGTCAGTCAATCACTCAGTCAGTTTCTTCTTTTATATATTTAGATAGATAGATAGCTGTTTCCTGCGACTTCGTACGCGCCTAAACATTAAAATGTAAAAATCCCATTTTTCCTGTTCCCGTGGGAATATCGGAAAATCCTTTCATAGTGCTCCCCTACGCTCCCCAAGGAACCTGCATGCCAAATTTCAGATCTCTACGATGTTTCTCGCGACTTCGTACGCGCCTAAACATTAAAATGTAAAAATCCCTTTTTCCCGTTCCCGTGGGAATTACGGGAAACCCTTTCTTAGTGCTCCCCTACGCTCCCCAAGGAACCTGCATGCCAAATTTCAGCTCTCTACGACCAGTAGTTTCGGCTCTGCGTTGATATGTCAGCCAGTCAGTCAGTCAATCAGTCAGTCAGTTTCTTCTTTTATATATTTAGATTGGATGCCTACGTCATAAGAGGAATACGTGTGCTAAATTTTAAGTTTGTAGCCCGAAGGGTTTGGCCTGTGCGTTTATTTAAAACTTTCACCCCTTAATTCACACCCTGGGGTTGAATTTTTGAAATTCCTTCCTTGGTGGATGCCAACGTCATAAGAGGAATACGTGTGCAAAATTTCAAGTTTCTAGCCTTAAGGCCAACCTTTGCGTTTATTTAAAACTTTCACCCCCTATTTGACCCCCTTAGGGGTTGAATTTTGAAAAATCCGTCCTTAGTGGATGCTTACGTCATAAGAGGAATACGTGTGCGAAATTTCGAGTTTGTAGCCCTAAGGGTCTGGCCTTTGCGTTTATCTAAAACTTTCACCCCTTAATTCACACCCTTGGGGGTTGAATTTTGAAAATTCCTTCCTTGGTGGATGCCAACGTCATAAGAGGAATACGTGTGCGAAATTTCAAGTTTCTAGCCTTAAGGCCAACCTTTGCGTTTATTTAAAACTTTCACCCCCTATTTCACCCCCTTGGGGGTTGAATTTGGAAAAATCCTTTCTTAAGGGATGCTTACATCATAAGAGGAATACGTGTACTAAATTTTAAGTTTGTAGCCCGAAGGGTTTGGCCTGTGCGTTTATTTAAATCTTTCATCCCCTATTTTACCCGCTTAAGGGTTGAGTTTTAGAAAACTCTGAAATACGTTACTGATTATTTTTGCCGCACTCAATTCGTATGAAATTTCATGCAAATATGTCCAAGGAATAAAAAGTTTTATGAAAACTTTCATCCCTTATTTCACCCCCTTGGGGGTTGAATTTTGAAAATTCCTTTCTTGGTGGATTCCAAAGTCATAAGAGGAATAAGTGTGTGAAATTTAAATTTTGTAGCCCTAAGGGTCTGGCCTTTGCGTATATCTAAAACTTTCATCCCTTAATTCACACTCTTGGGGGTTGAATTTTGAAAATTCCTTCCTTGGTGGATGCCAACGTCGTAAGAGGAATACGTGTGCGAAATTTTGAGTTTGTAGCCCTAGGGGTGTGGCCTTTGCGTTTATCTTAAACTTTCACCCCCTAATTCACCCCTTTGGGGGTTGAATTTTGAAAAATCCTTCCTTAGTGGATGCCTACGTCATAGGAGGAATACGTGTGCGAAATTTCAAGTTTCTAGCTTTACGGGTTTGGCCTGGGCGTTTATACATCAGTCAGTCACCTTTGCCTTTTATATATACAGATTTATATTCTGTCATGCTCGCACGCGTTGCGTTCATAATAATAGGTAAATTTAACAAATGTGAAATAAAGAATATTTTATGACAATTTCGCACATACTGTATCACACAAAGTTTTTTAATACATTTGCGATAAAATGAAAAAAGGGCAGTGCAATTCATATTACGTACTTACATAATATTCCTTTGGAATTCTCAGAGGTGTTGATCCCAATACATTGCATCACCTAAATCACTTTTTGATTTCATTCATTTTCTGCGAAATAATTCATAACACTACATAAGGTACGTTTTATTTTGGAAATTAAGTGTAAAATAAAATAATACGGCAAGGAAATGAGCGCTCACGAAATTCGCGGGTTCGAGTTTTTTTTTTTAATTCGATCACACGACGAGTTTACGAGGAATGCTACGGCATTGGCCTGCACCATTCAGCCAAATTGAAAATAAAAAATAGAAAATAATTTATCAAAAGTAAGTATATATCTATGAATTTATGGATTTTTAGTATGTGTAATAAAGTATTTATGTAAAATGCCGATATATAAAATTCTAAATACGAAAAAGACGCGACTTTTGAATGCAACTTTTTACAGTCTCCGCAGCTCCGTAAACGCACTGCTAAGACGTATTTTGCTCCCTGTTAGCGGGGCAGAAATGAAAAAAAATTAAAAAAAAGCGAAGAGGGAGCAAAATCGCATTTTGCTCCCTCTAAACGGGGAACAAAACACTTCTTTTCGAATAGGAGGGGTGAAAAAGAATTTACCAGCGCTTCCTAGACTCATTGCTTGAGAATAAGCGCCGCAACAAACTCAGCGGAATGCCTTTTTTCATAGATTCCACATAGTTACAAAATTTACATTTGCATTACATGTATGTATAAAATATACCCCTCAAACCAAAATAAATATAACCCTCTCGTGATGAGAAGAGACCTGTGCCCAGCAGTGGGACGCAAATATGCTGTAGTAGTAGTAGCAGTAGTATAAAATATACATATAGAGGTACTAAAATTACATTGAAGGTATTGTATGAGGGTTAAAGGGGTCTCCAAGGGGCTCCAAAGGTGGAGTGAAGGTGTCTTGGAGCCCGGAACAAGCGCGTGAGAACGACGTTGTTGTCTCAGCACACGGAGTCTATTGGAGCTGGCCACGAGAGCCGCAAGCCACGGGAGGTGGCGGGAGCATGAAAAACCTGGCCAAGCTCTCAAACTCCACTCGTTTCTTATGTTAATAACATGAATACACACACTCACTCACACATATACACTCACACACATACACACACACTCAAATATTCATACACCCACACACCAATTCTTACTTAAACTTAATATAATCTATAAACTTAGCCATAAATTGTACTAAATAGAAAGATTATTTTTTAGAGTTTTTGTAACTTCAAGTTTGTTTTAAGGGGAAGAGCGCTGCTTATCCTAAAGCTCAGGTTTAACCTACTTAGGGAGTAGAGTTCTAGTTTTAAGGAACCTGTTATAAAGATGTTTGTATATTTTTAAATAAATCATTCAATCATTCATTCATTCAATAATTGGCAGGCAAACAAGCACACAGAGCACCTGATGGTAAGCAGTCACTGCGGCCCATGGACACCGAAATTACCCTGTGTACCTACTCTGAGGCCAGGGCAAGATTCATGGTAAACGGAGTGTTGGTAGAAGAAGGACCTTTGGCTTAAGAATCTGCGTCAATGGTTCCAGAAGAGCACCCGATCACTTTTCCGTTAAGCTGCGTCAAAAGTGGAAATAGCCATGATGATCGCCATTCGTTAGAAGATGGCACCAGCAAGAAGAAGACCTAACCTACTGAGGCCTAAGATGGAATGCCTCTGTGCCAGTAATGTCACCAGCTGCCTTCCCGGAAGACAACAGTGTAAGCAGTAAGCACTGCTATTTGGCTGCAGGTAAGACGGTGATACGAACCCGGACGGACCCTGAGTACCATCAGTCATTGGTGGAGGACCATGAGAGTCATCAGCCAGTGCGAGCACTGCTTTTTCGCGGCAGGTTATTGTTGAAAGACGGTGGTAACACCCTGGAAGGACCTAGCGCCAGGCCCTACCACCAAAATTGCATTCTAGTGTTTGAAGAGTGAAATACCAAAGTGTATGTGCTGTGAGTGGTCGACGTGGGCCACAGAGTCGCCAAACTAAAGTGGGCTTGGGCGGGCCTCGTGTGCAGGCGACACGACGAACGATGGAGCAAGCGCGTTTTGGAGTGGAGACCCCGGTTGGATGGAAGAAGTGTCGGCAGACCTCCTGCCCGATGGTCCGATGACTTGAAAGCGACACCAGGACAAGTCTGGATGAGGGAAGCGGACAACCGCTCTAAATGGAGAGAGATTGGAGAGGCGCATGCCCAACGCTGGGCGAATACACGCTGATGTAGAAGAAGAGCAAAATTAGTGAAAACCAGGGCGATAACAAATCTTTGTTATTCATGATTCACTTATTTATTTTAGGACATTTATATTTTCATGTTGACACATTAGGTTTTTTTTCTTTTTTCAATTAGTTTTAATCAATCTTTTAATATTTGCATGCCTAGATAGGTTAAATATGTGGAATTTATTTACTTATTGAGATCTATGCTGTACCAATAAACGTTCATTCATTCATTCATTCAATTGCGCTTTCCTTAAATTAATTATTTGCGCTTTGTCTCGCAAAGGATTTCCTTAGCAATCTAGAGAGGTAACGCCGCCAGCGTGAGGGCACCATGCCGCAGAGCAAACTTTTAGAGGGGATGTTTTTTTTGTATTTTTTCTTAATATTATTTTTATTGTTACTTGGTCATTATTTTTGCATAAGTCTTTCTTTACTAATTTCTGATTTATTTGTGTACATAAGTTACAAATAAAAAGTGCGCACGCGGGTCCAGTGCGGATGGGACTTCACACTCATATTTGAATTATTTCGCAGTTGCGTGCAGGTTTCCTCACTATGTTTTCCTTCACCCTCTCGTTGTGAGAAGAGACCTGTGCACAGCAGTGGAACGCAAATAGGCTGGAATAGTAGTAGCAGTAGATAACAAATTGTTTTTTTTTTTTAAGTTGTTCTTGACTTCTTTAGTACCATATAAAGAAGTGGCACTTGATTTTTTTCTCTTCGTCTGTATATCTAACTATCTTTTCCGCTGCCGCCCCTGCCGCGGGCCGCCGTGTTTGTCCGCTCGTGGACTTAAGGCCGGCGACCTCTCTTCCGGCTCCGTCCGCAAATACCCACCACAAATATTTTGTAAGTGGACAGTTTTCATAGGCACTCACACCGCGAAGCTAGGACTGACAGAAGTGCCGCTGCGGCTAGGCTGCGGACTTCGATGATTGGTCGATCGGTTGCGTAAGGGATGTTATAAAGCGGGATACGTTAGATCCATACTAATATAATAGGTTGTCTGGGAGAGATCGCTCTATTAGCGATAGATAAGACCGCCTGCTGTATACCTAACAACATGTTTTCCTGATCTTTTTTGTTCTGTCCTTTTTTGTGTGGTGTTCGATAAAGACTATTTGTATTGTATTGTATTGTAATAACCCTCTCGTGACGAGAGGCCTGTGCCCAGCAGTGGACGCAAATAGGCTGTAGTATAGTAGTAGTATACTAATACACTCAAGAGCAATGAAATTGGGTAACTTTGTATACGATTTTCCATAAAAAGTGACCCGATTCCATTGCTCTTGTTATCTCTTCACGCTTAAACCGCTGGACTGATTAAAATGAAATTTGGTATGGAGGTAGTTGGAGTCCAGAGAAAGGACATACCTAGACGAGACGAGTACAGAAAGTATGGGTATAAAAAATCTTTTGTGATTAATTTAATTATGAAAATGGTAAATTAGGACCTTTTTAAATTAGCCAAGACGTCAGACACAGTGAGAACTAATACATTGAAAAAAAAATACAACACAAGACACTTCCTTCTTTAAACAATCAAATCCCGAGAGACCACTTCCATGGTGGACCTTACTGACTGCTCGTGAAAGCCATGTCATAAAATGTATAATTTATTGCGACTGTACTAAAAGGCCTAGGCGGATATTTATGCAATTTCTAAATGAATGTGATCATATATTTTGAAATGTACTCAAATTATAATGTAATTTTATATTGATGAAATAAATATCTATCTATCTATCTGTGTACGAGTAAAACAAAACGTATACATTACTTATTTTATTACTTTTGTATACTTTACGAATATAATGTATGTACGTGAGCTTTAACAAGGTGGCGTTTCTGTCCGTTTTTACTTTGTTCACACCCATCGCTTTCGTTGGGAGTGATAAATAGCTGTTGAACAATGTAAGTACGCGACAGTTGACAGCTTAAATTTACACCTTCACTTCTGGGTATAAGGTCGACATTCCAGGGTTTGATTGTGGACAGCTTAGCTTAGTTCTTGCCTATTGGGTGGACAGTGCGTTTATGAGCTGTTCGCTTATAATTGACATGCGCCTTGTAGCAAATCCTATTTCACTTTTTGTCTGTCTGTAATGGATGGCAGAAATCGTAGGTACTTAGGTACCCACCAGTAAATGAGTTACTTTTAGTTATATCCTACCAAAAATATAAATGTGAAACAACAACACTGGATAGGTAAGTACAGGTTTACACAACTTAGAAGGCGTGTGGATTAAGCAATAATAGACTCAGCGTCAACGGCTTAAGTGCTTCGCCGCGCGCCTTCTAAGTTGTGTTGTACAGTCGAGTTCATTAATATGTGTACACTTTTGGACCTGATTACAACGTGGTAAGGTGCAAAAGTGTGTATATGTATATTGGCGAACTCGACTGTACTATACGTCCCACTGCTGGGCAAACCACCAGACCTCCTCTCATCAATATACATGCATAAATCCATATTATCCATACTTAATATTATAAATGCGAAAGTAGCTCTGTCTGTCTGTCCGTCTGTTACCTCTTCACGCTAAAACGGCTTGACCGATTGAGATGAAATTTGTCATGGAGATAGTTGGGGTCACGGGAAGGGACATAGGCTACTTTTTGTCCCGGAAAAACGCATAGTTCCCGCGGGAACGCAATAACCGAATTCCACGCGGGCGAAGTCGCGGACAGAAGCTAGTATAACATAAAGCAAAACAGAGTAACAAAATAACCGGACTTCATTATTAGGCCACTTATCGGCCGTTAATGTAACAATTACCTATCTTAATTTATTTACGCATTAGTCCGACGGCCAACATAGTATAGCACGATACAACTTAGAAGGCATCGCGGGAAAGTCAGCAAAACGCACATATGCGTCGGTGGCAGTGAATGCGTTAAGCAATAATAGACTCTGCGATAACGGTATAAGTGCTTAACCGCGCGCCTTCCAAGTTGTGTCATGCTCTACTTTGACTATCTGAGCTCTACTTCTACTCACACCAGGATCGGAAGACAAAAAAAATGTCTTGAAAATTTCACACAAATTGACCTAACCCCAAACTAAGCTTGTACTATGGGTGCTAGACAACGATATAAATACTTATATAGAGAAATACATACATATATAAATACTAAACATCCATGACTCGAGTACAAACATTTGTGCTCATCACACAAAGTTTGCCCCGAGCGGGATTCGAACCCGCGACAGTTGGAACAGTGGGCAGGGTCACTACCAACTGAGCCAAACCTGTCGTCGGCTACGCTAATAAATCTTTTCGAGACTAAAATAACTCTTAAGTGCTTTGAATTTCGAATCGAAAAAAACAACGACATCATAAAACTGTCAATAATTATAAAATTGTAGAACCAATTTACAAATACTTAATAGAGCTTAGAACCATCACAACGGTCTATTTACGTCCCACTGATGGGTACAACCTTCTTTCATCTCGAGAGGGTTCGGTCCCCACGCGGGCCATTTTTTAATTGCTTGTAGCATCCAGGTTCCCTCGCGATGTTTTCCTTCACCGAAAAGCTCAGTGGTAAATTCAAATCGAATTTCGAATACCCGACCCTCGGCATGAAGTGACGGTAAGGCTGTTTTACACCTCCGCCGCGGATTGAAAATAGCGAGCGGTACCGCTGAACGTTTGCGATCAATTGTCCCTTATACACATCTTTGACGCCGCTATGTCAGTTCCGCGGCGGACATGTGAACGGCGTCAAAGATGTGTATAATGGACAAACGATGGCAAATGTTCAGCGGTACCACTGTTTCAAATCCGCGGCGGAGGTGTGAAAACAGCCTAAGTTAAACTACTAAGGCTATACCACGGCTAACAGATTACATTACATGTTCCTTATGCTTATTTCTCATAGACATAAATAATACTTCGTATGGACCCGGCCTAACGTAGATACATGTCATGTTTCCCCACTTCATTGGTGTCCAATCCAAAGTTAAACTTATATCGTGACACTAAAGCTGGGTCACATTTTTTCAACAACGAGACGAGTTTTTAGATACTGAGAAACAGTTTCGAAAAAAGTTTTTTTAAAAACGCTTATTGTCACGCACGCTCGGTGACAGAACTTTGGATTGGACACCGTGGAAGTGGGGACATATTACGTGTACGTTAGACCGGGTCTATATTATTTACGTCTATGTTATTTCTACACTAAACACTAATTTCCCAAAGACCAGAGTATAAGAATAGAGTTCTAACAGAATATTACCTTTTTCCGACATCAGTAGAACTTCGTGTCCAGTGCATTCACAACGCCATTGTATATTAATGTATGCTTTGGTGTATGTTATGTATGTTAAGTACACATAGCATAGGCCTTTAACTAGACGCCGGGGACGGACGTCTTATAAAAGCGCCACACGGTGACCAAAGGTTATAGAGCTGTGGGACTAGTCTTATTAAATCCATACTAATATTATGAATACTACTTCAGTCTATTTGCGTCCCACTGCTGGGCACAGGCCTCCTCTCATCACGAGAGGGTTGGGCTATAGTCCCTACGCGGGCCCAGTGCGGATTGGGGACTTCACACACATCTTTGAATTACTTCGCAGATGAGTGCAGGTTTCCTCACGATGTTTTCCTTCGCCGAAAAGCTCAGTGGTAAATTCAAATTGAATTTCGCACATAACTAAACTTAGAGGTGTGAGCCGGAATCGAACCCCCGACCCTCTGCATGAGAGGCGGTAGGTCGAATCACTAGGCCACCAAGGCTTTTTTTTACACTTTCTAAGAAATGTTAAAAGTTAAAAATATAAAAAAAAAAACATATGTTATATTTGATTATCATCCTTACATTGACAGCTTTCGTTACAAGTTTCACGAAACTTCGCTCTATACAATTTAATTCCAAGGTAACTTCTTACTCGGACCTTTAATCCAACTTCCTCCAGTTTATTATATCAAAGAGTGTAAAACTAAATACAACAGAAAAATTATCCATATTACATGCATACATTGACAGCTTTATAAATGACATGTTTTTAGACGGTATTTTTATAGAAATTATAACGCGTTAAATACTAACTAATTCGGGCGTTCTGTGCGTAACGCTTTCTCTTTCACTCGTTGCACGAGAGACAGTGACGGCTGAGCAGGGTATAGGAACGGCCTTGAAGACGTTTCACGACAAAAACTATAATGATCGTCTTCTAGTAAGAGCTACAATATTGTCTAGGAGCATAGACATAAATAATACTTCGTATGGACCCGGCCTAACGTAGATTACATGTCATGTTTCCCCACTTCATTGGTGTCCAATCCAAAGTTAAACTTATATCGTGACACTAAAGCTGGGTCACATTTTTTCAACAACGAGACGAGTTTTTAGATACTGAGAAACAGTTTCGGAAAAAGTTTTTTTAAAAACGCTTATTGTCACGCACGCTCGGTGACAGAATTTGGATTGGACACCGTGGAAGTGGGGACATATTACGTGTACGTTAGACCGGGTCTATATTATTTACGTCTATGTCTAGGAGGCTGTCTCATAGCCACCCTGGTGCAGTAACACAGGATGGGATGCAATCAGCATGCAAATGGTGCTCTCACTCGAGGAGCAAACATCGAATATTGATCGGTGCATTATGATAATTCGAGAATAAAAGCTGCCGTCCGACCGGTCCGGTGTACCCGCGGCTTTACTTTACAGGGACTGTTTCTTTTTAGCTATTTTTAGGGTTCCGAACCTGAAGAGAACCCGTCCGTCTGTCACAGTCGATTTTCTCCGAAACTACTGGACCGATTAAGTTGAAATTTGGTACGTAGGTATATGTAAGTTTGTGACCCAAAGACGGACGCACAACGAAAATAGATGAATTTTAAACGTAGACCCTATTTTTAGGGGCTAGAAAAAAATATTAATGAAGTTTTTCAAACTATACCTATCGTGTGACATATCAAATGAAAGTACTTCTTATAAGGATCTCAAATATATTATTACTATTTCTTTTTTGTTTCAATATTTTTCGAGTTATTTAAGAACATGGCGAAAAATTACCATTCCTCCCCCCTTATCTCCAAAAGTAACCTAAAATTTTGGAAAAATACGGAAGATAGTCATTGACCTATAGATTGCAGGAAAATTATTAAGAAGTCAATGGTATTTGAAATCTATCATATAAAAGAGCTTATATTGTGAAACGTTTTGAAAATGACGTCATTGAAAATAATCAAGGGTGGGAACCCTCTCCACGCGAGTTTAACTCGCTTCTTGGCCGGTTTTTATTTAACTTTATTTTGGAACACCAATGCGGCGCACGCTACGCATGCACACGACGACCTTGCTTGCACACAGACGTCCTTGTACGCAAATATTGACACTTCATTCGAATAGGGATGACGACAACTTTTTTTTCTATCAGGAAGATTATTGAAAAGAATTGGACACGTATTTTTTCTTTTTTCACGTAATCAAACTTATACGGAGATATATTGAGTTGAAATGTCGCGTGACGTCACTATTAGGTACGATTTATACCTAACGGTGACGCAGTTAGCCCCCACTCTCCAACTTTAATGCGTTTTAACTTAGTAATTCTTTGTTAATTTGATAAAACAAAAAATACGTGTCTAATATTTTTTTTATTACCTGACTGACGGACTAACTAGAATTTCAATTTCTTCACCCTGTCGTCATCCCTATTGTGTTCGAGATCGTGTTTTTATAGGCCGTGTCCACCGCTTAAGTGTCAATGCATGGCTATCTATAAATAGAACTGACTGAGAAATGAGGAAAAAGCTATTTAATTCAATTGATCCTTTTTCGAATTAAAAGTAATTACGCAAATGTAACTATCCTAAATGACTGGACCACGTCCGGAGTAAATAGAAGTGGCAACATACCTTGATTTATTATTTAATTATTAGCTGACACAGCTAAGTATAGACGGACCATTCCGCATTCGCGTCACAGAATAGCCAACGGTACATAGAAACAGCAGGTCCACTTAATAGTAGATTTGTTTCTCGCTGTGCTACTAAGGTGTCAATTTACGAGTATCATAAACTAAATAACTAAGTAATCTGTTAAATATTATACCAAAAAGGATTCAAGTGCAATTGATGACAAAATAATTTGCTATTCGCAATACGAGATCACATAACATATCCTTGATTTTCCTTCTATTCTCGCTTCATTCCCGCTAAGATCGCATGCTCTCAAGCTCCATCAATATGTCAATGCGATTTATTGCTACAATTCAACAAAGATTCCAAACCGATTAACTCGTAAATACCTCGCCTTCTGTGGCCATGGTGTACTGTGTGGATTTCCATACAATGGCGGCCGGTGAGCCGTCAATCTGCGCTACTGCTTTGGAATTCTATTGCGACGTCTTCATACGTGCGGTGGATTACGGACCTACTGGAGCTAGTTGCTATGCTGGCCTCGGAATATGCGTATTAAATAATATCATCAAGAATATGATGAATAAGAATGCTTTTGATGCTGTCGAGGAATACAGAGTGCATTAAAAGACACTTTGCCTGTGTGCTTGTCAAAAATATGTTTATGTACCGATTTTGTTGGAGTGTGTTAACTAACAGATTCATTATCGCGCAGCGCTTTGCTATACCTTTTTCGTAATCAATTCCAGAGTTTAATCGCAATGTAGAAAAATACTACCACGAACCGCGCGCCCGGCAGTAATAGTCTGGTAATAGATACATTATTGCAGAGGCCGCTAAGTAGCGTATTACCGAACGAGTGATTTTAAAGGCTGAGCCGCAGGTGCAGGCTCATTGTTAGTTGACAAATCTCTCTAGTCAAGGCTTTTTTTGGCATACCTACTTACCTCTGAACTTCATTATTTTGTTTACCTCGACCGTTAATCTAACCAAAAAAAAGATACCTGACGAAGTCCATTTCTAGCCTGGACATCGCGAATAGTACTTACATAATGGCATTTTCCCAGCCACTTTAAATAATCATAGAATTAAAAGGTTGTCAAGTGAAGGCGTTTGGCTGTATTTCCTTGCACTTAACCGCAAGACCCCATCTTTTTTACACGGTCATTAACATTTTAGTGCATGCTTTTACAGCCTAGCTTCTACGCCTTAGAATTTACTTCTGGCGTAAACACTTGGGTTTACGGGTGTTCTCAGCATACAAGAGATTACAAAACATTAACCTTACTTAGCAGCTGGGTAAAATTCCGTGTTTATGCCATTAATGGCACTTAAGTAGCATAGCATGTCTATCATTTCGCACAATATAATGTACCTACATGTTAGCTAATTTTTATTCATCTTCATAGGATCAGTTGAACAGATCTGTGGTCCTTATCTCAGAGAAACTGAGAATTTTAATTGAAGTTTGTCAATTTTCAGGTGGTAAAACCTGATGCAGAGATCTGATCACAATCTTTCCCGCTATCCTGCCGCCAAATAGTAGTATATTTAGCACTGTTGTACCTATTCTAGTGTAAGATAAAAGAGTCAGTGAAATTACCGGCATAGAGACATTCAATCTTGGTCCTCGGGTTGGCTACGCGTCCGAAGTCTTATATGACTCTTTATGCCCAAGGGACATATTGGCCACTGATATACCATCGAGTGTCCTGTGTCGTTTGCCATCAAATGCCATAAAAAATCAGTTCCATGTCGAAGACTCTAAGACTGCGGGTATCTGATTAGATTATCCAAGTAATTAGAATACACCAATGCTCACCTAAAGGACAAAGGCCTTAGGTTAATGTGGCCACACCTTAGGCGTAACTCTAAACCTTAACAGCCTGCTAGGTTCTACCAGACATTTGTGGTCGTCGCATAGATAGGCTTTTAAGATTTTACTGCCCTGAGTAAGTGCAAGCGCCCTTACTTCCTCTATTCATTGCTTGCGGCATATTTTACTAGACAAATTACAATTTTACGAATAAAACTCTATCAGATATTAGATTAGATTCCTACGAGTATGATAGGGTTCACCTCGGCTCGTTAAACACGAGAGTTTATGTCTTATCGGCGACCTGGGCGATCGAGCTACGCTCGAATGAAAATAGCTGAAAACGATTTTTTTCTAGATATGAGACCTAGCTAGAACGATTTCTCACTCCCGTAAGCCCCCATATTCCAAATTTCATCGAAATCGTTAGAGCCGTTTTCGAGAACGCGATTACAAATATATATACATACATATTTGTATATATACAAATATTGCTCGTTTAATAGTATAGGATAAGTGCAGAAGAAGTCGCGTCTGAAAATTAAAAGAAACTATCAAGTCGAGGGGACTATATAAACGAGCCCGAATACAAAAATAACGATTTTTAGAAAAAAATCATGTATGTATGTCACAATTTAACTCGGCAATTACTAGACGGATTGCAACAAAATTTGGTATGGGGGTAGTTTATAACACTGGTCAACATATAGGCTCCTTTTTATCCCGAAAAAATGCATAGTTCCCGCGGGAATGCTATTAACGAATTCCACGCGGACAAAGTCGCGGGCAGAAGCTATTAATGTACCTATAATATTTTATAGAATTGACTCAAATAAAAGAGCATAAATTATAATATCACAACCCTCTCGTGATGAGAGGAGGCCTATGCCCAGCAGTGGGCCGGAAATAGGCTGTGGTGGTGGTGGTGTATTGGATTGGCTCAGTGGTGATCCTGCCAAGTGTTCCGAAGGTTGCGTTTATTGTCGGTCCAATTTATCCAAAGAGTCGCATTTCCATAGTCCCAAGCTAATGGACAAGAAATCTGCGTAATTTGGCCACTAGGGGCGATCGCTTGACCCAAACCTTCTGTCAATTACATGGAGAAATATTGTGTTGATATATGTTGTTATTGGTTTTACTTAAATTATTAAAAAATGCCGCGCTGTGCAGTTCCAGGATGCAATGAGAACGGACGACACGTATTTCCGAAAGACTTGGTATGTATCTGGGGCAGATATAATTGCATTGGGATGTCTTCATTTTCATCACAAATAACTGAACCAAAATTAAAATTGCGGTAAATATATATTTAACAATTAAAAAAAATGTACTTAAAATTGTCAACAAAAAAACCCGTAAAAATTTGACAGCTGCAGTGTTTGGGTTTTGGTTTGGGTTAAGCGTTTGCAGCGTAATCTGAGTCGAGCTTTGCGTATTCTTGTCCATTTAATTCGTTTTGGCATATACACTCACTTTAGCTGTCCGAATGACCGTTTGGTTTATAAAAATGTTATCTTCGTAACTGGAATATATTTATTACGTTTGTACACTTCACGCGTCGCCTAACAACATCTTGATAACATTTTTTAATAACATGTGATTTTAGCCAGTAAGTTTTTGAAACAAAATACACGAAGATAATTATCATGAAAAAATTACAAGTTCAGATTAAGCAAGATCTAGATATACTTTTTTTTCAATAGTTGTAAGTCATGAACATGATAAAAACAAATAGTTCACATAATAGCTCACTTCGTGACCAACCATAACCCGTCTTTTTATGTTATTTGCTTTCATGTTGTGTGTTTATCGTCACGAATATATGTTTTTCTTTTTCTTCTTCTTCTTCGAAATGTTTGAAAAAAAAAATTAACTTATTTAATTAGTTTGTTTTTCCCTCTTAGCCATCCAGAGAAAGTAAGTGTTGTGTGGAAACTTGCACGCATCGCGAAGCTTTTTTAGAACGTGTAAGTAATTCAAACAGGGCTTGCGTAGGGACTGTAGCGCTTGTCAAAAGTTTACAATATGCTTAATTAGTTTTATTTGGTTTTATTATTTAGTCTGTATGGTCTAGTCAACAAGAAACACACGTGTTTCACGGTAAAGCTACTAATTACATTTATTTATGAGATCTCCCGTACTTAATTCAATTATCTAATGCACAAGTCAGATGCCACGATAAGCACTGCATTAGCATCGCTCCATTAGACCCTTGTTCATCACGAAAGTCAAAAAGTTCTCTCTACTTAATCAGAAAACCGAAAAATTCAAGGCATCATCGTCTTTGTCCCTCTTTTACTACTTGGCCTTAAATGGTAGAAAGAAAGAGAAGACACAATTCGACATAGCGCATTCGTGAACCGGAATAAAACCAACGCTACTCCACAAATTAGGAAACGAAATGAATAAACTAGGAACGTAATATAAAACTGTGTACGTGTACACTCTCAAATGCTTTCAGATCCTAAAAATAAGGTTCGGAGTCCTGTGATCGGGAAGAAAGCGAGGGTTGCCAGATTATACTCGTATGCATTAGAATAATTGCAACGGGCAACTCCCATGGTGTGGTTATTAAAAAAACATTAGACGATGTCATATTAATTAGTTTATAAGGAATTGTTTTAATATGTGTTTTGGGGAGTTTTGACAGTGTTGCTGGAAAGTCACAGAGTAAAATTATTAACTTCACTGTGAGCGCACTTTGTGTTGTGGTTTCAAATGCGTTACAGCAGGACACACCTAATGTGGCAACTTGCGCGCACTTAGGTATTCCGTAGCCATAGTCTAATATAAGACTATGTCGATGTACTATACTACTACAGCCTATTTGCGTCCCACTGCTGGGCACAGCCTGTGCCGCACAGGCCGAATTAATTGAAAGATGTGTGTGAAGTCCTCACTTCACACACATCTTTCAATTAATTCGCAGATGCGTGCAGGTTTCCTCACGATGTGTTCCTTCACCGAAAAGCACAGTGGTTAATTCAAATTGAATTTCGCACATAAGTAAACTTAGAGGTGCGAGCCGGAATCGAACCCCCGACCCTCTGCATGAGAGGCGGTAGGTCGAACCACTAGGCCACCACGGTTTTTTTGAGTCGATGTAACTAGACCCTAATAGGTTAATCCGCGCGCCATATTAATTGATTTTGAATAGAATCCAATTCACATTTACCACTGAGCTTTTCGATGAAGGAAAACATCGTGGTGAAAACTGCTCGCAGCTAAGAACCTAGTCATTAAAGACGCGAGGACAGTCGCCAATCCGCTCGGCCCGGTGCGGACTATTGGCCCTATAGCCTAGCCCAAACCCTCTATACTCGGTTTGCTGATTCGAGATCAAAAATCTACGTCAGATTAGTTGGGATTTTTGTAAGAAAGTATAAACAATTTGCTTATTTAAGACATAGTTTTACGATTGTCAAGTACTTAGAAATATTAATAGGAATAAAAATATTCCTAAGCAAAATAAAATTTATTTTGGGCCACCCGTTTTGATCTGGAATTGGCAAACTGACTACAGCCATGAGAAGCCGTTGCCCATCAGTGGGGCGCAATTGGGCTTTTTGACGGAGGTAGTGGATGTTTTTGAGGGAGGTAAGCAGAAATTTAACATACAGCCATTCATCATCATCAGAGCTCGAAATTTCACAGCAAAACAAAATTGATTCCAACCCTAGTAACTTTGCGACAGTCTTTTGTTTCGCCGTGAAAATTCCGGGCTCTAATATCATTAACAGCTTGACATGGACCTCCTAGAAGGCTCGCCATGCGGTCCTTTGCCGCTCGCATTCACCGAACTCCGCGACCTTTACCATACCTTGCTCCATCTTGTTGGAGGCCGACCAACAGCTCCAGCCTTCTACATAAAGTGGCCGAAAGTTTGCAAACACTTCAGAAACTTTCTTAACTCAACACGTATACTACAAAGTCTTAAACGTCTTGCTCACATGGTTAGAAATAGACGCGTCACTTAACCTGTATAACGAAGTAAGTGAGACAGGGGTATTCCAGACCTTTCTCATATTACAGCGGCAAAGATTAGAGTTTATGAGACTGGTCAACTCTTTGTTTGATCATCATGTCGGCTGAGGCATAAGAAAGGGGAAGAGCGCTTCCGAGCTACTAGGTAGTGACGTATGCAGATCGGGACCTCTTTCTGCCTTACCTAGTTAGTTCAATTCAATTCAATCATTTATTCAGCAAATTGGCCACATAGGGGCAATTTTACACGTCAGAAAAAGAGCTTCCTAGACCCATTGCTTGAGAAGAAGCGTCGCAACAAACTCAAGCAGAAGGCCTTTTTTCAAAATATTCAAAATTTACATTACATGTATAAAATATACATATAGGTACGTACTAAAATTACATTAAAGGGTTAGTCCCTAACTTAAACTTAAATCTAAGATCTGAGAGATGTATAGTTTCCAAGGGTCCAGAAAAAAAAATATTATGGAGATGGCCTCCATTATCAAATAAATATAAATTCCATAGATGTCGACAGTCTCAAAATGTCAATAAATAATTAAATACATCATGTATAAAAGAGTTCATTAATACATGTCAATAAGAACATGATGAGGTCTCTGGCTTAAAATGTTTGACTTAGTAATATATTTAAAGCTAATGATTATTTTTAATCGTCCTTGCAAGCATGAACAGACCGGACCCCACAGACAGCACCCGTTCACGAGCGTGACGCGTATCTCAGCCATCGCCTCCCTCAACCATTTCTTAGGGAAGGTGGCGACCCGATCAACGACGCCGCTGTAAGCAAGGACCTTAAAGCGAGCATGATATGCTCCAGCTGCTGGACAAATTAGGTAGTGAAAAAAAAAGAGTTAATATTTGCCCAGCGAGACACATACCATGTTACTAGTCAATAATAATAACCTAAACAGTTGCCTTAAAAGGATTCTTATCATCTAAAAAGTCATTCACCGAATAATATGCCTTCTTTAAAAGGCGGCACTTAATGAATGACTTGAACTTTTTAAATGGCATATTAGCAACATCAGAAGGCAATTTGTTATAAAATCGTATACAGTTCCCAACAAACGAAGAGCTCACTTTACGAAGACGGTAACCAGTAACACAAAGTTTATCCTTATTCCTAGTGTTAAAATTGTGAACATCACTGTTACTGTTCCTAGTGTGGTAAGTTAGTGTTTGTAGGTGAGTTTACCAACTTGGATGTTTGAATAGCGCGAAAGTTTAAAAATAACGATTACACATGACAGCATTCTCACACAGTAACAAAATAATCAAAACGCGGGAATGCTGTGGAAGCGAGTAGCACAGGACTGGTCTGAGTGGGCGACATAGACGTAAATAATATAGACCCGGTCTAACGTACACGTAATATGTCCCCACTTCCACGGTGTCCAATCCAAAGTTCTGTCACCGAGCGTGCGTGACAATAAGCGTTTTTAAAAAAACTTTTTTCGAAACTGTTTCTCAGTATCTAAAAACTCGTCTCGTTGTTGAAAAAATGTGACCCAGCTTTAGTGTCATGATATAAGTTTAACTTTGGATTGGACACCAATGAAGTGGGGAAACATGACATGTATCTACGTTAGGCCGGGTCCATACGAAGTATTATTTATGTCTATGGTGGGCGAGCTTTGGAGGCCTATGTCCAGCAGTGGACGTCTTTCGGCTGAAATGATGATGATGATGAACCAAATAATCGGTCTTGACTTTTTACTCTTTGGCCGTACCAGTAATTATTCAATGATTAATGAGGAACAGAAAGGAAATTCAGGACGCCTGTCGCCCGACTCATTCTGACATATGTCAAACGAAAACGTTTTATCTTGGAAACAAATTTAGTCCTTACAATAATGCCCAGCAGTGGGACGCAAATAGGCTGTAGTAGTAGTAGCAGGTAGTAATAATAATGTAATGAATTCAACTATTGTCGACTTGAAAGGTACCTATTTAGATTCATGAAAATAAAATTATTAGGTATGCAAAAGTAAACTTTCCAAAATTTCCAAATATATCATTGAGCTTTCTGGTGAATTAAACATCGTGGGGAAACTTGCGCTCTGGAGTGGGAATTTCTTAGTAGTAATATGTATGTATGAAGTTGGTTCTTCCATATGTATGTCGTAGTTACGTAGGATATATTACTTTACTGTATTGTAATAATTTATACCTATTGTGAGCACAAATTGTTGTGCAAGTATGTTTCTAACCACGTCCTCGACGATTATTAATTGATTTATGTGGGTAGGTATGTTAATTAAATGAGAACGCTCCACGTGTCGTGTATAACATTAAATGACCTTCGTACATAGACGTAAATAATATAGACCCGGTCTAACGTACACGTAATATGTCCCCACTTCCACGGTGTCCAATCCAAAGTTCTGTCACCGAGGGTGCGTGACAATAAGCGTTTTTAAAAAAACTTTTTCCGAAACTGTTTCTCAGTATCTAAAAACTCGTCTCGTTGTTGAAAAAATGTGACCCAGCTTTAGTGTCACGATATAAGCTTAACTTTGGATTGGACACCAATGAAGTGGGGAAACATGACATGTATCTACGTTAGGCCGGGTCCATACGAAGTATTATTTATGTCTATGCCTTCGTATGAATCATGTTTGCTGCATTATTTTCTTATGACCTAGTAATAGAGATTATGAGTGACAAACAGGTACATTAAAATGAGGGACTTTTTACCCGGTATACCAATTTCAATCAAATAAAGCATTTATTTTGTCATCATCATCATTCCAGCCGATAGACGTCCACTGCTGGATTTATTTTGTGTTTTAATAATAATCTACCCACCTGCGAAAAACCTCCTATGAGAACTGCATGCAAATCTGTTCAGTATAGATAAGCTCTAACAAACAGACAGACAAAACGAGACATAAACTACTCTCTTTTATTATTATAGATTAGAAGTGCACCGCGGTGTAATATCAGGAGCAGCCTGGTTTGGAGTCTAATACTTGTGCCAAATTTTATCAAAATCCATTCAGTAAGCTCGTGGTCCGCGAGTGTTTATTAAACATTCCCACCGAAAAACTTCCACGTTTATATTTTGTATTAGATAAGTAGCAGGACATTGTACTTCTCCAAATCACGGTCTGATTTCGTGTTCACATACATCGAAGTGCTTCTCTGATGCGTGCAGGTTTCTTCACAATTTTCAGAATCTAGATTTTACTAATGAAACGTGTGCTTATATTACTAACTTTGAGGATTTATAAACAATCGCCCACAGTATCCGATTGTTCGCCCTTTTGTGTTTGATTTCGGAGATTACACAGATGTTGTGCTTCTATATTGTGCAACGAGTGTACATATTGAGGATTTTTTTTTCTTTGTTATTTGTCTGCGCATGCGCTTGCGCAGCTGACTCATTCTTTTATTGTTAGTATGACACGGTACTAAAGTAATTTCACGCTTTATCCGTTTAATTGCATAAATTAAAACAAATACAGCTTTTTTCGAATGCACTCTCAATCTAAATGAGTCTCAAACAAAAAAAAAATGCGCGCGCAGGTACAAAGTCGCGAGCAAAAGCTCGTTAGTAAATAATAAAATTAACCTTTTAGGATCTTTTTAGGGAAAGTTTCCCATGCACCAAAGCACACGGCGGACACGGCCTATAAAAGCACGATTTCGAACACAATTCGTGCGAGGACGTCCGTACACTTATAAATGTGTGTGTACCAACTACGCGGGCCAATGATCCACTCTCCATCTCCGGATGAAACAAATGACGATAAGTGCGAGTTGGGCGCGAGTTGCGCGCCGGCTAGATTCAGGCGGGTGATTCCGTGGCCATTCTGTATGTAGTACTATTAAATATTCTCTGACCAAAGTCAAGACACGTCGGCATTTGCACTTTCGACTCCTACTTCTATGCACGGTGGTCGGTCGGCCATTACACGCCGTGGAATCGGTGATTGCACACTTGCTGAGCTAATGAATAGATACGGAGGACCGCGGGTGTACGAACGCGTGGAGGCGGCTTGGTGTTCTTTAAGGCTCATCGAGGTAGGAGGCCTGTGCCCACTTGCCCAGCAGTGGACTGTAGGAGGCCTCTGCCCAGCAGTGGGCCGTAATGGTGATAGGCTGTGGTGGTGGTGGTGTTGGAGCAAGCCTGCAGATTAAACGCACTGTGTAGAAGATGTTTTTGTTGCTATAAAAAAGGCAAACGGCCCACCTGATGCAAAATGACACCACCGTTCTGCAATGGACCATTATACCTTACTATTACCCTATGAATAAATATTTCATTTCAACGTCAGATCTCTACTCTTCTACGTATACACAACTGACTTAACAAATAAAGAAAAAATATAGAGTTAAAAAAACAGTTAATAAAATTACTTCCTTACACAAATTAACTGAAGCTAATCAAACTGGCACCAAATCAAATAGAAAACCTAAGCATATAAATACTAAACATCCGTGTCTCCAGTATAAAACAGGCTCATCAGACAAAAATAACCATTTAAGCCTTCTCCAGAGTCTGTACTTTCGAACATCAGGGCACAGTTCTCGTGCGCACATGTGACAGCTAATAGATCCCTTAATAACAACTAATTGCGATTGATCCTAAATGTCAGATTGACTGATCGTCAGATTGACGGACTGTCAGACTGACTCGCCGACACCGATCCGTCGGGCCAATTTGCTCACTTGTTTTATTGGAGTTAATTTAACACTTTGACATTTGACCTGCACTTGGTAACGTTTAGTGGACCTTAAGTGGTTAAGGGCATAGTTAATTTTTGATTCTGTTGGAAGTCGCCAGTAGGGAAGTTCTATTCTTCGTACAAAGTAACGTTTTCATTCGCAAACTATGTATATAGGTAACCAATGTGTTACCTAATTATAACCAAAGTTTGATTAGGTACTGCTTATACAAAAAAAGTGACTTGCGAATTGCGAACTATGTCTTATTAGTAACTAACCAATCTTTTAAATAGTGCTTTGTTTCGTAAGTTTTTATCAAGTTTTAATTGGTGAAGAAAGTAAGCTTATTTTTAATTTATTTCAACTAGTTCGTCTAATCCTTTTTTTCACTGCAAAGATGCTAGCGCCTAAAATGCATTTTGGCTTATTCATATTCTAAAAACAAACAAACAAGAACCTTTAATTGTATTGTTCATAAAAATATGTACATTTTTATATATAATAATAATAATAATATCCTGGGAAATAGCCCCAAACTAAGCGACGCTTGTATTATGGGTGCTATATAGACAACGATATAAATACTTATATAGAGAAGTAAATACATATATAAATACTAAACATCCAATACCCGAGTACAAACATTCGTGCTCGTCATACAAAGTTTGCCCCGAGCGGGATTCGAACCCGCGACCATCGGAACAGAAAGCAGGGTCACTACCAACTGGACCAATCCGGCCATGTATATGTCGCATGTCGCTAGCCATATTTGTTAAGCTTCACGTGAATCGTTGCAATTATCGGATTAATACCATTGGATTGGTTCATTTGATTGTCGTTTACGGGGGATTCCAAAAATAATTATAAATAAATAAATACCTTGGGACATTTCACACAAATTGACTTAGTCCCAAACTAAGCAAAGCTTGTAGGTACTATGGGTGCTAGACAATGATATAAATACTTATATAGAGAAATACATACATATATAAATACTAAACATCCATGACTCGAGTACAAACATTTGTGCTCATCACACAAAGTTTATCCCGAGCGGGATTCGAACCCGCGACAGTTGGATTGGCTGCCCACTGTGGGCAGGGTCTTATGACTGCAGAAGAAACAGATTAAACCATATTCTGAAGCGCTGGTGAATGTATAGATAGATTTCTTCTTGGATATACCAGCTCCAGTATAAACGCACTAAATGATCGAATTAACTGATCGTAGGTAGCTCAAATTACACACAATATATTTAATTTAACAGGGAACTTGCATACAAATATACAACGGTGACGACAGGTTTGGCTCAGTTGGTAGTGACCCTGCCCGCTGCTTCAATGGTCGCGGGTTCGAATCCCGCTAGATGCAAACTTTTTGTGATGAGCACGAATGTTTATTTATTTATTTAAACTTCATTGCACATACAAAATGTATACAATTAGCGGACTTAATGCCTAAAGGCATTCTCTACCAGTCAACCATAAGGCCAAACAGAAAGAAAAATGAGTAGGTGCATCAATATCAGAAAGAAACTACAGAAATACAAGGAAGATAACAAATAATTCCAAAAGAGGATAAATTTACATAAACGTACATAAAAATTATATAAAAGATAAACATACATAAACCAGCCGCACGAAGCAAAGAAAAATATGAAGGATTCCAAATCTACGCGACCTTCTCAAACAAATGCTTACGCAGCATTCGCTTGAAGGAGAGCTTGGTTTGAGCTTGTCTTATATCTAGAGGTAGCGAATTCCAGAGGCGGATTGCCTGAAGGGTGAAAGAATTAGAAACAAAACCCGTGGAGTGAGAAGGAGTGACGAGTTTAAGAGAACGAGAGGAACGCAGATCACAACCGGGACGAGGAGTATCAAAGATAAATTTAGATTTGAGATAACGAGGAGTAGAAGGGTCGAACAGGATTGAGAAAAGGGTGCACAGAATACGCTGGCGTATGGGGAGCCAGCGCAGCTGACGTCGGGAAGAAGATATGTGGTCATACTTTCGAAGACCAAAAATAAAGCGCATGCCATTGTTAAGCAGGCGGTCTAACCGGTTAAGAGAGTCTTGAGTCATGTTGGACATGCACACATCACCGTAATCAATTAAAGGCAGGATAAGCGATTGCACTAACAGAGTCTTGGTACTAATCGGCAGAAAATTTTTGTACTGGTAGAGCGCCCGTAAAGTGTTAGTGGCCTTTCGACTTACTTCGGCTAGTTGAGCATCCCAGGAAAGGCATGAGTCAACTACAAGCCCAAGATCCTTGACCTGCTTTGACCAGGGTACGAGAGAGCCTTCAAACGCCACCGGCGCGATCCGAGATTTGTCAACTTTAGCCAGCTGACGAGAACTACCAACAATGATGGCCTGGCACTTGGCAGGGTTAACAGAGATGCCGAAGCTTCGGGACCATTCAGCAATGTATACCAAGTCATCATTGATGAGAGATATTGCAGATTCGAGACAGGACACATCAGCGCTGCCATAAAGTTGAAGATCGTCTGCATAAAGATGGTAAGAGCTTTTCAACTTAGACGTAATAACATTAATGAAAACCGAGAACAGTATGGGAGAGAGAATGCCACCCTGAGGTACACCGGAAAGAAGATCGAGCCAGTCGGAAAGTGCACGGCCAGCACGAACCGCTTGAACACGATCACACAGATAGGAGGAGAACCACTCAATCACTGAAGAAGATAAACCAAGATGAGCTAGGACAGCAAGAAGGAGATCGTGATCGACGGAATTAAAAGCATTAGAAAAGTCAATAAGTACCAGAACCGTCACCTGAGTGTCTTCCATACTTTGACGCATATCCTCAATGACATTGAGTAGGGCGGTAGTGGTACTATGACCCTGGCGAAAGCCCGATTGGAATTGAGACAGAAGTTGATTCTGATTAATATATTTGGAGATCTGAGAATGGACAGCAGCTTCAAGAACTTTCAAAAGAAAAGGGAGAATAGAAATAGGTCTGAAATGACCAGGAGAAGTGGGTTTAGGAATCTTAGGAAGAGGTATAACATGGGCTTTACGCCAAATCGAAGGGAAAACCCCAGAAGAAAAAGAAAAATTGATAATATGCGTAAGAACAGGTAGAATATAGTCGAGAACGAGAAAGACCATGGTACGACCAAGGTCATCGTGACCAACGGCATTAGATTTGAGAGATTTAACTATCTTACGCAATTCCTCAGGAGTTACAGGGGTGAAAGAAAAGGGCATAGTGACAGAGGAGGGTAGCGAAGCAATGAGGGAAATAGTTTTAGATTTAGTGAAAGAATTTAGAGTGGAAGAAGTGGCGAAATGACTGTTGAGCTCTGTACGAGCGTACATAAGGTTGAAATGATGGTTAAAAGGCCGATGAAGAATTAAACAATTTAATATTGAAATAATAGGTGCGTGACAGTTTTACAGAGCGTGTGTGCTGTACGGCGGCCGAAGGCAAATAGATCGAGATGCGCTCGCGGCGGTTGCGGGGGGCCTTCCCCCGCGGGCGTCTTGTGTCGCGGCGAGCATGCGCGCGAACATGCTGGGGGCCCTTGAAAGCCCTGCTTTTAAGAATCCTGAAGAAGGCATATGCGGTTCAGGTGAAAAGGAAGAAGCAGGGTCAGCCTTGGCCTTGACAAGACCAAGAGACTTAAGAAATTTCCAAATATCTGCAGGAGAAGACGACAGAACGTTCTCATGGATATAACGCCGTTTAGCAGCTCTTACCATCTGGTTGCAGCGATTTCTGGCTGCTTTGAAAGTATTCCAATTCAGATCGCATCGATCTCGCTTATAAACGCGAAAGGCTTTATCGCGTCTCCTCATTGCCATGCGGACACCTTCCGTAATCCACGGAGCAGGGGGCCGCTTCAGACGTACTGCGTGCACCGGAGCATGCACGTCAAACAGGCCTATAACAGTGGAGTTGAACTGGGCTACCTTGTCATCAATCGTTGACGCAGAAAACGTAGGAGACCAGTCCACTGAAGAGGCATCTTGATGTAATGTCACACTATCGATGCGTGCAAAACTTCGCAGGTGAACCACAGTAGGCTCTTGCTTGGGAGGCTTAATACGATAGGTGAGAAAGATTAGATCGTGACGTGAGAACCCTGGCGCTGGCCCGTGTTTACCCGAGTCATGGATGAATTCGAGTCGAGCATTTCATTGCTGTTGAGTGTATGTATTTATCTATATAAGTATTTGTATCGTCGTCTAGCACCCATAGTACAAGCTTAGCTTAGTTTGGGGCTAGGTTAATTTGTGTGAAATGTCCCAAAGTTTTTATTTAGTATTTATATCAATAGCTTTTTTTATGTTACCAACACACAGAACACACCGCTTGGTCCGTTTTCATCGTACATAAGAAGTCTAGATGGAATAACCCCTATGCCAGTAATTTTACCGACTGGAACACAACAAAACGAGCACTGCTATTTGGCGGCTGGTTATAATAATCATATCAAAATGAATTATCCCTGCATGCATGTTCCCTAATGTATGAGCCATATCATCTAATAACACACTACGTGCCGTCCGGCCTATTAGAAAGTGGATTAGCATATACTTCGATTTTATGTGGCATTAAAAGGGTTAATAGTCAATTTAATCACGCATGATTAAAACGGTTAACTTGTTTAAATTATCTATCCGAAGTTAGATTGTCATTTTGCTGAAATCTAATACATATGTTGTACATACATACTAACTGCATCCGTATGGCCTTGCGTATTAAATTTCAATTCACTTTAGGAGTAAATTTTCCCTAAAAATCTTATTTAGTGCCGATTTGTGCATTTCACAGAAATCTTTGTGTGCTCAGTATATCTTACCTATATTCTATGGCAGCACTGTCACCTAAACTACCCTCAACTCCCTTCCCTTCCTATCCTTGGGAAACGCGGGTAGTTCAGAAACACCTGGAGCGACAGCGCCTGCCACTCGTCCAGTCCAGCGAGAA
This sequence comes from Aethes cnicana, assembly GCA_963971205.1. Classification (NCBI taxonomy): domain Eukaryota; kingdom Metazoa; phylum Arthropoda; class Insecta; order Lepidoptera; family Tortricidae; genus Aethes; species Aethes cnicana. The sequence goes on from OZ020285.1 coordinate 3,250,956, forward strand.
ACGGGTCACGAATCGGTCGATGTCGAGTGCCTATCTCCATTCCATCCCGCCATTCGCCCTCTAGCTTCGAACCGCCATCTCAGTACCTATTTCCAACTTACTACGCCGCGCGCCGTCGCGAATCATCAAAATCAGCACATCAGCGCTATATGAACTAGAAATAGAGTGCGTAAGACCGCCAGCCAACGCGCACGCAGAACCAGGTACGCGTTCTCAATTTCCCTTCTAGCCACATCATTGTGCGATTCTATCCTTCTACTACAACTACTACTACAACAACAACAGCCTATTTACGGCCCACTGCTGGGCACAGGCCTCCTCTCATCACGAGAGGGTTTGGGCTATCCTTCTAGCTCTGTAGTTTACCCTGTGCGTTAATCAATCAATCTAACGTGCGAAATTCAATTTGAATTTACCATGAGCTTTTCGATGAAGGTAAACATCGTGAGGAAACCTGCACGCATCTGCGAAGTAATTCAAAGATGTGTGTCAAGTCCCCAATTCGCACTGGGCCCGCGTGGGGACTATAGCCCAAACCCTCTCATTATGAGGGGAGGTCTGTGCCCAGCAGTGGGACGCAAAAAGGCTGTAGTAGTAGAAGTAGTAGTTAATCAATCAATCAGCTACTGGATGTCGGTAGGCTAAATGAACAAACGATCGAAACACAAAAAATAACTGAGTAAAAAGTGTCTTGTATTTTTTTGGAAAAACAGATAATTTCAATCCTTATTAGTATGATAAGTTGATAACATAACCTTCCTTATCTAAGACAGGCTATCAATCAGCTGTTCGGTCGTAACTCATGGTAAAAAGCAGATAATTCGTCTAATAGAAGGGTAATCAGCTGATACAATGGACCGAGTTGACGGTTGATACATTACCTCTAGTTTGGCAGGTAAATTATAGATAGTACCGACAGCAGTTTACTATACAGCTGTGGCGTTTACATTTGAAGCCGTGATGGCCTAGTGGTTCGACCTACCGACTCTCAGCAGAGGGTCGGGGGTTCGATTCCGGCTCGCACCTCTAAGTTTGCTTATGTGCGTAATTCAATTTGAATTAACCACTGTGATTTTCTGTGAAGGAAAACATCGCGAGGAAACCTGCACGCATCTGCGAACGAATTCTAAGGTATGTGTGAAGTCCCCAATCCGCACTGGGCCCGCGTGGGGACTATAGCCCAAACCCTCTCGTGATGAGAGTAGGCCTATGCCCAGCAGTGGGACGCAAATAGGCTGTAGTAGTAGTTTACATTTGATTCTAGAAACGGTTATAACCGCGGAATATTTGGCTATTAAATATATAAATAATGAAAAATTGTTAAATTATTTCTTATTCAATGTAGAGGTAATGTACAATAGTTATACTTAGTTTCGTACACATGAGATAACATCTACATTGAAAAAATTAGTCTTACATATTTTTAATATATAATAAAGTTCAATTACCTATTCTTATAAGAGTTATAAGTAAATGTATACAACTCTTACAAGAATACAAGTATTCTTGTAAGAGTTGTATACATTTGACACTCTACATTTGACTAGAGTTTCTTATAAGAAAACTTCCGTAAGTTTTCTTATACGAAAGTTTCTCGTAAGACTTACCTAGGTGTATTTTTACATAGGCAAGAAATAAACACGGTAAAAATACACCGAAGTTTACTCGATATTACAATAAATCGTTTCGGTTACCACTCAACATTAGAGTTAGAGATCGGATCTTCGAACAAAAATATAAATAAGTAGGTACACAGAACGTTCTCAAGTGTAAAATTTAATGTCTTAATTCGTATTATTTAAAATTATCTTAAGTCGTAAATTCAAGCGAATTTGAATAGTTAAAAGCCATCATTCATGTTAATTCGTTTTACATGAAAATATGAAATGGGAGATGATTTATAGGTAAATTTTAATCTTCGTTTAATAAAATCTTATCTACCGACTGTACTTCAAAATAGAGCGAGATTTATGAGCAAAATGCTTAAACGAATAATTATTTGCTGGAATACCGCACGCGTGGACTGAATTGTATAATGATCCATTAATATTTATAAAGGTTTTCTTTTTATTATCCCTATTTAGCCTGTTCAAGAGACCACCACAACATCCAACATACCTCCCAAACGAGAAGTTTTTGGCAGCCGGTGAAATTACTGGCATAGAGGCATCTTAAGCAGCATCACAGGGCGGACACGGCCTATAAAAGCACGATTTCGAACACAATTCGAATGAAGTGTCAATGTTTGCGTGCGAGGACGTCTGTGTGCGTCTGAACACTTGTAAATGTGTGTGTGTACCAACTACGCGGGCTAGTGATCCACTCTCCATCTCCGGATGAAACAAATGACGGTATATAAGGGCGAAATGGGCGCGAGTTGCGCGCCGGCTAGATTCAGGCGGGTGATTCCGTGGCCATTCTGTATGTAGTACTATTAAATATTCTGTGGCAGCATTGGCAACGCATTCGATACCTTGATGATAGGGGCCGAAAGGCCGGTTACCATCAGGTGGTTTGTGTTCTCGTTTGCCTACCAAAAAGATGAGGAAAACGGCTAGAGATGAATTTCCAAATCATTGCCTCGGGACTCCTTCAAATTCAGGTAAGTGTATTCGATATTTTCTTGAACGTTTTACATTTTCCATGCCCATTTCGAAAGCCCCAACGAGTAAGTAATTACGTTTTAAAATCGAACGGACCGGCCAACTCGAAATGATTTTTCGATGAAATAGGTACCTACATACAAATGTAAATCATTCAATTGCTTTCCTCGTTGCCTAAGCAATTATTATTTTCTCCCAGAGTTATTAAAAATAAGAAACAAACTAAAACAATAACAAATGTTAATTGGTTATTTGCCATGTTCCCTTTTTTACGTAGAAAATCATGTTGACTGTCTTAATAAGGCGTTAACCTAATTACCTGCTAATGACCAGCCACGAGCAACCAAAAAAGGTTGTACCTACAATTACATAGGAATTTGAAAACCATCAAAAACGTAATAAATAATTCTTATCTTCAACTAGTCGCAAGTCACCAAAGCTCGTCAAACAATAATGATTCATATCAAAAAGTATCAAAAGCAATTTCATGTAACTAGCCATAATCGAACACAATTAAACCCAAAAAGGACTGTAACAGGGTTGTCTGAAGTTACGATTTTCCTTTGGCATACAATGCAGCCTGCGCTTGCGTCGATTGTTGCAACATTGTTGCTAACCACCGACCGCGGGCACACGTACAATTAATTTGCTAAAAAACGGATAAGTTTAACACAGGAATCGTTGGCTGTTCATTTTGAATGCTGAGAATGAAAGAGACTTAACTCAAAACAGTGAATTTGTGGGAAATCGCAAAAATAGATTTGACTTTGAGGTGTGTCCAGGTTTAACACTCCATAAATCTTGGATTTATGAATTTATCATGGACATTTTATTTATATCATTTAGTTTGGTTATCCCTCCATCTATGAGATATAAAATTTATTCCCACTCATACTTTAGTATTCCCAAATAATAATGTCCCGACGTGTAATCATGTCACTGCGTGTAGTTGGCGTGTCTTGTACGAATGAGACATTAACTGACGACAAAATAATGTGAATACTATAACGATCGCATAAGGTCGATTCAGAGATTCACGACGCGCCTAATAAAGTGTATTTCAATTTTGTAAAGTGTCTAAAGAGACTCAACTTCGAACTTAGGTCTGTTTCGTTTTAAAAGCAATAATAGTACATTACAGACCTAGGGCGGTGAATTCGTTAATGTCCCAGATCGCGGGTGGTTGTGACCCGAACCGAAGGTGAGGGCCATAAAAATGCGATCTGGTTCTTTACGAATTACCGCCCGTGGTTTGTCAAAAGTTTTACGTCTTGCCTTGGCCAGAAAGTGTGATGTTCTTTCCGCGTAGCGGGCAGATAATCACATTTTACGGCCATGGGTGACGTAAAAAGTTTTACCGTATCAGTCACAGTAATAGAGACTTATTCGTCGTTAGGTCACTCTTAAAATGAACGTTTTCGGTTTTTCTATGATCACCTGTGGCTTTTAACCAAACACGTCTCTTTCGCGTCGACAGCAAGTGCGAAAATAGCACGGCAATAAAAAGACCAGAATGTCTCTTTGTCCTTTTCCCACAAGAAAACGTCAGTTTTCAAGTGATCAGGTTGTAGATAATACTTTTTTAGGTCGTGCTGTATACTTAACTCAATTTCGCGATTTTTTGAATTAGGTCCCTTTCATTCTCAGCATGCGATTTATCCTGTAAGCTGCTATTATGGTCGTATCACAGCCCTGATTACCTGGTCCTTCAAACCAGATGTTTGCATTGTACGTAATTGCACAAGCCTCGTGAAGGAAATGCTTACTTTAGAAAATTTATGGTACTGCCAGATTCTTGGTGCTCGTGTTTCTGAGCAATAAAATAGTTGGTCAAGAAATAAATGGATTTACTACATTGGTTGAAGAGTCCTTATTTCCCTTTCACATCTTGTGCTGATGACCTTGAACAATCGAAGCAGGCAACTGTCTCAGCGGACAATGTCTCTTTGCATTGGAGGGAGCGAGAAGCAAGACCGTGGCATGTGGGCGATATACGTAGAAAATCAGAAAAATTAAGATTTAAAAAATTACACATTGCATGAACAATATAAATTACCAAATTTTTTGGTATGAGTATTTAATTATAGAAACCTGCGTTGAAAATGTAAACTTATAGAACCGGTTTATTAGGTTTAGAAGACGTAACTTCACGATTTTTTTTTTATCGAACCGGTTTCATGAAATCCTTTTTACGAAATAGCAACTTTTTTAAGTATACAGTGAATATTAACATATATTTTACTCGCCTTAGAAAATCAAATAGTTTTCGGTTAAAATACTAGTTACAACAATAGTTTTTGTTAGTGCCTTAAAGGGGGTAAGAGAGCCGGTGACATTACCAGCATAGAGGAATTCAATGTTATCTTAGTCCTCGAGTTGGAAACCCATTCGAAACCTTGTCTTCGATTGAAAATCCCACTCAAAAGCACCCTTAGCTTGACGAGCTATTCGTCAAGCTTCAGGACAAGGATCAACAACAAAACGAATCTTTCTCCAAGACTCCTAACTCCTAAACGCTACATTATAAATTACACTTAATTGGGGCTCTTAGTTCTTACATAAGTACTAGGTTATTAGTCAATGTGCTGTTATAATGCATGCAACCACAGTATAACAATGAGTACAGTGGGTCGATAACTTTGATCTCGTAAAAATTCGACGACATGTGGGAAGAGGGTCTCGAGCTGAATACACCATAGGTCGTCAACATCTTGCCCGACCGTCCCTGAGGTGCGACAGACGTTGGGGGGCTGGACGACAACGGGGACGGCGAGGGTTGCGGGGAGGCTAAATACACGCATTGCACGGAACATAGGTACTGGCCGTCGACAAAAATCTTCATTTCTGTCAAACCGAACTTAGTCAAACGAAAGGATGAAAGAGATGGGGAGAGTTAGATGACATTCATGATGATTCCCTCTACGCCACCGTACCGTTGTGCAGAGTTTCTCGGGTGTGCGCTTGTTTTAGCTGTGCTGACGTCATCTATATCACGTGCTTCCCTGCCACCCGATCGTTTGTTACAACGCCTCTTTATAACGAAGGCCAAACGAGTGCCCGAGCTGTTCGGGCACCAGTTTTGACGGGGCCATTTTTCTCCGGCTGATTGTGAATTTATACCTAATAGATTGCTCTGTCAAGACAGCATCGTCGACTCACTCACTGTATAGTTTATTACACTATGCATGCAACTATGTTACAAAAGCGCATTCCACTTCGAAAATAGAATTGGCTTTGACGAATCGAATGATAATAATTCTATACGTCTCTCACTCGGACTGTGTGGCAGACAGGGACAAAAACCATGGGTATAAATTAAGCTGCACTATGATGGACTGGGTTGGCCAGTCGGTCGGTTCGTAATAGATTTGTTGTTTTGCTCCAATGAAAGGTGCATCAGTATTAATGAGGAAATGATTTAGATTCAATCGATCTCATTAACATGCTGATTAAAGCTTGACCTGAACCATTTAACTATAATAAACAATAACATATGGACGAACAGTGCCTAGCAGAATATCTCAAACTATAGCAAACTGACATTAGAAAATACGTTCCAATATGCTAATAACGCCTCTTTACAACGAAGGCCAAACGGGTGCCCGGGCTGTTCGGGCACCCGTTTTGACGGGGCCATTTTTCTCCGGCTGATTGTGAATCCTTACTTACAATAGATCAATGCCTGAAACACAATAACGCAGACAAAAGTGAAAAAACTTCTGCAAATACAAATTTATTGAAGGTCCATCAAAAACACATCCATCTGGTTGGCCACCATCTTACCAGCTGAGCTGCCACCAAAGAGCAGTGCCCGGACTGTTGTGAAGTTAGCAGAATAGAGGCATTCAATCTTAAGAGGGTTTATTCCGAAAGGTGGCAACGTCGCAAATAGCTGTCAAATATTTCGCTGTTTTCATTAATTTCTGATTATTGCTGAATGAAAAAAATCAATAATCGCTCTATGGTTAAATAAAACATTAAGTATGGATTGCAACAATTATCATAGCAACACGAAATTTTTAGTCATGCGGAAGTAATATCTTTTGAAAACTTTTCATCGCATTTTCCATGCATTTCAATGTAATCTTATCATTTGAATGCCTAACTAACAAATATAAAACGGAACGCGTCCTTCAACCATGGAATGATTACTTCTTTTTTAATTCAGTGATATTGAGAAATTCATGAACACAGCGAGGCATTTGACAGCTATATGCGACGTTGCCAACTTTCAGATTAAACCCTCCTAAGAGTTCCCAGTAGCAGGTTGGTAAACGCATTCGTACATTTTGTAATCTTGTGATTCCTTACGAGCATGTCCATGCGCCATAGTGACTACTTACAATCAGGTGGGCTGTTTGTTCAATTGCCAACAAATGCTAGGTATATCAAAAAAATGCATATCTCATATCAACCAAGTCATCAGTCAATACAGGATTTAGTGATCACTATCTTTTGCCCGCGACTTCGTCCGCGTGGAATTCGTAAGTAGCTTTCCTGCGGGAACTTTGCTTTTTTCCGGGAAAAAGTAGCCTATATGTTGACCAGTATTATAAACTACCCCCATACCAAATTTTGATGCAATCCGTCCGTAGTCATCGAGTTAAATCCGGACATACATACATACAGCATATATATGTATATGTATATGTGTGCTTATGTATTTACTTATATTTATGTATATTTATACCATATATTATGTGTGTAGTTTATTTATTTTTATTTAATTTGCTTCTATATGTTATATTTTTACAGTGTGGCTACTTGTAAGTAGCCTCTATTGCACCGCCACAACATTTTCCATTATGTCCAAAGGTTTAACTGGTAGAGAATGCCTTATGGCATTAAGTTCACCTTTTGTATTAGTTTTACTAATGTGCAATAAAGTTTAAATAAATAAATAAATAAATACAGTAAATTTTTCTAAAAATCGTTATTTTGTGTTCAGTATCGTTTATACGTACGAGTATAGTCCCCTCGACTTGATAGTTTCTCTTAATTTTCAAGTTTCAGACGCGACTTCTTCTACAGACTTTTTATTAGTAGTATAGATAAACTCAATGAAGAAATCCATGTAGTTCTAGAGATAAATTCACACAACGTTTACCTACCTAGTAGGTAAGTAGTACTTTACCTATAAAACCTAGTTTGACTATGTCGAAAACAATTAAAGTTAATGGTACAATAACTATTAACAGTATTAACGATCAAGTAAAACCGCAATACACGACTAGTTTTAGCTGAGATAAATCACCGGCCTGTTATTAATAACACGCTGTATATAAGACGCTGTTGCGGCGTCGATTTAAATAGTCGAATAAACGCAGACGTCCACCTCCGTCTATAGTTATTTGTGCAACAAGAGAGCAAAATTGTTTTTTGCTTCGAGTGCCATGTTTGAGTCCTGAGCTTAGCGAAGGACTCAAAGGCACGAGAAGTAAAAGAAATTGCTCTCGAGTAGCACATACAATTTTTCACCTCAGTAGCGAGAACACATAAAAGGTACTTGCAAAGAATACTTACAACACGAAAAATATGGAATAACACTTTTTCACTGCTTTCACTCAAAAGATTAATTGAATTTTATGTTTTAAAAGAATTACTTTAAATTAATTTGTCGAAAATGAAGAAGAAAGATATGAATAAAGAATGGCGGCAATTTTCTAGACGTGTGTTCGGAAACTAGTACAATGATAAATTTCGAATTTATTCGGTAATATTTGAAAACTTTAAATTTCCTTTAAATTAAAACTTTAGTTTAAAATGATTATAAATAACATAATTATATGAAATATAAGTAATTTAAAAAAAATTAGATGGGATAAATGGATAAAAAAAAAACGAATTAAAAAAATACTTTGTCTCACTGAGTGAAACAAACACGATTTTGCTCACTGACTTCTGACAGCAAAGTCTACTTGTTCGAGCTGCTGAGGTGAAAAAATAATTTTGACCATTTACTTAGGTCAACCTGTATGTAGATATGTAATGGAATCTTGCAAGTTAAATTTGAGCCTCTTTCCAATTTCCGATTGAGCTGAAATTTTGCACGAATACGTAAATCGCGTGACAATGCAATATCATAATATTCATCATCAGATCTGATGATGGAGCTGGAAGGTGGCCATAGGAAATCCGTAATAAAACTACATAAACCCATCGAATTTGGGCCCGTTTGATTCGTCTTGAACGGTAGTTGAAGGATTTATAAAGAAAAGTACAGTCAGCAATAAAAGCGTGTCCCAAACTTTTAATTTTTGAAAAAGTTATTAAAGACGATAAGACATATTATAGAACTGCATTCGACAGTTATATTATCTGTAAAATACGAATTATGCTGATAGTTAAACTGTGTCTGACTTTCAAGCGTCAGAGACATTTTACAGACTTATTTTCCCACTATGGTTATATTTATAGAAGTATTGAAAAAACTGGTGCGACCCATAGAAATCCCGTTCCCGTAGAAATATCGGGATGAAAAGTTATTATTATTCTATGTTATTACCAGGGTCTCAAACTATCTGCGTACCAAATTTCATCCAACTCGGTTCAGTCTTTTCGATGTGACGGGAGGACAAACAAACGAACAACAAATGGCTTTTTCAAAGTACCAAATTTCATCCAAATCGGTTCAGTCTTTTCGACGTGAAGGGAGGAAAAACCAACGAACAACAAATGGCTTTTTCATAGAGTACCTAGGAATGGATTAGTATGGATGAGTTTAACTTTACAAAATTAAGTATGGATTCCCGTGGGATTCCCTTTCTATCACACCAACATCACTCAAAGGCGCCACGCCGCAACAAGTCCGGCAACTAGCCAACAATTGTACTCAAACTGGCCTCGCCTGGAAATAGCTATGAATTGTTTCGCATTATAAATAGAGTTTTTAATCAATCTCAATTGGGCGGCTTATCAACACCACTGTGCACTTCCTGCAACAGGGAACGTGCAGGGCAACCGATTGTGATATTTATGAAGGAAGGAAGGCAAAAATACACACACCGTCGTACATAAACGCTTGTAATAGTTGTAATACAAGACAAGTATCACTCACGCGTTGCCAACTTTGTAGACATCTTTCTACCCCCTTTTTAATCATGTTAACAATAGAAACGCTTAATAGAATAGCAGCCACATTATAATTATAACTTTGAAATCAATTATGTCTATAAGGTAACTTTTACGCCTAAACCTCTGAATCGATCGGTATAAAGCTCATTTGAAATTCTGATAAAGTTGGTGAAAATTTTGATGAAAATTTTATGGAATATTAGTTTCAATGGGATTTTGCGAAATTGAGAGTATGTGGACTTACGATACTTAATGAAAAATGAGAACCTAAATTATAATCGTAATTCAAAACCTGCTAAGTACACAACAAGGTGATCATAAATATCTGAGCACGATGTTATTGTCAAAACCTTAGAACATACTCAGATATTTATATAATCAGCCTTGTTTGTAAACAAAACACCGTTCAAACTTAATCGATTTATTAATTCATTTCTATATGCATGTTCTCTATTGTTTTAATCTAGAAAACGACGAGCATTCCTTTATGAATATTAGTGCCATTCCGGCATGAACCAAGTTGGCAACACGTTATGGTTCTTAATTCTATGTTTCGAATATAAGTTGTTACTTTTCGGAACTAAGAGCACAAATTAGTCACGTCATTTAGTGGTAAAATGTAAACCGTTCTGAACACAGATATAAGCTGTATAGTATACCTAAAATACTAGAAGATAACTATGGTATTAGCCGCAGCTAGTAGCAGATAGTGGGATTGTGTGGGTGGGTAGGTGGGATACCTACTCGTAGGTACGTCTCAAATTTGGGTTGTAATTTTAATTATACATTATCTCCAATTTTAAGCACTTGGGCGCATTAGGCTGCTCCTAATCAAGGTAACTGCGGAGGACTAACTACTCTGTAAAATCATCTTTTCAGCTCCCATTTCGGGCCACATCCCTTATTCTAATACCTACTTATATGTATTTACTAATTGGCCTGGCCCCGTGAACTTCGTATCACCACGGATTCCCATACAAAGTTATTTTTCCGTTAGATTTTTCCATTTCTTTTCTTTTTAAACCTTCCCTGAATCACAGGGGATAAAATAAAAAAGAACAGCCAAATCGGTCCAGCAGTTCCCGAGCCTTAGCTAGATTAGGACTATTTAGGACTATTGGTCTATTATAAGTAAGGATTCACAATCCGCCGGAGAAAAATGGCCCCGTCAAAACGGGTGCCCGAACAGCTCGGGCCTTCGTTATAAAGAGGCGTTATTGGCATATGTGGAACATATTTTCTAATGTCAGTTTGCTCCGTATTTTTGACATATTCTGTTAGGCACTGTTCGTCCAATGTTATTACTTATTATAGGTCAATGTTTAGGACTGAGCATATTGAGGACTACATGATTGTACAGTATTTGCAAGTCTAGTCCGATGGGGGCCCCTGAGCCCTAAATGGTTTATAGCCGGGTCAAGTGAAGCCGTGTCGCCGGTGCGCCGATTAGGGCGCGCATCTTCCGGTCTGGGCCCGTAACTTCCATATGGATATTTATTAATGCAATAATTTGTACGAACCTGAGCCTGCGAAATGAAGTGAAACATCGCGACGAAACCAATGCAAAGTAACTCGAGGATGTGTGTGAAATCCCCAATCCGCACTGGGTCGCGTTGGGACTGTAGCCCAAACCATCTCGTGGTTATAGGAGGCTTGTGCCCAGCAGTGGATTGTAAATAGGCTGTTGTGATGATGATAACTGATCTGAGTTAATCGTTAATACAGCCAGCTAGAATTTATGTTTACTACTACTACTACAGCCTATTTGCGTCCCACTGCTGGGCACAGGCCTCCTCTCATCACGAGAGGGTTTGAGCTATAGTCCCCACGCGGGCCCAGTGCGGAGTGGGGACTTCACACACTTCATCATCTCCACATTTCAGAAACCATAAGATCTCGAATGTGTTTTGCCTACCCTGAGGCCTAAGATGGAATATTATGCCTCTGTGCCAGAAATTTCATCTGCTGCCTTACCTACCGGTACACAACAGTGTGATGAGCACTGCTATTTGACGGCAGGTTAGCGGGGAAACACGGTGGTATCCCCCGGACGGACCTAGCACCAGGCCCAACCAAGGAAGCATGGTGGTGGTGGCGGATATGTTCTTTAGGTCCGCGAGCGGAACACGCCGCGTGCCGGCGCAGCGTCGCCAGGTCAAGCTTTATTATACGGGCCGGAATTGGCTTAACTGCCCTCCGCAGCCCGTATCATTAAACATCTCCACAATTTGTCTTTCCACCGTTAAGCTTTTTAAGGGAATTCTTCAGATAAATTGCCTTGTTTATTAAGATGGGTGAATTAAGCTTTCTTCTCTGGGGCAGGGGTCAACGCATTGATTTATTGGTTGGAGGACAGGCCCTTTTGAAGAACGTTGTCGGGACTGTCGGTTAAAAATGTAAAAAGGTTCATCCTTAGTTGTGGTATTTGGTATACAAAATTCTTGCTTCAAAATCTGTACTTTTGGGTTATGTGTGGCTATTGAAGCGTAAATAAAGGTACTTAACATTTTTTTTATCCCAAAGCAAAAACCACTCATGAGATGATTTGTTAGATCAGGATGATTTGTTACAGTTTTTTTATACAAAAGCTAGCTGACCCCGCGGAGTTCGTACCGCCTTAGAAATTATTTTTTTGGGTATGAAAAATATCTTACGGCCTGTTCTCAGACCTACTGAAGATAGACACCAAATGTCATAAGAATCGGTCGAGACGTTTCGTTGAAGTTTGGTTACAAACACTGTGGCACGAGAATTTTATACATTAGATTAGATGAGCACGTCAAAGTTAGAATTTCGTTTACCAAATACGTAAGACAACTAAGGATGAACATACTTTAGGTAAGTATGTAGGTAATATACTATTTCTTAACTCTACGGGCTAGGTACTAAACAATTAATAATGTATTCCAATGAAATTAGAAACCTGGGTCCATCAATGGAACTCTATCTATTATCCGTGTCATTTAGGCGCCAACAGTTTGCAGAGGTCGACAACATTGTAATGGATTAGTAATTAGTTCAATTCACTTCTACGAACCTAAAGAATGACGGTCAGTAAGAATCTGAAAGTAACTACTGCAATTCTCTGAATTTCAAAAATATTACTTTACCACCAAAGAGGCAAAGTATAGGGTTTATAGAATAATGAAATGTTTGAAACTTTGCACTACTCATGTATTTAATTTGTCATATGTACAGTAAATACATCAATATTTTTTTATTAAAAAATACTTACTACTTACATTGATCTATTATAAGTAAGGATTCACAATCAGCCGGAGAAAAATGGCACGTCAAAACGGGTGCCCGACGTTACCGGGCACCCGTTTGGCGCTCAGTAAATTGGACACTTAAGTCTTATAGTGTTCTGTTTACTTTTGTATAAAATATTTATCTTGACACATATTATAAAGAGGCGTTATTAGCATATTGGAACGTATTTTCTAATGTCAGTTTGCTCCATATATTTTGACATATTTTGTTAGGCACTGTTCGTCCATAAGTTATTTTATTATAGGTCAATGACTACTTATCATACAAATTATTCTAAGGTTTCCTATCATTTTTGTAACGTGGGGAAATCCTCGTAGATAATTTTAGTAGTTGTGGTTGGTTGTGATATTGACTGAGTTTCTCATTAGTCGAACCTTTTCCCGTCGCACTACCGAGCTTTGGAAACCTGTTCTGGCGGATGTGCTGATTAGTTCCTATTTACCTTGGTGTTTTAAAGTCAGACCATCTAAACTTTTTCTACACTTTCCATCACATGTAACTATAGGATCAAGCTTTACGCAAAATTATTAATAAACTGCCCGTGACTTCGTCCGCGAATTCTATAATAGCGTTCCCACAGGAACTATGCGTTTTTCCGGAATAAAAAGAAGCCTAAATGTTGACGAGTGTTGTAAACTACCCCCATACTAAATTTTGTTGTAATCCATCCAGTACTTTTAGAGTTAAATATGGACATACACACATACATACAGACAATTTTTCTAAAAATCATTACTTTGTGTTCAGTATCGTTTATCGGTTATCGGACTATATGTCCCCTCGACTTGATAGTTTCTTTTAATTTTCAAGTTTCAGACGCGACTTCTTCTACAGACTTATTCTTAGTAAAGATTAAAAAAACTGAAATCTTACGGAAAGAATCCTCTCAGATCGAAAGACTTAATCAATCACTTCCAGCAAGAGCTGATTAGAAAGGTTCAGTTTCAGTAGCCGTTGGTCCTTCCAATTAATCCGGCCCGTGCCATAATTAGGAGTGACGTCAGCGCCTGCGCCCGCGCTGCCCCATGCTGTCAATCTAACCGCCATCTCTTGGCGGCGAGACCAAAATGATTACCTTTTGTTTTGGAGTGTCCGACCGTCCATCTACGATCCATCCATACTATATACTAATAATATTATGTCTGTCTGTCTGTCTGTTATCTCTTCACGTTTCAACCGCTGGACCGATTTGGATGAAATTTGGCATGGAGATAGTTTGAGTCCCCGGAAAGGACATAGGCTACTTTTCATCCCGAAAAAACGCATAGTTCCCGCGGGAATGCGATAACCGAATTCCACGCGAGCGAAGTCGCGGGCAGAAGCTAGTATTAATTATAAAGGCGAAAGTAACTCTGTCTGTGTATCTGTTATATCTTAACGCCTGAATCGATTTAGATGAAATTTCATATGGACATAATTGAAGTCCAGGGGAAGGACGTAGGCTACTTTTTATCCAACTGTTAGTTCCCGCGGGAACGCTATATCCGGATTTCACACATAACGCCGTCGTTGTTAATGAGTAACAATGATAGTTGGCGTATTGCATTAAGTTCGCCTTCTGTATTAGTGTTTTACTAATGTGCATTAAAGTTTAAAGATTAATAGTCTATTTTACGAATGTAACGTGCCATTAAACATGATCGATAGCAGCTCTATGTACTCTACTCGACCTTTTAGTTTTAACCGTTTTAAAAACAGATTAACGCATTGAACGGCTCTCATTTACTAGAGTTCCGTATATTATTCTGTATAGAAAGAAAAAAAAAACACATTTATTGTTTGTTTAGTTGGTCACGACACGAACTCAAATAAAGGTTTACAAACACAACTTAGAAGGCGCGTGGACTAAGCAAAAATAGAATCTGCGTCAACGGTTTAAGTGCTTCGGCGCGCGCCTTCTAAGTTTTGTCGTGCTGTAGGTACTACCATTGAAATCTGCGCGTGCGCTTATTTTCCGTTACGGCTGTCAATGTCAAAGTTGTCATTCCATACAATAGTGTCAATATAAAAGTGACATTTGAAGTTTCGGAGACTTCAGTGTTGCCAATTGCTTATAATGTGCTAAATTGTGGTATTATAATGTGCTAAATTGTGGTATTATAATGTGCTAAATTGTGGTATTATAATGTGCTAAATTGTGGTATTATAATGTGCTAAATTGTGGTATTATAACGTGCTAAATTGTAGTATTATAATGTGCTAAATTGTGTTATTATAATGTGCTAAATTGGCAACACTGAACCTCATACGTCCCAAGCCTCTAACGGCGAATTCATTGGTAGTGACCCTCATTACAGGCAAATGCCATATTACATCAATTTAGACCTACATTTTTTTTATAAACCAATGGTATAGGCAAACGAGCGCACAGCCCACCTGATAGTAAGTGGTCACTGCGGCCCATGGACACCGAAATCCTATGATCTCCCATTTAGAAACCATAAGATCTCGAATGCGTTGCCTACCCTGAGACATTGTACGTATGAAATCTTTTTTTTTATTGTGAAATATTTACCTTACTAAATCCGAAAAGATGTATGAGTTAATTTTGCTTTTTTAGGTATTCAATACAAATTAGCTTATATTTTAAGTAACCTATCAAATATCAATGTCAGATCAAATTTGCAAGATATTAACGGGATAATTCAGATGATATGAAGTCTTTACAAGGGGGCCACAACCCACAACTATCGAAGACTTGTAGGTATTCGAATACATAAAGAAAATATTTTAATGAAATTTTCGTCCCGATGGAACCCTAAGAATGCGAGCAAATCTGAATTTAAGCGCTAAAACAACCTGTAAGCTAGATGCAAAAAGGGCGGTAATGTGAACCAGGCCGGTTCATCAAAAATCGATTACATACAAATCGTTGTTTAACCACCGCGGCCTTTACCTCCCTTGAGGTGTAAAATAACAGCTCCCAAATTGATAATTAACGATCATCTTAATTTATGACTGCAATTTACATTTTTATGTGATAAATAACATATCTCCAGAAATTTGGGAAGGAAAGGGGCCAAGGTAAAGTGAAAGTCGTATAAGAATCTAACTTCACTGGAAGGGACAAGACAGGAAAGCGAAGCTTACCATTTCGTGCAAATTATCGCAGTGTCGTAAGTGGAAAGTTGACGGCCAGTTCAGTGTAAACTGCCGATGATGACATAAAACAAAAAATATATATAAAGTAATCCGATATCCATATTTAATATTATAAATGCGAAAGTAACTCTGTCTGTCTGTCTGTCTGTTACCTCTTCACGCTTCAACCGCTGGACCGCTGGACTGAGATGAAATTTGGCATGGAGATATTTGAGCTCCCGGGAAAGGACATAGGCTACTTTTTATCCCGGAAAAACGCATAGTTCCTGCGGGAACGCGATAACAGAATTGCCAAATTCCACGCGGGCGAAGTCGCGGGCAGAAGCTAGTTAATATTACAAATGCAAAAGTTTATCTGTCCGTCTGTCTGTATGACTGTTACCCCTTCACGCTTTCAACGGCTGGACCAATTGAGAATAGAAAAATTTGGCATGAAAATAGTTGGAGTCCCGAGTCCTGCTTTTTATCCCGCAAAAACGCGTAGTTCCCGCGGGAACGCGATAACCGAATTCCACGCGGGCGATGTTGCGGGCAGAATCCAATTCTTTATAATACAAATAACTAATTTTATTCCACTTAGCTATATCACACTGTTCCAAACAAAGTTACTCTCTGTGTTTTTACAGACGATACCTTAGTAGTTTTTGTTTTCATGTAACGTAGGTAACGTCTTTTTTGCATCAGCAATAATTTGAACACGTTTCTACAATTACATTTTGAGTGACATTCAATTAAGTTTTAATAGCAAAGAAATTATCATTACCTTTTCTGATGTCACAGTACATTGCGTTTGTCGACATTTAATCGGATTAACGAGTAGATTACTATCAAACATTGACCTATAATAACATATAGACGAACAGTGCCTAACAGAATATGTCAAAATATATGGAGCAAACTGACAGAAAATACGTTCCAATATGCTAATAACGCCTCTTTATCATATGTGTCAAGATAAAAATATTTTATACAAAAGTAACCCTAAAACTATAAAACTTAAGTGCCAAATTTACTGAGCACCAAACGGGTGCCCGAACAACCCGTTTGGCGCTCAGTAAATTTGGCACTTAAGTTTTATAGTTTGACGTTTTGACGGGCCATTTTTCTTCGGCTGATTGTGAATCCTTACTTAAAATAGATCAATGCTTTCAAAAGAGTTTCAAGTAGTTATGCAGTTGAGAGAGTCCAACTTAAGCAAACTTTTGTAGTAGTTATATCTTATTCGATCGCACATTTAATTTTGCAAAGTTGCATGGTTAATGAAGACGGTACCGTCATCAAACACAAGATAATTGCTAAAATAAGTTAATAATTGCTATGGAATTGTCTTTAATGTTGTGGTCGTGAAATGTCATGTACGTGGGATATGTTTGTCGCTTTTGTCAAAAGTGCATATCTTGACAGTTGACAGGTGAACGATCCGCCGATCGACCAGTGACAAAAAGTTTGAGTCTTGATGTCGGGTCACTTTTTATGTTTTTAATTATACATGGTGGGTCAGAAAATATGGCAAATAATTAACCCACAGTATCGGCTATCGATTCTAAGTATATTAATTTAATTTATTTAATTTTTATCCTATCTTAATTTTTTTTTGAGTTAGTAAAAATAATAATTTTATATGGGATTGGTTGTGTGAGCGACGCCTGAATCCTATACAAAATGTTTTTTTTACCAACTCGAAAAAAAATAAAGACCTATACAATATACTTAGAATCGATAGCCGATACTGTGGGTTAATTATTTGCCATATTTTCTGACCCACCATGTATAAATATATTTAAAAATATAGTGATGAAATGACTCCGAATTAAAATTTTCGTGAATAATTCACGAAAATTTTGCAAGCATCATCGCTTTCAGAGCAGCAGAAAGAAACAGTATTAGATGGAGTACTCTTTAGAAACCATTATCATTGGCTTTATAAGTTGTACTAGCATAAGCATGTATGTGAATAATTAATAATGAATAATTTATTGTCTGAATGTGAGTAGTATAAAAAGGTCGTTCACATAACTTTGTCCTTCACAATCAGCTGATGTCAGATATTAAACTTAACCTAGAAGATTCTATTTAACATGCAAAATTTAATTAAGCTACAAGTTCACATCTTTAACAAGTAACTCAAAATCAAAAAAAAATTGCTTTATTCATTTTCCAACAAGATATTAAAATACAGTTTCCGGGGCCTCCTTTTAAGCTTACAATGCCTGTGTTAGGACGCCCCGCTCTTCCTTAGCTTACACGAATGGCAATAACAGGTGTTTTTGCAAAATTACTTGTATAAATCCTCCTAGAGGATTACTTAAGATAGGTTATGACAGTCAGTTTTAGTTCTAATCATATTTATATTTACCTACTTTAAGTTTAATTTAAGTATAGTTTATTTTATTTATTTTATTAACTACAGTTCGTACCTATTTATTTTGATTAGTCTTCCCACCCATTTGCGAATACTCTATAGGACATACATGAAATCGAATCGAAGTATTTTTACACCAATTATTATTAAAACTAAGCAGGTATCCTCGAGATAAGTATATATACTTTATTTTTATCCTCCACTAAAAATCACATACCTATATTTAATGTGGTTTGACTATTCAAACAATCACCAAGAATTTGTGCTTATTTTTTGTATGATAATTGTCATTGGCAGGTTTCAATGCTTGAAAAAGTTCACAGTCAATTAAAAAGACAAATAAAAGTACAAGTTTTTCTTTGAGAAGAGAGTAGGTTAAGCGGTATCTACATTTTCCACTTCTTCTTTCTATTTACCTTCCGCAATAACGTAATTTTGGAATTCCCTCCCTGCGTTTGTGTTTCCCAGGTCCTTGGTGTATTCAAGTCTAGAGTGAATAGGCATCTTCTGGGTAAGCGTTTTCCACCTTAGACCCTATCATTACTTTCCATCGATTCCGGCTAGCACCTCTGAGTTTACTTACGTGCGAAATTCAATTTGAATTTACCATGAGCTTTTCGGTGAAGGAAAACATCGTGATGAAACCTGCGCGTATCTGCGAAGTAATTCAAAGATGTGTGTAAAGTCCCCAATCAGCACTGGGCCTGCGTGGGGACTATAGCCCAATCCTTCTCATGATGAGGGGAGGCCTGTGCCCAGCAGTGGGATGCAAATAGGCTGTAGTAGTAGTAGTAGTAGCAAGCCCATTCGTAATAAAATAAAAATAAAAAAGTTCGCAAAACTGCCATGCCTAAACAAATTTAATGTCGAACCATATTTCCTTCTCTCGTTTTATTTTGTCCTTAATAAACATCTTCTCTCAGTCAGTAAACTCAAAACCCCTTCTTTCCAACCATAGGTACTATTAGATCATAGACTAGGCCGATAAAATGATTGCAGATCATCTTCGGAACCTGCTGCGTCTCTGCTTGTAGTTTAGGATTCCCACACTGTGATAACTTTATCCCATTACTTTCTAACAGATCATTCTTCTGATTTCTTGGTTACATTATTCCCTCATATGTACAACAAAATACATATCCCGTTAAACAGGTTGTCGTTCAATTAATTTCGTCCCAACTCCCAAGTGGCGAAATGTCAGTCGAGTTATTCGAAACAAATTAGTCGGAGTATTCTGTGGAAATTTCGGTGGCCGCTCTTTTTTGCTGTAAGTACTCGCTTTAATTCCGCAGTTTCGGCAATCTACCGTTTGTACAGCTTTCGGACACATTAAAATACTTACAAAATATACGTGGTAAAGACAGTGGCGCTTCGTTTTTTAGGAATATTTGAGCAGAAGACCGGAAGTGTGACACATCGGAGTCTGTATGTGTCATCATCAGAAACTGTAGGTACACTGAAGTTTTACAATCTCTGTTGGGAATAATTAATGCGTCCTAATTACATCGTCTAAAGGGTGCAATGTATTTAAAACTAGTTTCTGCCCGCGAATTCGTGGAATTCGGTTATAGCGTTCCCGTGGGAACTATATTTGTTTTTATGGAATTGCGGAATAAAATAAGCCTATGTTCTTCCCATGCTCTCCAACTATCTTCATACCAAATTTAATCTGAATTAGTCCAAGCGGTAACATAGAGACAGACAGAGTTACTTTCGCATGTATAATATCAGTATGGATAAATTATATGGAGGGTTGAAGTAAAGGAGCATAATCTTTTTGTTGTCCAAAAGTGGACACCAAATCGGGTAGATTGAGGGCACTGTGGTCGCCTGTCAAGCCACCTAGGCGGATAGTCTGCAGTAGTGCCTTCAGTTGGCGCTGCTGAGGCGAAAACGCAGCGAAAACGGTTGTGAAGAGAGTCTATTTTGTTTTGTTGCTTATCAAATCCGCTGGACACGTTTTCAACTGTTTCGCCATATAAGATTGCGCTCCTTACCAAGACACATTCCACACTCCATAGATAAATTACACTGTGTGATTTTAAAAATGCCAAAGGCCCATCGACTGGCTGTCATCGTAATGGCTTTCGAATTGCCAGATTTAGGTGCGATATTGAGAGAAGCCGTATGAGGTGTCGCGTGCAAGCGGTGTCAGGTGTCAGAGTAAAGCATCAGGTTTTTGTAGCGACTTCGGAGTGCGAAATGCATTTTTTTTTGGTATCCTTATAATATGCGGTGCACTCAATACGTAAACAACGGGCTGTACAAATTTTGGTAATGTAACGTACATATATCCAAAATCCATATCTACTATATAAAAATAAGTCGGGTTTTCCTTCCTGACGCTATAACTCCAAAACGCACGAACCGATTTCCACGGTTTTGCATTCGTTGGAAAGGTCTCGGGCTCCGTGAGGTTTAAGGCGGTACGAAGTCCGCGGGGTCAGCTAGTCTACTATATAAAAATAAGTCGGGTTTTCCTTCCTGACGCTATAACTCCAGAACGCACGAACCGATTTCCACGGTTTTGCATTCGTTGGAAAGGTCTCGGGCTCCGTGAGGTTTACAAAAAAAACTAAGGCGGTACGAAGTCCGCGGGGTCAGCTAGTTAATATTATAAATGCGAAAGTAACTCTGTCTGTCTGTCTGTCTGTTACCTCTTCACACTTCAACCGCAAGACCGATTTGAATGAAATTTTGTATGGAGATAGTTGAAGTCGCGGGAAAGGACACAGGCTACTTTTTATCCCGGAAAAACGCATAGTTCCCGCGGGAGCGCGCTAACCGAATTCCACGCGGGCGAAGTCGCGGGCAGAAGCTACTCGTAGTAACCGGATGCAGAACCCCTTATAAACGGATGATATCTGGAAAAAGTGGTGTATGAGAACATGAATATGTACCTACCTCAAACTATTACAGCCGTTTGAAGAAGTGATCAAAATTACTACCTATATCTGTTTTGTTCTGCGTAAAGTTTTGGGCCACAACACCTCAGGTAAGTTTAATTTCACTTTATTTTACAATAAGTGCTTAGTTACATCGTGAAGAAACCTGCACGCATCTGCGAAGTAATTCAAAGATGTGTGTGAAGTCCCCAATCCGCACTTGGCCCACGTGGGGACTATAGCCCAAACCCTCTCATGATGAGAGGAGGCCTGTGCCCAGCAGTGGGACGCAAATAGGCTGTAGTAGTAGTAGTAGTAGTAAGTGCTTAGTTTGGTCAGAGGTAAGGTAATTATATAGACTGTCAATCTCATTACATTACGGCGTGTATCTGCAATAGTCAGCGTGCTTCAAATTTTCACACTTCGCCTGTACAGCGCCATCCACTTACCATCAGGTGGACTGTGCGCTCGTTTGCCCATAGGTACCAATGATATAAGAAAAATCTAGATGTTGCTCATGGAGTTCAGATTTGTATGCAGGCTACCTAGCTGCCATCTATTATCGCATTTAACACTTATTTCGGGCGTACGCTGATTTGTTTGAAGGTTGTCATCCTAAATCTACATTACTTTTTCTCTGGTTTGGTAGACGCGTCGTCGAGTAATTTTTGATCGATATGCCTATGGCCGGATACTGGCTTTTTATATCACGACACCACTTAGAAGGCGCGCGGCGAAGCACTTAAGCCGTTGACACAGGGTATATTATTCCTACATCCACTCGCCTTCTAAGTTGTATAATCCTGTACCCGGTATGCGTTCGGATTGTATGTTTAGTTCAAATATCGAATACTAATACATTCCTTTCAACTTTACTATATTTTGTGCATAAAGAAGGTACTCATAGTGACACTGCTCTATCCAATACAATATGCGGATGCCTTAGAGATCTTCTACTATCTAAAGCCCCGCGCCTTCACATTTCAAAATGCTTCAAAGTATTTAAAAAGCACCACCAATACTCTCAACACATGTGTGCGTGCTGAGACAGCCATTAACTATGCTTTTTAAATAATAATAAAAAAATTGAAGCGTTTTGAAACGTGAAGGCGCGGGACTTTAGATAGTAGAAGATCTCTACCAAAGTGATGGAGCGAGTGAGCATAGGGTTTATACGCAACCACACTTCACCCCTTGTGGTTATTTCACGCGTTCTTTGAGCTTCAGACACCCTATATTTTCTTCTGCTTGATTGGATTGTTCGAGCTAAGGTTTTCGGTGTGGTATTGCGGCCTATGGGTGACTTTTAATAGTGTGCGTTGTTGAATTCGTCAATACTTAGGGTAGGTTGATTCAAACCGTCCGTTAAAGTTAACGTTAACGTCAAATATTTTACTATAGGACAACATGACGCTTCTGTGTGGAATGATAGGGCCATATTTAACGACCAGGAGTCCGTCAATTGTGCTTGAATCAACCGACCCTTATACACATTTTTGTATCTTACTCCGTGTTAGGTCCAAAAGTGTATAACCTACATACATAGTAATGAACTCAACTGTACCTACAATCACCTAATAGTAAGTACATTTTGATGCAAGTGCGCAAAGTCTGTAATTTTTTCCTCAAACACTAGGGACGAGTGAAAATGACGTGACATTTTTTAATATATTTTCGAAAAAGCTCTAGTGCGTATAAACAACTTTTCATCCCTCCTATTCGAAAAGAAGTGTTTTGTTGCCCGTTTAGAGGGACCAAAATGCGATTTTGCTCCCCCTTCGCTTTTTTTTTATTTTTTTTTCATTTCTGCCGCGCTAACAGGGAGCAAAATACGTCTTAGCAGTGCGTTCACGGAGCTGCGGATACTGTAAAAAGTTGCATTCGAAAGTTGCGTCTTTTTCGTATTTAGAATTTTATATATCGGCATTTTACATAAATACTTTATTACACATACTAAAAATCCATAAATTCATAAATATATACTTACTTTTGATAAATTATTTTTTATTTTCAATTTGGCTGAATGGTGCAGGCCAATGCCGCCGCATTCCCCGCAAACTCGAAGTGTGATCGAATTAAAAAAAAACCCGAACCCGCGAATTTCGTGAGCGCTCATTTCCTTGCGGTATTATGTAGTGTTATGAATTATTTCGTAGAGAATGAATGAAATCAAAAAGTGATTTAGGTGATGCAATGTATTGGGATCAACACCTCTGAGAATTCCAAAGGAATATTATGTAAGTACGTAATATGAATTGCACTGCCCTTTTTTCATTTTATCGCAAATGTATTAAAAAACTTCGTGTGATACATTGTAGCACGGCAAACCTCCGTGCTGCATTATTGGCCGGCACGTACATTCAAATTCTAAATTCAAAATTGATAGTAGTTGTCTTTTGTTTTTTTTTTCCTTTGACGGTGTCATTCGGCTTCTGACTTGAAATGGAAAGCGTGAATATTTAATTGCGCACTATAATATTACTATTTTATCTTGTACATAGGGCTGCCTCTTATGCAGGTATGTGTAGTTAATATTGTACATATAGTTTAGAAAATTGTAAAACCTAGTCCAAGTTTTATTTAGTCGTCACTGGCCTCGACGCTAAGTAGGGCTTGGACTGGGTGCTGGGCTATGTTGCAGCATGTTATTTGTTTTCAGCCCTTACCTGCACCCTTTCCTGTCTCCTTCCTTCATTGGCCTTGCTTCTGCGGCTGCCTCGGACCCGTGGGCTACACCTGAACCCCACGATCCGCTCCGAGGCCCTCCCCGCTTCTATCCTTGAATTTTCCTGTTTCTGCAACCGTGTGCTTCGCTTCTTAAGGCCAGTGACTTTTATTTTACTATACCGGGAGTGCTGAGTGATAACATTTTATTTTTATTTGTAAATATACTTTGTAATTTTAAAACACACTTTTATTTTATTTTTAATTCCACGGCGAGCTAGCCGGGTCACAACATGTGCGAAATTGTCATAAAATGTACTTTTTTCACATTTGTTAAAATTTACCTATTATTATGAACGCAACGCGTGCGAGCATGACAGAATATACCTAAATACAATGAAGTAGAGATCTTCTACTATCTAAAGTCCCGCGCCTTCACATTTCAAAACGCTTCAATGTACTTAAAAAGCACCACCAATACTCTCAACGCATAGTTGATGGCTGTCTCAACACGCACACATGTGTTGACAGTTTTGGCGGTGCTTTTTAAATACATTGAAGCGTTTTGAAATGTGAAGGCGCGGGACTTTAGATAGTATCTCTAGTTACAGATTCTTCAATATGGAAGCCATTTTCGCCTTCTGCCTATGAATTTATGATAAGCGCGCGAAACACACGTTCTTTTTAATCTTGTTTGTTTCTAAATGTATTATTTTTTTGTTTTACTTAATTTAATGACAATGATGAACGAATGATCTAATGATTTTCTCATAGGAGGGGTGAAAAGCAGAGTGTACAACACGGTAGCAAACTTATTTATGCCTTGGGTGCCAAAGTTTGAATCCCTCGCTAGCTCAAGATTCCACGCTAGAATCCCTCGCTTACGCTCGGGATTCTATTCTGGAATCTTTCGCGTCGCTCTGGAAAATATACCATTTTGCTCCCTAGTCAATCTACTATTACTAGCTGTCAAAAAAACAAAAGGCGCTCGTTCGGAAATGACAAACTTCTAGCACGCAAAACAGGTATCGAAATGATTACTTTTTGAGCAACTGAATTAATAAAGAACATTAATATGATGGCCCGACGTCTTTCAGTTTGTCACAAGTCGGTTGTCATAAACATAAGAGTGTGTGACATTGACATAATATTTAGGTCGATGAAATATTTCTTGTTGTTATTCTCTCCCGTTTGTAAGGATACAAAATGAGAGTAGTTTCTTAGAACTCTGTTACCTACAAAATGTACTTAGAAAATGCTTTGAAGTTGTACATGCTAAGTACATAAGGGAGGGGGTTGCAAACCCTTGTCATTTGTGATTTATGTGAATTTACCAAGGAGCTTTCCAATATTGTGTGAAGTCCCCACTGTTGCGCATGCGTGCAGGTTTCCTCACGATTGGACTATTTCATGTTCATATCAAATATCCTTAAGCTTGCCACGAAGGTCGCATCAACCGATTATGATGTAATTCGAGCGGCGCGGCGAGTCAACGGCACAAGCGCATGATAATCCTGCCAATGCAGTATATGCAATCGTAAACACTAATCTATAAACAGAAAATATGACTTTTTTGGAGAAGTATGCGTTTTTTCGGGTTAAAGAGTAGCCTATATGTTGACCAGTGTTATAAACTACCCCCCTGCCAAATTTTGATGTAATTCGACCAGTAGTTTTCGAGTTAAATCCGGACATTCATATCGCACCCCCAGTACAACACTGTAATATGTCAAAAAATCTCGAAATTTACTTGAAAATATATAGTTGAATCGACAAAAATTTGCCGAGCATACCACGAAGACCGGCGTATTTATATTTATTTTGACTTAGTACAGTGTTGTACTGGGGGTGCGATATGTATGAATGTCCGGATTTAACTGGCTTTAACTGGCTGAATGTATGTATGTACATACATTCAGCCAGTTTTCCTAAAAATCGTTATTTTGTGTTCAGTGTCGTTTATATTATATACCTAGTGCCCTCGACTGGATAGTGTCTTTTAATTTTCAAGTTACAGACGCGACTTCTTCTACAGACTTATTATTAGTACCTATGGAGTATAGAATATATTCTTGGTAGTACGTCTAGTACTAAATGATAGTCTCTCTCATTGTGGTTTGGGAGTTATTGCGTTTACTATAATCAAATGTAATCCGATACTCCCTCTCGCTTTTCAATCAGAATCTGTTTTATTCGGATATACACGGCCCTTTACCGCCCACGGGCCTCGCCTTATAGCTACATTCTAGAATCAACTTTCCCACCGGCCACCACCAGCACGACAGCCTATTTACGTCCCACTGCTGGGCACAGGCCTCCTCTCATCACGAGAGGGTTTGGGATGCAGTCCCAGTGCGGGGACTTCTACGCATCCTTAAATGATTTCGCAAGATGTCTGCAGGTTTCCTCACGATGCTTTCCTTTACCGAAAAGCTCAGCGGTAAATTCATTCAATGTCGTATCCCCGACTATGCATGAGAGGCGGTAGGTCAAACCAATTTAAATACTCTTATCTTTATTTTCAGTCTTATAGCGAAACCACAATCCAAATCAATATAAAAGTCACTATAATATTATAAAAACAATAAGATAAAGAATTTTATCCAAAAACAAGCATTCGACTACGTCCTACGCCTTCCCACATTGACACTTCAAAAATCCAAAACCCAAAAACGTCAAAAATCCATTTGTAAATAAAGTATTACAACACCTAAGTACATTGCAGTAGGGATTTAAATCCTGTCTTGCCTTAAAGGGTTTATGACAGTTTGAATATCGAATTGGAAAAACAAACCACGTTGACGAGGTAACTTAATAAAAACGCGTAGAGGCGAGCATGCCCTCGGGTTGGTAACTAGAGACCCGGGGCATAGTGTTCGGTTACGATAGATATCCATTATTTGTCACTGGATTTTTTTGGGTCCCGTAGTAAGTCGGTCGTAATAAAAATTAGTAAAGAATCACTGATTGCTTTCAAAATACAATCAGTACATATGGAGTAGTTTAAGATGTGAGCCCGAAGGTTGTTTTCATTCACAGTTCAAAAACGTGCCCAAAAATTCACCAGAGGCTTGTATTGTCTTTATCTCTGGCCATAAAGTTAGATAAAAAGAGATACAAGCCTTGTACGAACCCCATCCCCTCGCACCTGGCACAATCTTTAATCATAGTGGTAGTTCCGGTTATTAATTACTACTTCCATGCAAAATAGAAGTGAAAATAATACGGAACCCCGCATCATGTGTCACGCACTTGCTCGGTTTTGTTTTTTTACCCTCATTCTGAAGGTGAATCATTCGCGGGAAATGGAACGCGGCTCTATTTCAAATTTAAACTTGGAATGGCATTTTGAATTCGGAATGCGTGTTTCACAGATTATGTACATACTGTACAGTGTACAGATTGTTCGCAGGAATAAATAGAAGTAGTTTGTAGATACTCGTAACTTTACGTGGAACTATCACTGTAACCAAAGTTTGGGTCGGGCGGGGGTGAGCTGAGTAAAAGGCTCGTATCTACTACTACTACTACAGCCTATTTGCGTCCCACTGCTGGGCTCAGACCTCAACACGAGAGGATTTGGGCTAGCCCCCACGCGGGCCCAGTGCAGATTGGGGACTTAACTTGGGGACATAATTAATACTTACCTCAGAACCTAATTACCTCTTACTTATCGGGGTTACCAATAAAAATCTGTGTGTTTGTTTGTGACGTCGGAGCAATTCAATGGCTGCCTGATTATGAATTATTTGAATACCAAGTGAAAACCTCCAGGGGTTCTATGCGAAGTCTTAAATAGAGATCTCGCTCTTCCCTATAGGATCGCTCACGCGTCGCGTGAACTTTAAGCAGCTAGATTTAAGGTTCAATTTGACGTTAGGCGATCCTATATAAAGACTTCGAATATAGGCCCTGTTTTGTAACATGCCTATATTTTGTAATTCCCTTTGTTATAATATAAAACATGGTCCCCTCTCTGTCTATGTGTAATCTATGGTAATCCCCAGAGAACTACATTTTGGATGTGACCCATATTAGTTATTAATTCCAATATGTATGCAAATAGTGGCTTAATTGCTTTATGGATCGATCGTGCATTTGATAAAAGTTACGCTTAAACCGCTGGACAGATTTAGATGAAATTTGGTATAAATGGTAGAGACAATTCGAGTGCCAAGGAAGCACCAAGGACAGTTTTTATCTTGAAAATCATAACTTCAGCGAGTGAAAAGTTTAGAAATTTAGTGTAAAATTCACTTTAGAACTAACGTTCCCTGGCAATATCTTGGGACATTTCACACATATTGACCTAGCCCCAAACTAAGCAAAGCTTGTACTATGGATGCCGGACAACGATATAAATACTTATATAGATAAATACATACATAATATATAAATACTAACATCCATGACTCGAGTACAAACATTCGTGTTCATCACACAAAGTTTGCCCCGAGCGGGACTCGAGCCCGCGACCATCGAAACAGAAGGCAGGATCACTACCAACTGGACCAATCTGGCCATAAAAAGCTAGATCAGTGATAGTCTTTCACGCCCGATAATTCCAAGCCCCTCGTACCAAATAAACAACACTCGTAAACATGTTGAAGTATATTGTACAGCACCGGTAGTTGTAAAGCAGGCAGGTGCTGTGTCCATGGGCAATATTCGAAGTCTTAAAATACGGATCTCCCTGTTCCCTATACGATCGCTCACGCGTCGTCTGAACTTTAAGCAGCTAGATTTAAAGTTCGACTTGACGCGTGAGCGATCCTAGCAGAGCAGAGAGATCCGTACTTAAGACTTCTAATATAGCCCCAGGAAGCATAAACATTCAGGAGAGGCGTAAAGGGTTTATTTATTAATAACAGTTTGTAAAACATCGTAAACAAATTATGCGAGCTTCCATTTTGTGTGTATGGCCTGCAAGTTGTGGAGACGGTAACAGTAGGATCACTTGAATAATTTGTACAAGTAACTTCACAAGCCTAAACTGTGCTCGCACTGTTGTGTTCCGGCACACGGCGGACACGGCCTATAAAAGCACGATTTCGAACACAATTTGAATAAAGTGCCAATGTTTGCGTGCGAGGACGTCTGTACACTTGTAAATGTGTGTGTACCACTACGCGGGCCAGTGATCCACTCTCCATCTCCGGATGAAACAAATGACGGTAAGGGCGAATTGGGCGCGAGTTGCGCTAGATTCAGGCGGGTGATTCCGTGGACATTCTGTATGTAGTACTATTAAATATTCTGTGCCGGCGCGCAACTCGCGCCCAATTCGCCCTTGCCGTCATTTGTTTCATCCGGAGATGGAGAGTGGATCACTGACCGCGTACACACACATTTACAAGTGTACAGACGTACTCGAACGCACGCAGATCCTCGCACGCGTTCCGGTAAAAGTACCTAAATAGAGCAGATGAAATTACCACCACGACGTGCACGTCCGCTCATCCGTCTCATCCAAAGAGCCCCAGTTCGTCGTCCCAAACATGTCCTGACTGACCCGACAGACAGGATCCAAAGCGCGGTTGAGGCCAGGCAGGAGTCAAGACAGCGTGGGCGCATAAGAGGCCGCCCACCAGAAGGGTACTACACCACCGCCCCCGTCTGGGAGAGCCGTCTCGACCCCAACCGTTACGCGCCGGGAAGCGCACATGCAGAACGGACTTATGTCAGCCCTCACTTCAAACCCAGCAACCCCAGGCGTATCGCCACACCACGACGAATGAAGAAGAAGTAGTTTAAGTTGACAGCTCTCCAGAGCTAACCCGGCGAATCTGTAACGGTGTTTCGCCCACCAACAGAGATTATCAAATCAAAAAAGTGCACGTCCGCCGCGGGCGGTGTGAGGTAACTTGTGTTGGCGGTGCGCGTCGCCACTGGTCAAGTTCATTCCACTATGGCTAAAATGCACTTATTGTCGGATTTTACAAACGCTTTTGTTGCTTTGTTGCGAGCGAAGTGCATAGATTGCTTGTTCACATTGAGCTTTGTACCTCCCGACCAACCTGCGTTATCGTTTTACAGTCCCTACTTGAAGATAACAATTAAACAATAGATGATGATGTTGGGGATGGTCGGTTTTAAGTGCATTTTTTGCCATAGTATCTGGTACGAACGTTACGCCACTAGAGGCGCTAGTGTCGCGTGAGGTCCAATAACATTCACTTTTCGCTGGTTTTGGCGGGCTTCGTGATCATCATCATCATCATCATCATCATTTCAGCCGAAAGACGTCCACTGCTGGACATAGGCCTCCCCCAAGGCTCGCCACTCAGACCGGTCCTGTGCTACTTGCTTCCACCGGTTTCCCGCAACCTTCACGAGGATGTCGCTCCATCTTGTTGGAGGCCTACCGACAGCTCGTCTCCCGGTTCGCGGGCGCCACTCGAGAACTTTCCGGCCCCATCGGCCATCAGTCCTGCGAGCAATGTGCCCCGCCCACTGCCACTTAAGGCTCGCAATTCTTCGGGCTATGTCGGTGACCCTAGTTCTACTGCGGATATCCTCATTTCTGATTCTATCACGCAGAGAAACCCCGAGCATAGCCCTCTCCATTCGCTTCGTGATATAAATTATAAATTTCTTTAATTTACCTGTTGAAAAATGATCTCCTCCGTGAAATTATCGCAAATAGCCAAAGCGGTTGAGTCGAGTTTTTGTCGCCCAACTCTTCCACCACTGCAAAAGCCTGACGGTACCCTGGCTCACACCGCATTAGATAAAGCAAACTTGTTTGCTAGTCTATTTGCAAGTAATTCCCGTCTGGATGCTGGAAAAAAAACACCTCCTGTTTTACCTCCAGGTGATTCTGTCATGTCTGAGGTACGTATTAAACAGAAAGAGGTTCTTAGAATACTCCGTACTCTAGATGTCAACAAAGCTAGTGGTCCTGATGGCATTCCAGCAGTGGTGTTGCGCAACTGTGCGCCTGAGTTGGCTCCTATACTGACACGCCTGTTTCGCCTCTCTCTCGAAAAGGGGCAAGTTCCGAGGTCCTGGAAGCTTGCTAATGTGCAACCTGTGCCCAAGAAGGGAAGTCGTGCTGACCCTGCCAATTATAGACCCATTACAGTCACCTCCATTCTTTGTAAAAGCATGGAGCGTGTACTCAACAATAAGCTCCTGACATACCTCGAAGACAACGGTCTACTTAGCGATCGTCAGTACGGTTTCAGACGTGATCGATCAACCGGTGATCTTCTTGGGTATGTCACTCACATATGGGGCCAAGCCTTGGAGAGTCATGGCGAGGCCATTGCGGTCTCTCTTGACATTTCGAAGGCTTTCGACAGGGTTTGGCACGGGGCCCTTAAGAGCAAGCTTCCTTCGTTTGGAATTCCCGCTGCTTTGTGCGACTGGATCTCAGACTTCTTGGGTGAACGATCGATAAGAGTGATCATTGATGGCTGCTCTTCCGATCTATTGGCTATAAATGCTGGTGTACCCCAAGGGTCTGTCCTCTCTGCAACACTCTTTTTGCTGCATATTAACGACCTTCTTTGTCCAGGTGTCTTCGGATACGCTGATGACAGCACTGTTACAGAGAGTTACACTTCCTCCGCTCGCACAAGTAGCGCCGAGATCACTTCCCTTAGAGAGGCTATGATTGAGCGGTTGAACTCAGCACTTGGGGTAGTGTCTGACTGGGGCGATGCCAATCTTGTGCAGTTCAACGCTAGTAAAACACAGGCGTGTCTGTTTTCTGCCAAAAAGAGTCCGCTTGGTCTGACTCCAACTCTCCAAAATACACCTTTGCCTTTGTCCGACCATTTAGAGCTGTTGGGTATGGACATATCCTCTAACTTGAGCTTTGGTCGGTCTGTCATGTCCAAAGCGAAAACAGCTGCAAAAAAGCTTGGCATCCTCTCAAAGGTGCGGCGGTACTTCACACCGGAACAGTTGCTCCATTTATACCAAGCACAAGTTCGGTCGTGTATGGAATATTGTAGTTACCTCTGGGATGGCTCTGCAAAGTATCAGCTGGATGCTTTGGACTCGGTAGACCGTCGAGCTAGAAGGATGATTGGCGACGATACGCTCGTTGGAACCAAGCTTCAAAGCTTGGAGCATCGGCGTAGAGTTGCTTGTCTGTCGGTTTTTTACAAGGTGTATTATGGAGAGTGCGCTCAGGAACTTCACGACCTTATACCACCGTCTACCTTTTATCATCGGACTACTAGACGACGGGAGGGTTTCCATCCTCATGTGGTTGAGTTTCCCATGAGTCGTACAAAGCGATGCTCTAAATCTTTTCTTGTTCGCACTGCTAAACTATGGAATTCCCTCCCTGCGTGTGTGTTCCCCAGCTCCTATAATCTTGGTGTATTCAAGTCTAGAGTGAATAGGCATCTTCTGGGTAAGCGTGTTCCACCTTAGACCCTATCATTACTTTCCATCAGGTGTGATCAGGGTCAAACGCAAGCCCATTTGTAATAAAAAAAAAAAAAAAAAAAAAATTGGGATTATTTGGCGATGAATGTTGCAAAACGGAACTGCACAACATTGCGGCATAGCTACTCTATATGACGGCAGTTATTTATAATGAATAAACTTGATGAGATTCAAGATTGAAAACTTTGTTTCGGCGCCGATCTTATAAAGTCGCCTTTGACATCAGCTATGCCTCTGGACCTTAGTCAACAGTGGCGGCAACTGGTGAGTAAAGAAACGATCGCCCTCCTGATGCTAGTGACTAACGTTGTCTATTGAAGACATAACTAAATTACATTCCATTTTACAATCAGCACGATTGCCTGCCACTTCGAGACAACATTCTAAACTTTAGACAAATGATTTTTCATAAAACAAGATTCTAGAACAGGATTGTAAACTAAGTATTACGGCCGGGAATCGAACCCGCTACCCGGGGCTAACCGGTCCATCCACCCGTGGGCCACGGCTTGTTATCCTATAAAATAACTACCAACATAATTCCAGATTACAAATCCACTGCTAAGCATAAATACGATAAACTGGGACTAATAATACATAGACTAATATACAGGTATTGTCAATCCGTAATTCGATGTGTAATATGTATACCTAAATCTATTTAGATATACATATTATAAATTGTTGTTTTCGCGCTCAAACGGCAGAACAGAGTTCTGGGTGAAATTTATTGGGTACTAGCTTCTTCCCGCGACTTCGCCCCCGTTGAATTTGGTTATACTATGCGTTTTTCCGGGATAAAAAGTAGCCTACGTCCTTTCCCGGGACCGCAACTATCTGCATACCAAATTTCATCGCAATCGGTCCAGCGATTGAAGCGTGAAGAAGTAACAGACAGACAGACAGAGTTACTTTCGCATTTGTAATATTATATGGATATCATACGTACATTATACACACAACATATGACACACATACTAGCTTTATTTCTGCTAATAAATCCGCAACACACTTCTGTCTAGTAATCAATTAAGTCAATTTGTCTAATTATAAAAAGCCGTGGTACCCTTGATGTTTAAACTACCAACTCTCATGCCGGGTAGGGGTTGCAAAACCCGGCTTGCACCTCTGAATTTACTTATAAGCGAAATTCAATTTGAGTTCACAACTGAGCTTTGCGATTTCGAAAACATCGTCAGGAGACCTGCATCTGCGTAGTAATCCAAGGATGTGTGATGTCAAGTCCGCAACCCGCACTGGTCTCGCTTGGGGACTATACCTACTTAGCTCAAACCATATCGTGAAGAGGGGTGGGCTGACGAATAATCGTGACACGCTTTTTGTCCGTGGACTTCATAGACATAATAATACTTCATATGGACCCGGCCTAACGTAGATACATGTCATGTTTCCCCACTTCATTGGTGTCCAATCCAAAGTTAAACTTATATCGTGACACTAAAGCTGGGTCACATTTTTTCAACAACGAGAGTTTTTAGATACTGAGAAACAGTTTCAAAAAAGGTTTTTTTAAAAACGCTTATTGTCACGCACGCTCGGTGACAGAACTTTGGATTGGACACCGTGGAAGTGGGGACATATTACGTGTACGTTAGACCGGGTCTATATTATTTACGTCTATGGTGGACTTGGTTTCTATGGGTAAATATTCTAAAATAAAACTAATGCAAATGTGTGTTCAGGGTTGGTAGTTCTGATAATATTGTATTTAACATTTAAATGATGCAACTTACATGACTTTATGTTTAACATTTCGAAGTTAATTTTAGGTAAGGTAGATAAGTGTTTTCTGTAATGGGATTTAAATTTTAAAACCGTTAAGCTAATGTGAAGAGCTTAAAGCATGCGATGCAATGATAACAAATATAGTATTATAATGTTGTAGACTGGTGAATAGTCTTGCTCTACTGTTAATTTTAATGTTAATTTTTCAGGCCTAATTAAGTTAATATCTCCAAGAAAACAATGTGCTTGCTAACACCGTTCTTTAAATATTCAAGATCTTAATTTAATCACTGATGTACTTTTAACCAGTGTAAAATCTACTGTTTTTTTTTTTTTTAATTTTTTTATAATAAAGAGTTTCCAAATCTCCCTTGTGTGACAAGGAGGTGAAAATAATGAGTTCGTTTGATTTTTTGTTATTTAGTTTATGTGTCACGTCAATATGATAATGATAATTATGAAATTGTGACTGGACCCTATCTCGAACTCGTCGGGATAATGTCGTATAAGAACTTTCAATTCAATCTGTCATTTTTGTATGGATCTGTCATTTACGAAATCATTTCGAATAGCCCGAGAATTCGCTCCCAGTTGACAGTAACTTTTGTCTAACTCTAAAGGGTCTTATGCATTAGTCGTCATGGCAATGATTAATTATTTTGTAAAACGCTAAAAAAAATCTTTTCTATATCAACTAAAATTCATTAACGGTATCGTTTCTATTAATGTCCCAAGTGCTATGCCGAAGTTAACGCATATCAAATCAACATGAACATCGTGTATATCGTTGTATTTTTATAATTCCAATACTAAGGTTGTACTTACAAGCTTTGCTTCATCATCATCATCATCATCATTTCAGCCGATAGACGTCCACTGCTGGACATAGGCCTCCCCCAAGCTTTGCTTAGTTTGGGGTTATAGGCCAATTTGTGTAAAATGTTCCAATATGTATAGTTTTTTGGATCTATTTACATTTACTATTGTAATTGAAATTGGTCAACCGTCTCCGGAACACCACCCTACGCTCCACCACTCAAATAACAGATGTGGCTCAGAAGGCGGCCAAACTGAAGTGGGACTGGGCTGGTCATGTCTGCCGCATGCCGAGCGAGTTGTGGGCCAAAGCGACCACAGTGTGGGAGCCCAGCAACTCCAGACGGAGACGAGGTAGACCGCGAAGACGATGGCGAGATGTGTTGGACTCCTTTTTGACGAACTGGCCGGGAGCTGCTGAGGATCGGGATCAGTGGAAGGGATGGGGGGAGGCCTTTGCTCAACAGTGGGAGAAGAGACTCGATGGCGAAACCGGTGCACACCTCTCCACACCCTTAGCTGCTTACATCAGTGTTGCTCCCTCGCCACCCGTGCGGTGGCCTGTATAGGGGGCCCATGAAGGCTAGCCTCTTGGCTAGTGCGTATGCGGCGAGTCACCGTCTGCCTTGCTTTCAGTTTGTGAGATATTGATCAGGCAGATGTCCGTTATCTCACTCCATAGCCCGATTTTCCAGTCCACACCTCCCATCCACATAGCCCACTCCAAGTCTCTTCCTTCCTCGGCAATAGTTTGGCAACTGGGGAGGGCTGTCCGCCAGTACAGCCTCATGTTGTATTGGGAGGACAGATCTCCACAGTTGCGGCCATCTCACATTTCTAGTAAAAGGTACCAAAAGCCTCTTCATGTTGGCTTCGGCCCCATGAATGCGAATGACCGGGTCCCCATGGGCCCGTGACATGAAAATGTACCAACAAATAATAATACAAATTGTAATTGTAACCCTAAAGTAAACACTAGTAATCCTACCTTATCAGTATGTGGCGGGCAATTTTTCAAGGTGTTCATTAATCGAGCCGAGATCGTTTTGTGACGCGTTCATAAATCAACCATGATCTTGCCGGCTACTCGAGTGGCTAGTGCAGTCAATTGCAATAGTCGTTTGTTACACAAGGTTGAAAAGGAGGTGTCTTCCCGGAGTGCATGAATTGAATGCTGAGTAGGTAAGCAAAAAGGGCTAGGATTCAAAGACCCCTAAGGTGCCCCGGGGCTATTACTACTACTACAACAGCCTATACGGCTCACTGCCGGGCACAGGCCTCCTCTCATCACGAGAGGGTTTGGGCTATAATTCAATTTGAATTTACCACTGAGCTTTTCGGTGAAGGAAAACATCGTGAGGAAACCTGCACGCACCTGCGAAGTAATTCAAAGATGTGTGTGAAGTCCCCAATCCGCACTGGACCCGCGTGGGGATGGGGCTATTGCATCTTCTTTATTGTAGTAACGAATCGAATCTTCTAGTGTACGAGTAGATATCTGTTTTTCTTTAGTATCTCCTAATATATAAAATTCTCGTGTCACAGTGTTTGTAGCCAAACTCCTCCGAAACGGCTCGACCGATTCTTATGAAATTTGCAGCGTAGGTATGTTCAGTAGGTCTGAGAATAGTATGTAAGCTATTTTTCATTCCCAAAAAATCAAAGGCGGTACGAAGTCCGCGGTTAAAAAAATCAAAGACCTATACAATATACTTAGAATCGATAGCCGATACTGTGGGTTAATTATTTGCTATATGATCTGACCCACCATGTAGAATGTGACATAGAGAAATAAATCTTCTGGCAGTTACCTCTATTACACCTGTCTCAATGGAAGATGCAATAGCCCTATAGCTGCAATAGCCCCGGGCCATCTTACACTACTTAACAAATGTTTGTTTGTTGCAAATGAAAAACTTATAGATTCCACTTTAGTGCCAACCTGTACAGTGTACAGCAAAGGGGCGTGGAGCCGCCCATCAATACCGGAGATTATTTCATAGCTTTATTATGATACTTTATGTATATTACGTATTTATGGCCATCCACTGCTTCATTAGAGAATCGCTATTACACTGTACACGGTCCGTCAAATGGGCTCGTTACGTTACCAGGAAACCTGACTTTTAATACAATGTTTTGTATCCACCACCACCAACCACTACAGCCTCTTTCCGGCCCACTGCTGGGCACAGGCCTCCTCTCATCACAAGAGGGCTTCACATATTTGGGCTATAGTCACCACGGGGGCCCAATGCGGATTGGGGACTTCACACACATCCTTGAATTACTTCGCATGTGTGTGCAGGTTTCCTCACGATGTTTTCCTTTACCGAAAAGCTGAGTGGCAAATTCAAATTGAATTTCGCGGTAGGTCGAACCACTAGGGTACCACAAATCACATACCACAAATCGTTATTTTGTGTTCAGTATCTTTTATATAGTCCCCTCGACTTGATAGTGTATTTAATTTTCAAGTTTCTGACGCGACTTCTTCTACAGACTTATTATTATTAGTAAGTATAGAGTATAGATGATGATGATGAAATGTCCGCTAAGAAATGATTTTCGAAAATTCCACCCCTAAGGGAGTTGAAAACTCGTATAAAATTTTACTGTTTTTGGCTAAACCGCTGAACCGATTTTGATGATATACTGGTACAATAATAGGATTACGGGAAAGAGCATGGGCTACTCTTTACCCCGAAAAGTCGCGGTGAGAAGATAGTATTTTCATATTATTCTTTATGTGAATACACATTCAAGGATTCACAATCAGCCGGAGAAAAATTGGCCCCGTCAAAACGGGTGCCCGAACAGCCCCGTTTGGCCTTCGTTATAAAGAGGCGTTATTAGCATATTGGAACGTATTTTCTAATGCCAGTTTGCTCCATATATTTTGACATTTTCTGTTAGGCATTGTTCGTCCATACGTTACTTATTATAGGTCAATGATTCAATTACTTGAAATCGATCACAATTAAAAACCTTGTTCCACAAAGTCTCATAAAAACTATAATCCTCATATCACTGACACAAACTGAGCAATACACTACTCAATAACGTGGGATTACCGCGTCAACAATAGCCCACTATACTACTACCCCTAAGATCCACTCGAGGTCTTAAGGACTTAAACGGACTCCAACTGATTGATCGAAAGGCCGATAATACTTTACAGTGGACTAGGGTTGCTAATGTAAATAAGTGAAGCACTTGTATTATACTTTCGCGTCCAATTCAATGTCAAGATTTGGTGGATAAAGCTTTTTCAAAAATGAAATTTTTGTGACACGCTTTTATTGCTGGCTTTACTTTTCTACATCTACCCTTCAAGACGAATCAAACGAGCTCAAATTCGATGGGTATGTAGTTTTATTACGGAGTTCCTATGGCCACCTTCCAGCTCCATCATCAGATCAGCTCCACGTCATCATAATATTGCAGTGTCACGCGATTTACATATTCGTGCAAAATTTCAGCTCAATCGGAAATCGTAAAGTGGGTCAAATTTAACTTGCAAGATTCCATTACATAGTTAGAGATCTTCTACTATCTAAAGTCCCGCGCCTTCAAATTTCAAAATGCTTCAATGTATTTAAAAACCACCACCAACACTCTCAACACATGTGTGCGTGCTGAGGCAGCCATCAACTATGCGTTGAGAGTGTTGGTAGTGCTTTTTAAATAATAATGAAAAAAATGAAGCGTGAAGCATTTTGAAATGTGAAGGCGCGGTTCTTTGGATAGTAGAAGATCTCTACATACAGGTCGAACTAATAAAAGCGTGTTAATAATGGGAACAATAGTTTTCGGTATCAGACAGGGAAATTATTGCAAGGAATTGAAATTATTCTCGAAATTATGTCAGGTAGAGTATTTATGGCCAGAATATAATAACAAATTAGAATCTTTAACCTGAGAGGATCAACCCGAGTAACTGAGTGAAATAATCGCGTATATTCAGATTAAAATTTAATATGTATTGTGAACTGAAATAAAACAAGATATGGTGTTGCGAAAAAATGTTTGAAATACATAACTTCCTTGTCTTGGCGGTTAGTAGTTGTTGTTTAAGCATCTCTTTCCTCATGTGGTAAGTGTGCTGTTATCATCCTTGTTATATTACTTACTTAATCGGTGCCTAGTGTGGGTTATTTACCCATACACACCCATCATGTGTCACCACTGCATACAAAAAAACCTCTTCTTTCTTGTCAATAATCGTTATAAAATCTCCTCAAGCGACCATCACCAAACCAACACTTAAAGAAACCCACTAAACTAAACAAAACGTTTTCTTTTAAAGAAACTTTTGCTAAATTGCACGCGTGTGCAAATACTACTTTCTAATTAGTGTCCAAAGACGCAACTCACGCCAACTCAAAGTGCACTTTACTGCAACAAATAAAGGCGTCACAGTCGATTGACAGCTGCCACGGACATTACAAGCATGTCAATTGTTATTTCCCACGACGTCCATCCGAGTGTGGCTCTTTGGTCCATTCCATTTTCGACTTTGATGTGTAGTTGTAGGTTTTCAAGTGGGTTGTTTTGTAACGGTTTTCACCCTAGAGATTTTCTCGGAGGAGCTCTAGGGCCCTTGTATGGAAACCTATAATTAATGGGTTGTAGTATTCACTGGCATTTCATGGTTGGTTGGATGGGAAGTCTTGTAAGGAAACTGTCACTTCTCATTATAAAGCTGAGAGTTGTAAGTTTGAGCTTTTATTGGCTCTTGAGGCCTTCGAGAATCTTCGTAGGTAATTATAGTGTTAGTTTAATGCATGTTTGAAGGTTCGAATCCGGCTCGCACCTCTGAAATTATTTAGATGCGAAATTCAATTTGAATTTACCACTGAGCTTTTCGGTGAAGGAAAACATCGTGAGGAAACCTGCACGCATCTGCGAAGTTATTCAAAGATGTGTGTGGAATCCTAATCCGCACTGGGCTCGCGTGGGGACTCTGCCCAAACCCTCTCGTGATGAGAGGAGATCTGTTCCCAGGCTCTATACAGCTCGTAAAAGTAACAAGGTCAGTGATTCAAAATGGATCTTAGCCTTTGAAGCCAGCTAACTGGGGCTATATCCTGCGCCAGTTACATATAAATAATTAAATAATAGTACTTACTGCTTTTAATAAACTACAATGAGATTATTTAAACTCCATTTTATGGTAAAAAATAAATAAAATTAAATAATGAATTATAGAATGACACAACTTAGAAGTTGAGATCGAGTTATTTACTAAGTGTCTTAGGCCTAAGAGTAGGCAACACATTCGAGATTATGGTTTCTTAATAAGAAAACATACGATTTCGAGATCCATGGGCCGCAGTGATCTCTTACCATTAGCTGGCCTGTGTCTTCGTTTCATACTACATAAAAAATATTCGGAACGGATCTCTAAAATCTCTAAACAAGCCCTCAACAACCACTTAATTTTTCAATCTACCACTGAAAAATGGCCGGTATTAATTGAGACCAATCGCTTTCCGCAATTCCGAGCGATTATATGCAAAATAAAGATATTAACATTTGCATAGCTCGTATTTTTTTAATTGTATACGTTGTGCTTTAACTATCGGCTCTCGAAACCCGTGGTTAGTGTCGGAAAAGTCTTAATTTCGTTTCTAGAAATGGTACAAGTGATGAACGCTTTATCTTAATATAGCAATTTATCATATACAAAAATACAAACAATACAAAATGCTTTATTTCAGTATAAAAAGATTACAGAGGTAAAAACAGGGTGATGCCTCTTTTTAAGTGTGCGAAGACAACCTGTGATAAGACCCTTCGGACCCGTGTCTCCCCTGGTAAGCCCCCTGGGGGAGACATCAGGAATCTTTAGTACCGGTGTCTGCCCTAGCTTGGGGAGACATCGGTACTAGGTTTTGAATTCTATTTGAAGTACTCGTGTATCCCCTGTCAGGAAAGTGGTCGTAAGTGACCGAATCCGAATGTGACTGGGTCGACGGGTCCCCGCTACGCGGGGCCCCTATTTTTAGGTAGTTTGCCCTTCGGGCGTATATAGATGACTAACAAACCTAACCTACATTCACACCTTTGACCTAACGGACTGAGTGGACTAGTTGTGTTGTAAGGAATGGTTAGAGAAAGTTGTGCTTAGAAGTTGGTCCATGAGGAAAGCCTGTGAGTTTATTTAACAATATAACTAAACTAAACTTAACTTAACTGTTATTAAGTGGCCAGTATAATCCCAATATATATAACCATGACAGGGGATACACGGGTACTTCAAATAGAATTCAAAACCTAGTACCGATGTCTCCCCAAGCTAGGGGAGACACCGGTACTAAAGATTCCTGATGTCTCCCCCAGGGGTTTTACCAGGGGAGACACGGGTCCGAAGTTTGATAAGAGACACCGCTCTATCCTAAAAGGTAAGTTATACAGCACTAATTATTATTGAAAATAACGTGCAAAATCAAATTAATTAAAATATATTAGAAAAATTTTGTTTGTTTTCAGTGTACGTGCATTCAAAATATGGGCATCCAAATTCTCAACCTCTCGAGGTTGGAATTTCCAAATATCCTTTCTTAGGGGATGACTACGTCATAATAACTATTAGTGCCCCAAATTTCATCCCGATCAGTCCGGTAGTTAGCTGTGAGTTATAAATCAGTCAGTCAGTCACGTTTGAGTTTTACCTACATATTTTAGAACTAGCTTCTGCCCGTGACTTCGTCCGCGTGGAATGCGTTTTTCCGGGATAAATAGTAGCTTATATGTAGACCAGTGTTATAAACTACCCCTATTACAAATATTATTGCAATCCGTCCAGTAGTTTTCAAGATAAATCTGGATATACATACTATACAGTGAATTTTTCTAAAAATCGTTATTTTATGTTCAGTATCGTTTATATAGACCCCTCGACTTGATAGTTTCTTTTAATTTTGAAGTTTCAGACCCAACTTCTTCTACAGACTTATTATTAGTATATCCATCAAGCCGTTTAGGCTACAGGGCGTGACAAAGGAATATATATATATACTAGCTTATGCCCGCGACTTCGCCCGCGTGGAATTCGATTATCGAGTTCCCGCGGGA
The DNA here is from genome assembly GCA_963971205.1 of Aethes cnicana. Classification (NCBI taxonomy): domain Eukaryota; kingdom Metazoa; phylum Arthropoda; class Insecta; order Lepidoptera; family Tortricidae; genus Aethes; species Aethes cnicana. The sequence continues at coordinate 3,292,964 of OZ020285.1, forward strand.
AAAGTAGCCTATGTCCTTTCCCGGGTCTCCAACTATCTCGATGCCAAATTTCATCTCAATCGGTCCAGCGGTTGAAGCGTGAAGAGGTAACAGACAGACAGACAGACAGAGTTACGTTCGTATTTATAATATTAGTATGGATATATAGACACTCGAAAAACACAACCCTTTTTCAGGCGCAGTCGGGTAAAAAGCTCTTCACTTGCACCAAACGTCACCTCGCACTCGCCGAGTGATATTATGAAATATTATTTATACTAACTAAGGGGTATGTGGCAGTTATAACGTTTACATATTTAGTCCTTAATCAAATTCGATAGTTTTTTAAAGGTATAAATAACGTTATATAATTATTATTTATATTTATATAAGCAAGCATTTATTTATATAAACATGGCCGAGGATAGAGTGAGTTGGAAGGTCACGGGAGAGGCCTTTGCCCAGCAGTGGGACATTCAATTAGGCTAGAAAAAAAAGCAAGCATTTGACCACGATCTCACCTGATGGTAAGTGTCGATGTAGTCGAAAGTAAAACATGCTTACTTAGATAGTACCTGTATTTATTTTTGTTGAAGTTTATTTTAATAACATAACTTGATGTTTTTATAGTAAAAACGATTTTGTAATGGCCCGGTAGCGGTCAGCTGGTTGAAGAGTCGATGTCATGCCGAAGAAAGAGCACAGCCATATTATTATCTGAAACCAAAAAAAAAATACATTATAAACCGACGTACACCATGAAATAGTACATTTTGATGCAAGTGCGAAAAGTTTGTCATTTTATCACGAGTTCCTAGTTATTTTGGCGCGAGCGAAAGCGAGCGTTAACACTAGGCACGAGTGAAAATGTCAATTTCGCACGTGTATCAAAGGACATTTTTTAATACATTTGCGGAAAAAAAAAATAACAGGATGAAGATCAAAAAACTTTACGCACTAGTTCGTAAAAAACAACTTTAGGCACGCTCACTAGCTGTCCAAAAACAAAAAGCGCTTCGTTCGTTCGGAAATGACAAACTTTTGGCACGTTAAACTGGTATCGAAAGGTTTACTTTTTGAGTAACTGTATTAAAAAATCAATTTTTCACTCGATTTTTGCCACATAGTATTCAAAGTAAAGTGTAAAAATACATAGCAATATCCAAACAAAGTGAAACCCAGACAACGCACAAAATCCAAATAAAACAAAGATTTTCATTTTGGGAAAGCCATTGTGCCGAGTATGTGAGCCTGGCTGAATCCCCTGCTTAATGTTTCAGGCTGAAGCTAAAACTGGAATGGGACAAAATAAAAATGTTTCGACTTTTGCCACAGTTTATTACACAGCGAGTGCACTTTCTTCTTTTGGTCTTGAATTAGAACTAAGTTACTGAAACAGGTGGCTAAGCAAGTCACACACGTTGCTTGGGCGCACTCGATTTCTTTAGTCAGTTTGAAGCCGATATAATATTTGATAGAAACCGTGGTGCGCTAGTGGTTCGACCTACCGCCTCTCATGCAGAGGGTCGGGGGTTCGATTCCGGCTCGCACCTCTAAGTTTACTTATGTGCGAAATTCAATTTGAATTACCAATGTGCTTTTCGGTGAAGGAAAACATCGTGAGGAAACCTGCACGCAACTGCGAAGTAATTCAAAGATGTGTGTGAAGTCTCCAATCCGCACTGGGCCCGCGTGGGGACTATAGACTATAGCCCAAACCCTCTCGTGACGAGAGGAGGCCTGTGTCCAGCAGTGGAACGCAAATAGGCTGTGGTAGTAGTAGTAGTAGTATTGTAAAGTTTGTACTGTGATTTATTATAAGAGTACGTATTTAATTCTTTCCACTAATTTTAATGATGTAAGAAATTGTCACGAGGCGAAAATACATGCAATTGTTAAGAAAGTAAGTAACGGTGTCTTTAAAGTCAAGAAGATCCGTTGCTTAACAATCAGACCAGGAAACTAGTTTTTAAAAAGCAGCACTAACGCCACTAAACTTTTAAAACTTGATTCCTTTAGAGTCAACGACGTCTCCGTTTCTCATACAAAACAAAATGAACAGGCTTAGCGTGCTCCCGGCTGTCAAACCGGCAGCTAAGTAGTATTTTAGCGGGGACATTGACTAAGTGTGTCACACTTTTTCGAAAAGTTATTTTTAAAGCGATATCTCTGTTCTACGCTGCGCTACCTGAAGAGTTTAAAAGAGCTCGTATAGCGCGACATTCGGTTCTTTTAACTCGAGTGTGTCTGGAGCCCCTCTCCGCTCGAGAGTGCATGAGCTGACTTGCTTCTTTTGCCCCAGCCCTGTGAGCTTCGTACATCTTTACATATACTGTGTTTGACCACATCAAGTACCTACCTACTCGAATGTAAGTGGTTAACTCAGAACTCAAAATAAATTCTCTTTTATTTAAAATGTCTTTTACATTCATTTTTTAAACAAATAATAATAATATCTTGGGACGTTTCACACATATTGACATAGCCCCAAACTAAGCGGCGCTTGTACAGTCGAGTTCGCCAATATATACACACTTTTGCACCTTACCACGTTGTAATAAGGTCCAAAAATATACACATATTAATGAACTCGACTGTACTATGGGTGCTAGACAAAGATATAAATACTTATATATAGAAATACATACATACATAAATACTAAACATACATATGACATGAGTACAAACATTCGTGCTCGTCGTGTGCTCATCACACAAAGTTTGCCCCGAGCGGGATTCGAACCCGCGACTGTCGGAACAGAGGGCAGTTTACTACCAACTGGACCGATCCGGTCGTCAAATCAAATAGATATCTAATAATATTGGTACCGGGGCCGTTTTATTTTACAACTAGCTTCTGCCCGCGTGGAATTCGGTTATCGCGTTCCCGCGGGAACTATGCGTTTTTCCGGGATAAAAAGAGCCTATCCTTTCCTGGGACCCCAACTATCTTCATGTCAAATTTCATCTCGATGGGTCCAGCGGTTGAAGCGTGAAGAGGTAACCGACAGACAGACAGACAGACAGACAGAGTTACCTTCGCATTTATAATATTAATATGGATATGGATGTCTTTTATTCATTTTTAGGGTTCCATAGTTAAATGGCAAAATCGGAACCCTTATGGATTCGTCATGTCTGTCTGTCTATCTGTCTGTCCGTTCGTATATCACAGCCACTTTTTTCCGAAACTATAAAAAAAACGATAAATTATGGTGGTTCCCCATACTTAGAACTGAAACTCATAATTTTTTTTCGTAGTAGTCCAGACTCGTACCTAGCCGCTTTTATTTAAAAAAAGAAAGAAAATAAATTTATTGCCCTAGAGAACATTGATATCTTAAATTAACTTAAAATCCGTGTAAGTAAATTAAAAGTTATGACAATAGGTCTCGGCGTCAGCATAATGCTGCTAGTGCCTCCTCGCAGGGCGGCTCTAGGCGGCGCTGTTTTTCAGCCGAAGCCTCCGACATACACACCAACATGAAAAATTTAACCGCACACGTCTTTTTTAGGGTTCCGAAGTCCACAAGGAACCCTTATAGTTTCGCCATGTCCGTCCGTCCGTCCTTCCGTCTGTCCGCACTAAATATTGCTCGGAGATGCTTAGTTCTAGAAAGCTGTAATTTGGCATGAATATACATATTAGTTACGCTGACAAAGTGGTACAACAAAATGTTGAAATTATTTTTTTATAGAGTACCTCCCCTACTCGTAAAGTGGGGATGTAATTTTTTTTTCTTGCGTACCCCATGGTGCGGCATATCGTTGAATAGGGCATGAAAAATTGTAGGTTTGTTAAAACCATTTTTTGATTAAGTGATGCGTTTGTGAAATATTAAGCTTTAAAGTGCTATTTTTTGTTAGAGTCACGTGTCCCCCCCCCCCCCTGCCAAGTAAATGGTAGTATTTGGATGGCTGAAAAAAATCACGGTTATGGCATATATAACATAGTTGAAAGGAACACTATCACAGCTAAGTAGGCTGTACAAAGTTACGAGTCATAGTCGACCAACTTATGCAATGATTAAAAAACCAATGATTTTTTTTGAGCGGCAGGGGCGTCGGGCGGGCACGTCATACCACAGGCTAGCTAGATGCTAATAAGTCTTAGAAAGGTACTGTGGGCATCCTCAACTTCCGAACCCTATAATTTGCGCGTGGCCCGACACGCACTTGGCCGGTTTTTTTTACAACAATTCGCCCATACGCTAATCACTCACATGGTGTAGTGATGAAAATAGGCAAAAAGTAAAATGAAGTAATTTAAACAAATATCTAATTGAACTGGTACCGGGGCCATTTTATTTTACAATAAACGGAGTACTGTGATCGGAATACAGATTGAATTTCTCTAATGAGTAAACTCAGAGGTGCGAGCCCGATTCGAAACCCCGACCCTCCGCATGCGAGGTTAGACCTCCGCTAACGCTAGCCACCACGGCATTTTTCCACGATAAAAATACGCATAAATTATTTGGACTCCATAGTTGTGAGCCTACAATAGGGCGTTCATTACCGGGAATCGAACCCACAATACCCCGGCATTCCCGAGAATACCTATTGTGATTAAAATGGGAGCACGTATAGGAAATATGGGAGGGGGATTGAAATGGAGGTTTAAATAATCAGGAGTTAGCACTTTCAGAATATATGTACATGTAGGTAATAAGTATGATAAAAAAATTACTCATTAAAAAAGAAACAAAAATAATCGACTGATTTTGATATAAGTACACAGTATCACAATCACAATCAAGGCAATTAAAATCTCTAAATCTTGAAGACTGGCCCTATTACTGCCCTAACATTTCCCTAACTATGAAATAATAGATTTTACATCACCCTTGGCCATAAAGTGGGATTTTCTGCCCGCTACGCGGAGAGAAAATCTCACTTCTTGGCCAAGGCAAGACGTAAAACTTTTGACAAACCACGGGTGGTAATTCGTAAAGCCACAGATCGCATATGTATGCAGAAACCTGCGATCTGGGACATTTACGAATTCACCACCCTAGGTTTGTAATGTACTATAAAGTTGAATTGATAATGTATTTTCAGAGATCTGTTCGTTACAAGCGATAGAAAAAGACTCAATATATTAAACAAATTAATTCTACGCTTAAAATTACCTATTTTTGAAAGGAAATGTGACAACTAACCGATCGTACTCGGCCAGTCTCCACAGTACATATATCACGACACACGCTACTTAGAAGGCGCGCGGCGAAGCACATAAGCCGTTAACGCAGAATCTATTATCGATAGTTGCGTTCTATATTGTGCAGAATTTAGGAATTTTGTTTGGAGGGGCTTGGCCCAGCTGAGCGAATAAATAAAGATTGGTCACGAGTGCTCTTAAGTACATGTTTTTGGGGAGGGCTGGATTTTTAGAGTTCCGAACCTCAAGCGGTAAAAACGGAACCCTTAAAGGATAGTAGATTTTCTCCGAAACTACTGGACCGATTAAGTTGAAATTTGGTACGTATATGTAAGTTTGTGACCCAAAGACGGACGTGTAACGAAAATAAATGAAAAATATGTCGTGTGACATATCAAATGAAAGTAATTGTCATGAGGGTCTCAAATATATTTTTTTTATATCCTACTTTTGGTCAATACTTTTCGAGTTATTTAAGAAAATAGGCGAAAACTGACCCTTATCTCCGAAACCACTAGACCTAAAATTTTGGAAAAAATACGGAGGATAGTTATTGACCTATAGATTACAGGAAAATTATTAAGAAGTCCATGGTATTTGAAATCTATCATATAAAGCAGCTTATCCTGTGAAACGGTTCGAAAATGACGTCATTGAACATAATCAAGAGTCGGAACCCTCTCCACGCGGGTTTAACTCGCTTCTTGGCCGGTTTTTATTATTTTTATTTCTCTCAGTGCCTCTGCTCTGCCTATTGATAAAATCTTGATGATAAGAAACCGCTTCCAGAAGATCAATTGGAAACTTGATATCCCCGTAGACTCGATGACAATCACTATAGGTAAATCAACCATGCGGAAGAAAATCGAGATGTATTAAATTATTTGTTTAAAGTAAGGCCCTTCCTATACCCAGCTCAGCCGTCACTGTCACTCGTGCATCGAACGAAAGAGAAAGCGAAATATATTTAGTTTTATACTGTTTGATATAATAAACTTGAGTAAAGTTGGATTAAAGGTCCGAGTTAGAAGTTACTTTGGAATTAAATTGTATCGAACTAAGTTTGGGGAAACGTGTAACGAAAGCTGTCAATGTAAGAATGATATAATCTAATATAACATATGTTTTTTTCATATTTTTATCTATTAACATTTCTTAGAAAAGTATGATCTTACATGAGCAGTTCGACGATGCTGGGTCATGGAACGGCCTTAAGGCCTTAGAATGTGAAGTCGACGGTAATTTATTTTCTCAAGACAAACCATAGATTTTGCATACGCTTCCATGTTTGCGTGAGTCAACCATTTCCATAGACAACCGATTGTTTCCTACATGACAACTCGCCTTTACAAGCGTAAGGAAACTGCATTAGGTTTGTGGTGTTTAGTTTACCGACATATTTCACGAAGCTATTTACGAACGTATAGTGTTAAAGACACAGTAGGTCGGTTCTACGAATTTTGTTTTCCTTCATGAAGCCCGAGTCGCACCGAATGATGTGTTTGCAGTCTTTGCAGCATGTCGACGGCTCGCTTGTAACGCCTTGCGAGCCGCGCAGCAGCTGCACGGCTCGCAAGGCGGTACAAGAGAGCTGCAGACGCATTCGGTGTGGCCCGGGCTTAAAGGTATGAGTGTCTCCTGTGAATGATGGGTAGCCAAAACATGAAATAATAGGAACCTGGCGTAAGAAGATATTCACTTATGCTACTTTAATACGTAGATGGATGCAGAACCAAATTCTGCAGTCAGGTTCTACTATTTTTGATTGCATATATTTGCCAACATTACATACCTACCTACAGTAAATTCAATCATGATTAAGATGGCGTATTTCGCTTTAAGCCCTAAATCAAGATCTTTGATTTTTGAGGGGAAGAATTTTCATTAACAACTAGCGACCCGTCCCAGCCTTTTAGAGTTACGAAATGTATTTATTTATTTATTTAAACTTCATTGCACATACAAAATGTATACAATTGTACACAAACCAAATGTAAACCTAAGCCTTCCTCATTAATGACTTGATGGAAATAAATCGTGCGAATATTTCACCGACGTAGCAGGGAAATGTGTTTTACGTTTAATGAAAAGGGCAGTTTTAAATCCCTAGTCTATCATCGATATAGTTTGTATCAACTCAACTCGAGTCATAGACTAACCCAAGATTTGGTGCCAGTTGGCCTAAGGAATTATTGACAACTTTGACGTCCTTCTGTGCCTAGTCCGCTATGCCCTCAATACATTACCCAGCCGTTTCCGAAGACGCATTGAATGCGTCGGCGCAGGCAAATAAACGCAGGATTGATCACCTGACGACGCGATAATTACACGTCCCCTTTTACAGCATAATGTAGACATTTCCATACTGTTCCTTTCTAAGACATCTAGTAATTTGTAGTGCCAATTGGTCTGTGAAAGCCTTTTAAATATGGTCATAACTATTGCCGTTTACAAGTTTGTATTATGTTTTTGCAATGCGTAGGAGTTTTGTTTTGTGCCGCCTTATGTTTACTTGTGTTTCTTAATACTGCTGTTTAAATGTTAATTTTATTTCATAATAACTCTGTTGCAAATATTTAAAATCTGCCAAACTGCTGAGCGGTTTGTTAACAGAAAAAGCTTAAACGCTAAATCTAACACTAACTTATACAAATAGCAATTTAATTTATATTTTATTATTAAATATCAATATAAGATTAATTCAAAGTAGCTTAAAGGGCTATGGAGAGGGCTGTGCTCGGCGTTTCTCTGAAAGATCGGATCCGCAATGAGGTGATCAGGCAGACATAGCCCAAAGAATAAGCTCTTTGAAGTGGCAGTGCATGCAGTGGGCCGGTCACATCGCGAGAACTAGGATAGTCGTTGGAGTAAACGCGTTCTTGAGTGGAGACCACGACAAGGCAAACGAAGTGTAGGGCGCCCTGTTGCCAGGTGGAGTGACGATTTGCGCAAGGTGGCCGGTGTAGATTGGATGCGGCACGCCTTGGACAGAGCTCATTGGCGTACATTGGGTGAGGCCTACGTCCAGCAGTGGACTACTATGGGCTGTTGATGATGATGATGATAAGATTAATATATTTTGATGACGATTAAGGTGGGTTATTCGAGTTTTTTGTAGAATGTATAGAAAATTTGTAATCCATTTAATAGGTAAAGTCAGATAACTCGATTTTTTAATCAATAATATGCCCGACTGCAAAGAAACTTTTGACGTCACATTATATAATTTTGTAATCCGTTCATTAAACCCTTTATTTTGATACCCCACTCTATAGGATTTGACAAAAAAAATATTTTTGGAAACGTTGAAAATATCTCCGAAAGTCAGCCATTTTGTTTTTCGCAATTTTGATATACCCAGTGTCACTCTCACAATTAAGACGAATCTAACGACACCTCGCATGCTAAAATCCAACAAGCCATTTAGGCTACGGAGCGTGCCAAAGAAATACACATACATACATACACTTATTTGGCTGTTATCTATTTATATGTAAGTTTATGTATGTTTATATATAAAAGTATTTAAGTATGTTTATTACTTTTTGTGTTTGTTTCTTCTGCACATCTTAGTACAGAGCACCGCCTACCAACCTAGTCTGTTTTTCTTCATCTCCACTATCCAAAGGTTGTCTGGTAGAGATCGCTATTAAGCGATAAGACCGCCTGCTGTATGCCATACCTTTTTGTGTAATTACATTATGTCTGTACTGTTCCTTGATTGTGTGGTGTTCAATAAAGTATATTGTATTGTATTGTACACTCGATGAACATAACCCTCCTCCTCCTCGCGTAGTTGGGTAAAAACACACTCTGTTAACTGTAAAATGTTCTTACTCGACGACACATACAATTTCGTCAAAATTGTTTATCTATTACAAAAGATTTTTTGCATTGTCATTGAAAAGCTCATATGCATTATATCCATTACACCTTAAAGCCCACCAAATCTTGCAATATTACGGCATGCCTCACAAACAAGTGATAAGTAATCTCGGATCTCTCCAAACAACAATGCATAATATCCTTCTTTGTTGCCACCTGCATTCCCGCACCCCGTGGCGACCAAGGGGTTGCATCCCCTTTAAATCTACCATCACATTCCCACTGACAACCTTCCCAAACGCGTATCTCATTTAAAAGTATTGAATAATTCCCAGTCTTGTTATTACTCAGCATAAGGTTTAAATATCAAAGTCACATGCTAACGTGATAGGAGTTACAGAAGATTTTTTTTATTCCCAGCGTGTGTACGTCTCCTTGAAATTTCCAAGGATTTGCTACCATTTGATAATAGACGCTTAAGCTTTTATGATTTACAAGGAAATGATTATTACACTGGCAACCCTACGGAGGATGGAAACATTTTTATCCATTTTCCATTTTGAATTTGGAAGCGCGGAACTGACACGCGAATGGATGAAGATGAAACGATCGTACATTACTCAAAGTTGTATGTATGCGTGAGTAACTATTGTGTGACTGTTACACTTTCACAGTTAAACCACTGAATCTTTGTATATTTATTTGATACTAGCTGTTGCCCGCGACTTCGGCCAGAATAGACTTTGAATTTGCGTATCTGATGATAGTATACACATAGATGGTTATAGTTATACATAGAAGTATTGAAAAACTGGTTTGACTATCTCCATTCCATATTCGATTAAAATCGATCTAGCCGTTTTGACGCGTGAAGGAAGGACCAACAAACACACTTTTACATTTGTAATATTAGTATGGAACTATGGATGGTCTGCTTGTACGCCCACTGTATGCCAAACTGCATTCAAGCATGTTACAACAATGTAGTTCCATAGCCGGAAAATTAAAAAAAAACGCACGGTTATTACGTTCAGCAGTTACTCAGACAAACAAAACAGGGTATTTAACCTCTTTTCATTTACAAAACAGAACGATAATAGTATGCTGTGCTTTTTAAATTAATTAATAAACCCCAACATTCTCCAGACAAAGAATACACGAAACGACAAACGTTAATAAATTAACTCCATAAGCCACGATTCGCTGTAATATGCAAGGCATTTTTTATTCACTTTACAAATTTTAAAAGGACAAGCATTAAAATCGTCTAGCATGCAGTCTTTAATGCCGCTTGCATTTTTGAAGAGGTGCAAATGAGATGGTTCGGTCACAAACGCCCAACCTTTGTTTTTACCCACCACCAGTCCAACTAGACCCCCACTCCGGCCCATCGAGAAAGAAGCACATACACACAACAGCTCCACGCTAACTGGTCGTGCTCATATAAAGAACAGAACGAAATAACTTAAAAAGAAAAGTTAATACGGCGAAAAAGAAAATAGGAATGCTGAATGAGAAAATGGCCGCGGTGCGGGAGCTTTAAACATAGCCCTTATTATGATGAGTTAAGGTTGTATGTTATCAAGAAGGCACTTTGGCCAATTCTAGGAACTAAAGATACGAAGTGTTTAAAAAAAGTGCAGTGCTGTAGAAGTTTCGAGAGAATTTTATGTTTTCGCGTAGTTCGTTTTAGTTGGTCGTTTCTATGGAAACGACCAACCCCCGACGACGACGGACGACGAATGGCCGGGTCCATACGAAGTATTATTTATGTCTATGGACATAAATAATACTTCGTATGGACCCGGCCTAACGTAGATACATGTCATGTTTCCCCACTTCATTGCTGTCCAATCCAAAGTTAAACTTATATCGTGACACTAAAGCTGGGTCACATTTTTTCAACAACGAGACGAGTATTTAGATACTGAGAAACAGTTTCGAAAAAAGTTTTTTTAAAAACGCTTATTGTCACGCACGCTCGGTAACAGAACTTTGGATTGGACACCGTGGAAGTTGGGACATATTACGTGTACGTTAGACCGGGTCTATATTATTTACGTCTATGGTCGTTTCATTTAGACAAGTAAAGCATTGCTTCGTATCTGATATGTTATTGCTAAATAAAATGTATTTCAAGGGTAATGGACGTCTTATACAAATTTCCAAGATATTTTTCGAATTGTCCATGGCAAGATTGCTAACAGACTTGGTTCAAATAGTTTGACTTTTTAACCGACTTCAAAATAATGGAGGTTCTCAGTCTGACCGTACGTTTTTTTTAAAATTTATTTTTCCAAAAAGAAAATACACGTTTATTACAATCATTATTTATTCGCCAAACTGTTACGTTTGATGGCGAGACGCGCTCGATTTTATCACTAAATACTTAATATATTTATTAAACTAGTAAATATCTTTTTTTTATCTAAAAGGACTTTCTGAAAATAGGTATTTACCCCTCGATAACCTGTTTTATACTATTTCTATCACATTTTTAATTTGCTATCGAGAAGGAAATCCTTTAGTTTTGACTTTAATACATTTTTACTTAATTTAGGTGTCTGTCTTAATAAAATTTTATTTACCGTTTTCGGCACAATAAATTTTTTGCATGTATGTTTGTCAGCGATTATCTCACGTTTGTTAGATAATAGACACTCACAAAAATATTTAGTATGTGCAAAAATGGATCAAGTGTAATTCAAGGTGTAATGTAATAGACATACTAAAGTAAACGATTTTGATGTAACTTTATGTCCACAGCAAGCACATTTGAGGGAAACGCACGCCCAAGACTTATTACTAAGCCTATTTGACCATCTATTGGTTGATTTAATTCTTGGACCCAACCGATGAAAACTTATAGGGAGGTAACGTTACAAAATTAGAATATAATAGACTTATAAGGGCTTTTTTACTTAATCTTGTACCCCAATTAATGTAAATGTTAGAAAAAAATTAAGACGGTGTCAGTTTTGTGACCATCATTAAGCATTAAGTTTAATGGAATTATACATTTTCATATGATTTATAAATCTCTTAAGGGCCTACGTTGAAAAATAGTTGAAGCTATGGAGGCGTGGCTTAGTCGCGCGCGTCCCGCGCGGGGCGTGCTCCCCCCGAGTGTTCCCGCGAAATTCAAAACACCTGCACTAATTCTGATTTTGCGCTAGTTTGGTAAATAAAGTAGATTTAAATATCGAAGTCATTACTTTCGGATTCAATACAAAGTACGAAACAAATAACAAATTTATATATACCTACACAAACATTAGAAGCGAATATTTTATTTTTTTCATTTTAGTGGGATATAAAATTAATTCATTAATTTAAATTTAATATCTGTGATTAACAGGGATCGGAAATTCGGATACACATTTACCCAGAGTTTGACCGCGTGAACGGTATGGGGCCGGACTCAATTTAATGTTCCTATAAAAAAGTCCCGGGAATCCCGGAATTTCGAAATTTAGTGTATGCCTTGGTAGGTGCCTTGGTAGTATACAGTCATAGTTATGAACTAAACATGTTTAAGTATTTTAAGTGTAGGACCCAATTATGAAAAAGTCTTCAAATAACTAATTCCGTGTGACCTATCTCTCTACGCCATACGTACAACCGGTACTGCCTAAATCGGCATGGCCAGTACCTATACTACTACTACTACTACTACTGCCTATTTGATCACGAGAGGGTTTAGGCTATAGTCCCCACGCGGGCCCAGTGCGGATTGGGGACTTCACACACATCTTTGAATTACTTCGCAGATGCGTGCAGTTTTCCTCACGATGTTTCCCTTCACCGAAAATCTCAGTGGTAAATTAAACTAACATAGTCACAAAATAAAGTTGATGTGAGCATCTCAATTACCTTCGTGATTATAAAGATACACGTAGGTACAATGTTTTGTACATTTGCTTGATAGCCCAAATACATACCTATTATTTTATTACCTATTCATATGTGAAAATATTGCAGTTCCAATATTATTACAAAGGTACATATGCGTATTGAGTAGATACCCTCCTTTTTTGAAGTCATTTAATTATTCTCATTACAAAATCTTATTCATTTAAAAAATCAGGTAGATATTGAATATATTCTGTAATTAACAGGAATCAGAAATTCGGATACACATTTACCCAAAGTTTAACCGCGTGAACGGTATGGGGCCGGACTCAGTTTTTATTTGCCTATTAATATTCTCGGCATTTCCGGGATTCGTAAATTTAGTAACCAGGCCTCGAAATAGCTTATTTAGGTATGTATATACATTTATTTATTATAATTACTAGCCGATGCCCGCGAACTTCGTCCCGCGTAGACTTAGAATTTGCGTACCCGATGACACACACAGACTACACATACAGACAATTATAGTTATAGAAGTATTGAAAAATTGGTTTGCCCCGTGGAAAACCCATTCCCGTGGAAATATCGGAATAAAAAGTATCTTATGTTATTGCGGGGCCTCAAACTATCTCCATACCAAATTTCATCCAAATCGGTCCACTCGTTGCGACGTGAAGGAAGAGCAAACAAACAAACACATTTATAATATTAGTATGGATTTTTAGTGTAGGAATTATGAAAATCTTCAAATAACGAATTCCGTGGGACGGTCTACCTCGGCCATACGTACAACCGATATGGCCTAAATGGGCATGTTCTCTAGAATACAAAAAAAAAGTAGTTGTCACCCCCCAAGAGTAAGAGGGGGAGCTACGACGTAACAAAGATGGCGGCTGGGCCTTTTCTACTAGCATTATTTCTTGGTAACTACTGGACCGATTTTATCAAATAAGGTGTCATATGAAAGGTAATATAATGTAGATTGTTTGTTGTCTATATTTAGTCACGCAAAGTTAATATAAAATGAAATATTTATGAAAAATAACATTTTTATGAAAATTGCTTGTTTTTTTGCAGAAATAACTCGATAACTACCAGAATTATCAAATTTTAGTCTAATATAAAAGTTATAGCAAACATTTTTAGATTTTTAATGAATTTCAAATGATTACAATCGACCGGTAAATAACGAAGCAATCCAAGAACAGGACCAAAAATGAGAAATAATCCGGAAGAGCTTATTAGCAGTCAGTGAGTTCAAATAATTATATATAATTTTACATTCGGTTCTAGATGAATGAAATGAATTGAGTTTTGTTTTGGATTGGCTTCAAATGGGTTTCCTTAAAGTCATAATTGATAATAATCAATTTACATATATATAATCTGTGTATATAATAGGCAAAGGTGATTGACTGACGTATCAACGCACAGGCCAAACTCTTAAGGATAGAAACTTGAAATTTCGTACACGTATTCCTCTTATTCTTTATTATTCTTCATATATATATTATTTACAAGGGCTATTCGGGACGGAGACAAGTCTAAAAAATCAAAGATCATCGAAATCGGTTCAGCCGTTCTGCAGTTATAAATGGTGTAACTAACACTATACATATTATAAAACAAAGTCCCCCGCCGCGTCTGTCTGTCAGTCTGGATGTTCACGATAAAGTCAAAAACCTTAAATAGTATAATTTAAATAGTAAATAAAGAGACATGTAAGAATTCAATTCAATTCATTCAATTCAATTAATTGTCAAATAATTTAAATAGTAAATAAAGAGACATGTGAGACTATTAGGAAAATAATTATATCATGAATGTTAAATTGTCATTGCATGATTTATTCTAATGTAAATTTAATATTAAACTTAGTTTTAAGATCAAACCTTGCTGCACCCAAATAGGGTCCATGTTTGTACTGACTACTTATTTTCTAAGAGCTATGTAATACCATGGTTGTCAAGGAATAAATGATTACTGATTATTGATTACCACTGAACGGATTTTAATGCAGTTTTCACTAATAGATAGAGTGGTTTCTAATCCAGCATAACTTGGTCTCTGCTACAAAACAATCCATGAGAATCCAGAGTTCTAAGTAAATTGGAAGGTTAAAAACTCGAAACCCTAGCTAGCTCATTTTGTGCTCTTGACACACACTTGACCGTTTCTTTGAAATCATTAAAATCGTATAAACCTGTTTATTCGGTAATTTAGGTCGGTCGGTTGTAATAATTTGAAATTCATTAAAAATCTAGGAATTTTTCTACAACTTTTATAATAGGTAAAATTCGGTAATCCTATTATCTTTGAAAGAAAACAATCAATTTTCATAAAAATGTTAATTTTCATAAATATTTATTTATTTAAACTTTATTGCACACAGAAAACTTAGTGTAGAAAAGGCGGACTTAATGCTTCAAGGCATTCTTTATCAGTCAATCTTTAGGCGAATCAGATTATATTTCATTTTCTATTAACTTGATGTGAACAAATATAAGACAAAAAATAATTTATATTATATTACCTTTCATATTTTCATTTTCTGACACTTTGTTTGATAAAATCAATCGATCCAGTAGTTACCGAGAAATAACGCTAGTAGAAAAATCCTGGCCGCCATCTTTGTTACGTCGTAGCTTCCTCCTGGCCGCCATCTGTGTTACGTCGTAGCTTCCCCCTTCATATACACTTAGGAGGTGACAACCTTGTATTCTGAAGAACGTGCCGATTTAGGCCATACCGGTCATACGTATCGCCGAGGTAGGTCAGGTCCCACGGAATTCGTTATTTGAAGACTTTTTCATAATTGGGTCCTACACTAAAAATACTTATCTATCTATACTATAATAAAAGAGCAGAACCCGGCGTGTCTGTAGATAGAAAGAAAAGTTCAAAAAAAGGAACAGGGGGTCTAAAGATGTATGGTAGACCACAAAACAGCGATTTTTAGAAATCTTTTCTGTCTGTCCTTTTGTGTCCGAAACTACTGAACCGATTTGAATGCAGTTTTCAAGGGTAGATAGAGCATGAGCAATATATAAGCTATGTTTGATTAAAATCGGATGTCGGAAAGAAAACTTATCGGCAATTTTACATTCCACGCAGACGAAGTCGCGGGCAGGAGCTAGTCATAAATAAATGTATAGAAATACTAAAATAAGCTTTTTTGAGGCCTGGTTACTAAATTTAGAAATCCTGGAAATCCCGGGAATTTTAATAGGCAAATAAAAACTGAGTCCGTCCCCTTACCGTTCACGCGGCCAAACTTTAGGTAAATATCTATCTGAATATCTGTTTTATTTTAATTAATACGATTTTGAAATGAGAATAGTTAACCGACTTCAAAAAAGGAGGCTATCTACTCAATAGGCATATGTACCTATGTAATAATATTGGAACCGCAATATTTTTACACATGGATAGGTAATAAATAATAGGTATTTGGGCTATCAAGCAAATGTACAACAGATTGTACCTACACGTATCTTTATACTCAGGAAGGTAAAAGATGCTCACATCGACTTTATTTTGTGAATAGGTAAGTATAGGTACTGACTTTTCACTACTGTTTAGAGTAATGCAGGGGAAAGAAGGCAGATCTAAGTCGAGATAAACAGGCGAGTCCCAAAGATACCAGCTTGTCAATTGCTGGCTTCCTTCTAAATACATAAATTTCATACCTACTTGATTAGGAAATTACATGGCTACCGAGGCCGCGCACAAAGTCAACCATAAATGATAGGTAAGTATTTTTAACTAAAACGACTAGTTCTCCAGTTCATAATCCATTAGCAATATTGAATGCGGTTACACGAATAAATCGTATAAATAAATAAGAAACTTAATTTTGCTTTCTCTCATACTACCGGCACTTTGCCGTCTTCTTTTTAAACTTTCCCATGCTTACTTCTCTTTATAATCACGAAATATTGATTACATACGAGCGCGATACGGAGCTGGGATTGTCGAGCACAGGTCCTACTGCAGCGAAGGTTTCTGGCCGACTGGCGTAGAGGGACGCGTATATAGGGACCTTGCACGAAAGAAAGAGATGGCAGCGCGCACGTCGGACGAAATAAAACAACGTAAGCGCCAAAGCCGAATTAAATTAATTGTAATTGATATATATATAAATATTGACATCTAGTATGATCAGTCTTTAGTTAATATAGATGTCTAGTTTTTAAGAAAGTCTCGAAGTCCTTTTCTTTGTCGTTAAGAAGCTTCAAGCACATTAAGATAATAGCAGCTGCGACTTCGTGATTTTTTTCTATCGAACAAAATTATCTCAGTCATGTTTTGGCCTTGATCAATCCTTCAAGTATATAATCAATATACACATATCCGAAAATCAGACTCCTAACGTGAGTACTTTACGAGTTCTACGCACCTAAAAATGGGTTTTTTATTTATGTATCCTCTTAATGAATAATCTTTAAAAAACATCGAGAAAATAGATTGCTTTCATATGAATTTCGTTCTTAATTGTGGTCACAAAACTGACGCGGTCTTAATTTTTTTCTGACTTTTCACTAATTGGGGTACAAGATTTAGTAAAAATGCCCATAAATAAGTATAGCTCGACACAAATTAGAAGGCGCGCGGATTAAGCAATAACTGACTCTACGTCAACGGCTTAAGTGCTTCTAAGCGCGCCTTCTAAGTTGTGTTCTGCTATACATACGAGTACATACTTACCTAGTTTTGAGGTAATTTCAATTGGTTTGCCAACATACTTTAGATTTTACTTTTTTGTTGCAATTTTCAAGGGGGGGGGGGGGGGGTACAGACACTTACGAGTAGGTAGGTTTCTTTTCTACGTAGGGTTGTCAAATCGTGGAAGTAATAACCTCTAGTACTTAACCAGTAAGCAGGTCTCATCATCATCATTTCAGCCGAAGGTCGTCCACTGCTGGACATAGGCCTCCCCCAAGGCTCGCCACTCAGACCGGTCCTGTGCTACTTGGTTTCACCGGTTTCCCGCGACTTTCACGAGCAAGTCTAGTTATCAAAAACAAATATCAAGGAAACAAAAAATAACATTGCAGCCCTGCTAGCATAGCGGCTTCACCTACTGCCCTCATGCAGAGTCGGGGGTTCAAGGCTTACACCTCTAAGTTTCCTTTGAAGAAATTGGCTTTGACAGAACTCGCTGTCTTAACGGATGTCATACTACCGACTTTCATAAATCACGCGGTGGATGGCCGCGGTGGCCCAGTGGTTCGACCTCGTTCGTGTGAAGAGGAGACCTGTGCCCAGCAGTGGGACGCAAAATAGGCTGTAGTACCTAGTAGTAGTAGTTTTTTTGGTATATTTCTATTACTTATGTGTGGATGTCGAAATAAAAATGTTTCAATGTAGTATTAGAGGGTTTATGATTGGGTGTAGATAAAAAAAAATAGTGTGTCTGTGATTGCCTCTCGCAGCCCTACGCGCCATTTCCCGCGATCAGTGCGGCGGCATGCACGCGCGTGCGCCTGCATCACAGTCCCGTGTTTACTTCACGGGCTATTTTTGGAAAATTGCATCAAGTGCCGGTCTAACGGCACCTCCCTGCTTACCTAGGTCGTGGGTTCAAAATTACCTCAGCCTCTGGTAACCAAAATGCTGGCCTCTATCTCGCACAGAGACTGAGCATTGCCATTCAACGCGGCAATGCTGCCAGCATTTTGGGTACCATGCCACGTAGTATAGGACTTTTAGATTAGGAAGTAGTGTTTTTGTTATTTTACTTATTGATTAAAATTCTTTGAGAAAAACGAGATTTTTTTCGCTGGTAAGGTACAAGGCTCCAATGTTGGACACGTACTAGCCGTCTGTCTCATTTTATCCGTTCCCGTTTGAATTTCGTGAAATCCTGTCTTACCTATACTCAGTTCTGTTTCTACACTCCCCAAGGACCTACATGTCAAATTTTAGACATCCACGGCTAGTAGTTTCAGAAAAAACACTATTCTTAGGATACTGTAATCTACTATATAATCTAATATATAAAAATAAGTCGGGTTTTCCTCCCTGACGCTATAACTCCAGAACGCACGAACCGATTTCCATGGTTTTGCATTCGTTGGAAAGGTCTCGGGCTCCGTGAGGTTTAAGGCGGTACGAAGTCCGCGGGGTCAGCTAGTGTTATATAAGTTGTAAACAGTTTTCTAGCGTTGTGACTGACATGTCTAAATCTATATAAAACTAGTTTTCTCGCAATAAAAATTAGCCTAATATCGTTTCCTGACACTTAAACTGTCTTCATGCCAATTTTAATTTAAATCCGTCTAGCTGATTAAGTGTGAAAAATTAACAGACAGTCAGGCAGAGTTAATTTTATACTTAACAAGGTGACCCGGCGAGCGTGTGCCAAGTTGCCAAGCGCTTTGGAAATTATTATTTTACGTCACACCAGGCCGAAAAACGGGATTTACCGCCCTTGGGCGCTACGAAAAATCCCTCTTCACGGCCAGGTGGTGACGTAAAATCGTATACTAACCACGGGCGGTCGTAAAGAAATCCTCAGACCGCTAGATTATAGCCCTCGCCTCCGGCTCGGGCCTCAATTACCCGCGATCTGACACTTTCTTTACTTGACCGCCCTAGGTGTGTAATGTACTATTAATGTGTGCAATCTGATTTCTTATTAGGTAAGAAAATCATAAGATCTTTCGAATGCGTTGCTTACCCTGTGGCCTAAGATGGAATAGAAAGCCTCTGTGCCAGTAATTTCACCGGCTGCCTTAACCCCTTACCGGAACACAACAATGCGAGCACTGGCTTGGGGCAGATTATTGGGTAAGACGATCGCCGCATAATAATTTTAAATCAACTGAATCGAAACGTTTGTTTTACAAGTAAATGTATGTTTGTATCTTTGAAGCAAAAACATACACTTAGAGTTGTTAATATGGTCTCTTCTTTCGTATTTAAATTTTCTCTTTTTCACACGCCTCCGTCCTAAAAGCTCTCAGTTACCAGCGGCGCGGCGCGCTCGTGCTCAATGCTCAACGCTCAATGGCACTCCAGTGGCGCCTCCGATGGAGATAGTGCATGCTCCCAATTTGAACGCGCACTCAACTCAGTAATTTCGGCGCATTGTTTGCTGGCTACATCTTGAGTACGTCACTTGTTGTATGAGTGGAGTATGAGAGATATAAAAAAAATGGTATGGTTAGCAACCATGTGACTTGGGGTAGGCCTTTATCCAGCAGTGGACGTCTTTCGGCTGAAATGATGATGATGATGATGATTGATTAGCAAACGAGCATATAGCCCACCTGATGGTAAGTTGTCACTGTTGGCCGTGGACATAAGGAATCATGAGATTTCTAATGGGCATCCAACCCTGACGACTAAGATTGAGTGCCTCTATGCCAGTATCTAATTTCACCGGCATTCTGGTAAGAAAGCTACATGTGTTACCGGTAGGTAAGGGGGTACCCTTACCCGAAGACAACAGTGCGAGCAGCCTGATTGACGGCAGGTAACGGGAAACAAAAATGTTGAGTGACCTAATAAAAAGATTCCATGATGGCGTAGCGGGTAAGATGTTTGTAGCTAAAGCTTCGGACCCATGTTTTGTTTATAGATTCGAGTGCCCAAATAAAAAGCTTCTATCATTGCGATTATTATTATTCTTGTTAGTTATACATATTTAGATATTTATATTTATACATATTTTAATTAATTTTTGTACCTAATATAAAACCATCTCTAAGATCTTAGATTTAAGTTTAAGTTAGGGACTATACATCCCTTAAATGTAATTTTAGTATGTACCTATATATGTATTTTTATACATATTAATGTAAATGTAATGTGAATCTGTATGTTTAAATTCCTTCGGCCTTCTGCTGAATTTGTGAGGCGCTTCTTCTCAAGCAATGGGTCTGGGATACGCTGGTAAATTTTTGCTGAATAAATATTTTGATTTCAATTTTGATTGATTTGATTGCGTTGCCTCCGAGTCTCTTACTAAGTTTCGTGTTATTCTACTACTTATAGAGTAACTCAAGTGGTTATAACTTTAGGAAGTGGGAATACACATAACGAACCTAACTAAGTACCTACCTAATTAGGTAACTGTAGCCTAGCAATTTCACCTTCGGCCTCATATGCAAAGGGTCGAAGTTCAAAACTTAGCTCACACCTCGGCGTGTGAATTAAGTGCAAAATTCAATTTAGCAAAGCGATTCAAATGTGTGTGCAAAGTCCCCAAGCCGCACTGGACACTGGAAACTCATCATCATCATCATCATTTCAGCCGACAGACGTCCACTGCTGGACATAATCCTCCCCCAAGGCGTGCCACTCAGACCGGTCCTATGCCACTCGCATCCACCGCGTTCCCGCGACCTTTACAAGGTCGTCACTCCATCTTGTTGGAGGCCTACCGACAGCTCGTCTATCGGTTCGCGGACGCGACTCCAGAACTTTCTGGAAAACTGGAAACTATACGCAGAAATTTTAGTGACGAGAGGAGGAGAACTTACTAAGCAGTTGTGATATGAAAGTATGACCCCAAGGTATTCTAAACGGTAAAACTACATATGCTATGGTAAATAAATCATCCGGTCGCAAACGACGTATTTACACATGGATTTCAATAACTACAGAACCACAAGGAATCCCATACGAACAACAATGTGTCTACAATATTGAAATTCATCATTGTTTGCGATGCAAGGCAAGCCTACTGGCCGAATCGCGGCTAAGTGCCCATTGACTTGCCTACTCTTACGAACACGTTTCGACGGAAATTTATATGCTAATTATATGGTAATACGGTTGGGAATAGAATTTCACTGGGCATGGGCGATGGTTTTCACGCAGTTTCTCACGGCGGCGCAGTGGGTGGCTCCTACAGTAGGTCAGCGTGAGCTTCGTTTATTTATGGGCATCGACCTTTCTGGAACTTAAATGGTAGCCTTTTGTTCAAGTGCTAAGTTATTAGTTTGCAGAAAGTACATAAAACGAAGTTGTAAACGCAACTTAATAGAATGCAATTTACGTACATACTTAATGGGAATATTATACTAGAATCATTTAAATGGGTTCTGAACACCGCTTCCTGGCAATAAATTGAAACAAAATTTTATGACACCATCATCATGAACCATCACAATCATCATGAACAACAGTAATAAAATAACTTTTAAGTCCAAGAAACTGTTCCGCAGGAGCTTTCTGCAATGTTTGTGCAGTTCTAATAGTGATTATAATTTAAGTATTTCAAATTCAATCCATCTTTTGTTAGTGGTAGGAGTTGGTGGTGGTGTTGAAGCCGTGGTGGCCTAGTGGTTCGACTTACCGCCTCTCATGCAGAGGGTCGGGGGTTCGATTCCGGCTCGCACCTCTAAGTTTACTTATGTGCGAAATTCAATTTGAATTGACCACTGCGCTTTTCGGTGAAGGAAAACATCGTAAGGAAACCTGCACGCATCTGCGAAGTAATTCAAAGATGTGTGTGAAGTCCCCAATCCGCACTGGGCCCGCGTGGGGACTGTAGCCCAAACCCTCTCATGATGAGGGGAGGCCTGTGCCCAGCAGTGGGACGCAAATAGGCTGTAGTAGTAGTAGTAGGAGTTGGTGCTAGGTTCGTCCGGGGTGGTACTACCGTCTTTCCCCGCTAACCTGCCGCCAAATAGCAGTGCTCGCACTGTTGTGTTCCGGTAGGGAATTAAGGCAACCGGTGAAATTTCTGACACAGAGGCATTCGATCTTAGGCCTCAGGGTAGGCAAGGATTTCGGTGTTCATGGGCCGCAGTGACCACTTACCATCAGACGGGCTGTGCGCTCGTTTGCCTATACCATTGGTATACAAAAAAAGAAAAAAAAACTGTATAGCACGACACAACTTAGAAGGCGGGCGGCGAAGCACTTAAGCCGTTGACGCAGAGTCTATTATCGCTCAATCCACGCGCCTTCTATGTTGTGTTGTGTTTCACCTACTTGTCCAATAAAAATCATCTTGACATGAGTTAAGACAAGCTAAGTATACCGAGTTTGGCATTTCACGATTTATTTACTTATGTCATCCATACTAATAGGTATTATAAATGCGCAAGTAACTCTCTCTGTCTGTCTGTTACCTCTTCACGCTTCAACCGCTGGACCGATTGAAATGAAATTTGGCATGGAGATAGTTGAGGTCCCGGGAAAGGATATAGGCTACTTTTATCCAAAGCGCATAGTTCCCGCGGGAGCGCGATAACCGAATTCCACGCGGGCGAAGTCGCGGGCAGAAGCTAGTAAAGGAATAAAATCTTAAGTCCATGGTTACGGCGTACTGTAATTTTATCAATTACAAATAGTCGTATTCGTATAGAAACAGTGACAGCGGAGTGGGCGGCGAGTCGCGTCGTCGATTGGCAGCCAGTCGATTAGTCGGACCGTCTAGTCGATTCGATTCGATTGTTTGCATTTACATTGGCGATTTGTAGGCTGAATTAAAACGAGAATCGTAAGAGTTCTAAGTGGAATGTTCGCTAACCCGCCTTTTAATGTTAACCGTTCCTTCAAGTAGGGTCGGTGCAACTCAGCCTAAGTTCGAGTGAAGTTATTATTCAACTAGCTTCTGCCCGCGACTTCGCCCGCGTGGAATTCGGCTATCGCGTTCCCGCGGGAACTATGCGTTTTTACGGAATAAAAAGTATCCTATGTCCTTTCCGGGGACCCCAACTATCTCCATGCCAAATTTCATCTCAATCGGTCCAGCGTTTGATGTGTGAATAGGTAACAGACAGACAGACAGACAGACCGACAGTTACTTTCGCCTTTATAATATTAAATATAGATTACGTTTCTTTCTCTGAAATTAAACTAGTTTCTAATTTCTCTGAGAGCACCTCGGTCGCTTGCTAGTCTACTTTAGCATAGCTTCAATCATTTTTAGTACATTACAGACTAGGGTGGTGAATTCGTAAATGTCCCAGATCGCAGGTTTCTTCGCATATGTGATCTGGGGCTTTACGAATTACCGCCCGTGGTTTGTCAAAAGTTTTACGTCTTGCCTTGGGCAAGAAGTGAGATTTTGCTCTCCGCGTAGCGGGCAGAAAATCCCACTTTACGGCCAAGGGTGATGTAATAGTACATTACAGACCTAGGGTGGTGAATTCGTAAATGTCCCAGATCGCAGGTTTCTGTGGCCCGAACCGAAGGTGAGGGTCATAAATATACGATCTGGGGCTTTACGAATAACCACCCGTGGTTTGTCAAAAGTTTTACATCTTGCCTTGGCCAAGAAGTAAGATTTTCTCTCCGCGTAGCGGGCAGAAAATCCCACTTTATGGCCAAGGGTGATGTAAAAAATATTACGTGTGTGTAAAATATGTCGCATTTTTCAACAAATTCTTGTGAAAATTTGCGAGAATTGTTGAGAAATGCGACATCTACTCGAAGAAGAGAGCAGGCATCCAGCCATTACTCGTACGAAATCATTTTGGTCAAGTTGAAATTGAAATAGAGACGCATCGCTCGCTTTGCTCGCTCGGCCAAAAAAAGACGACTTTTGGTAATAAAATCCAAAAGTGTAAGACACGAGTATGTCATTTGATAACATTGAGTTAATTTTACAGTTTTATTTATAACTTGAATGTGTAGTTTTTGAAGTCGAAATGGTGTATATATTGATATAGGTACACAAATGAAATGGTGCATATATTGGTTCACCTAATTGTTCTAACTCCCACATCGATACTAACGCCAAATACGATTCGTTACGAAATCAGATTTCAAATCTGCACGAGACACAAAACAGCTGACATTTCCAATCAGAATCTACTATAGTTACAAAACGTAATACTTGCTAGAATTTAGTTCAAGTCAATACACAGAAGAAAAGGACAGAATGTCCACTTTGTCTGCAACCTACAAAGCGATGCGCTAAATATTTTCTTGTTCGCACTGCTAAACTTTGGTATTCCCTCCCTGCGTTTGTGTTTCCCAGTTCCTGTAATCTTGGTGTATTCAAGTCTGGAGTGCATAGGCATCTTCTGGGTAAGCGTGTTCCACCTTAGACCCTATCATTACTTTCCATCAGGTGAGATTAGGTTCAAACGCAAGCCCATTCGTAATAAAAAAGCCTAACTAAATTACCATAAGTTTCTGAATACCGCAAGTAGACCACGACACAACTTAGAAGGCGCGCGGATTAAGCAACAATAGACTCTGCGGCTGTTGACCATTAGGTATACCTGGGACAAACAGTCCAGTTAGGTAGGTCCAACTTCGAGAAAGAGGTCAATCGTCGAATCCGACTCGGCTGGGCAGCGTTCGGGAAGCTTCGCAGTGTCTTTTCGTCCAAATTACCGCAGTGTCTCAAGTCGAAAGTCTTCGACCAGTGTGTGTTGCCAGTGATGACTTATGGTTCCGAGACGTGGGCGCTTACGATGGGCCTCATAAGAAGGCTCAAAGTCACTCAGAGGGCAATGGAGAGGGCTATGCTCGGGGTTTCTCTGCGTGATAGAATCAGAAATGAGGATATCCGCAGTAGAACTAGGGTCACCGACATAGCCCGAAGAATTGCGAGCCTTAAGTGGCAGTGGGCGGGGCACATTGCTCGCAGGACTGATGGCCGATGGGGCCGGAAAGTTCTCGAGTGGCGCCCGCGAACCGGGAGACGAGCTGTCGGTAGGCCTCCAACAAGATGGAGCGACGACCTCGTGAAGGTCGCGGGAAACCGGTGGAAGCAAGTAGCACAGGACCGGTCTGAGTGGCGAGCCTTGGGGGAGGCCTTTGTCCAGCAGTGGACGTCTTTCGGCTGAAATGATGAGACTCTGCGTCAACGGCTTAAACGCTTCACCGCGCGCCTTCTAACTTGTGTCTTGCTATACTTCGTTCTGTGTTGCACTTCGAATATCTTCTGGTTGAATAAACTACTGCTTAAATACCTTTAATACTTCCCCAAATAGGGATGACAGGGTGAAGAAATCGAAATTCTAATTAGTCCGTCAGTCAGGTACCTAATAAAAAAATATTAGACACGTATTTTTTGTTTTATCAAAATAACAAAGAATGACTAAGTTAAAAAGCATTAAAGTTGGAGAGTGGGGGCTAACTAATCACCGTTAGGTATAAATCGTACCTAACCGTGACGTCGAGCGACATTTCAACTCAATATATCTCCGTATAAGTTTGATTACGCGAAAAAAGAAAAAATACGTGTCCAATACTTTTCAATAATCTACCTGATAGACTAAGGAAAAAAAAGTTGTCGTTATCCCTATTCTTCTAAATCATTTAATACCTAATCAATGCATGAAAGATAAATAAATAAAATAAAAAAGCCTAACAAACATCCATCTTCATACTACTTCAGCCTCATCCCACTGCTGGGCACAGGCCTCCTCTCATCACGAGAGGGTTGGGCTATGGTCCCCACGCGCTCTCAGTTGGCGGATTGGGGACTTCACAGACAACTTTGAATTACTTCGCAAATGAGTGCAGGTTTCCTCACGATGTTTTCCTTCACCGAAAAGCTCAGTGGTAAATTCAAATTCACACAATTCCATCTTCATATTCACACTTATTATATCAGTCCAATATTATTACGGCATCGCATGCAATTCTTGCACTACCATAACTAACAGCTTTGTACTGTACCAATGCTGGGTACAGTACAGACCTCTTCTTACCATAGGGTCGGGGCTATATTTTTAGAAAATACTTATTTTTAGTGGCCCAGTATTTTTAAGTAGGTAATTTAAGTATATAGTCCATATGATTCTTCTTCGTTGCATGGCGAAATGTGTCAGTGTAAAGTCAACATCATTTCCCATTTATTCGAAGTGAACCCTCTACATTGCGACCATTTTACAACACTCCACGATCCGGTAAACATCGAAACACAATACCCACCCACATCGCTTATCGTTAGTGAAGTTAACATAATAAATAACGGCCGTTTCTCATACAAATCGGTTGCGAAACTGGGTGTGGATGGTGGATGGCGCCCACGCAGCTACGCAGGTGATAATTGCTGGGAAGGTGATGGTACACTACACGCCTAATGCTTTTCCAATTCTGGCGAATCGAAAATACTATTTGCTAGCGGCTCTAGGAGATCTCGCTAGTCTATTTTTGCACAGGTTAAAGCAGCTTTTTATATTTTGAACTGAATCGACGAAAAAAACCTATGTAATTTTGGATCCTGGTCACAAAATTTCACGAGAATTTCACATATAGAAGTTGGTGGTCTATCACCTTGCTATCTTCAATAAAAAAAATACCTAAATTAAATGTGAAAAGTGATATATTTTTACTGATTATTTCCTTTAATTTTTTCCTCGATCTCTGTCTTCATGTCCAACTTACATGACATTCCAGAACATTCCTTATAAGAACTTTAACGTGCACCCAGTCTACTTTCGTGGATTCCTCCCACAATACAACCAACTATTTAGCTACATATACCAACATCGCATGTGTAGGCGGACGCTCGGGGAAAATCGTAAAAATCCGGAGGGTGTCTTCACGTTTGCCTCCCGCCTATAGACAAGACGTCTACATATACTACATGTGTGATATACGTTACACACATGTCTCCATACGAGAAGGGAAAACTCCTAAAAATCGGAAAGGGTGGCGTGATAACGTGGGCGGAGCTTGCTGGCTGATAAGCGCCCCTTTCTTAGACGAACGAATTCCGATCGGCTTCTGTTTCGAATGTTCGAGAAAGATATTACCTAAATCTGAAATTGGAATGGATTTGAATGTTTTGGCGTTTGTGCTTTGTAGTTACCTACATTATAAATGATGTTTGCGTCCATGCGACTTGTAAATCATAGTTAAAATAAAAGTATAGAATTGTTTGTCAGCGGTCACAAACACACACACACACACACCCGCCACTACTTACGTCCCACAGAAATCCTCTTATCACATACATTTGAATTAAATTATTGTTTAGTCACAATAATATACTTCGCCAGGTATGACAGTCCGGTATTCTGTAGTAGTGTGGGTGTCACCCTTACTCTATGGAGTGTGGAATGTGTCTTGGTAAGGAGCGCAATCTTATATGGCGAAACAGTTGAAAACGTGTCCAGCGGATTTGATAAGCAACAAAACACACTCTCCTCACAACCGTTTTCGCTGCATTTTCGCCTCAGCAGCGCCATCTGAAATCGCTACTGCAGACTATCCGCCTAGGTGGCTTGACTGGACTGGCGACCGCAGCGCCTCCAATCTACCCGATTTTTGTGTCCACTTTTGGAAGTATAAAGTTTCATTTTGCATTACAAAGGCAGCAAATATTTCCTAAAGTTTTGTTTTATTGCAATAAAGTGGCAACTCTACTTTGACGTAAGGGTGACACGTCACCCGGATTGGCAGACCTTGTTTTCTTAGACCATGATTAGAACGGATAGTTTTTTGACATAATACGAATTACCTAGGCGTCAGTAATAAGAATAACCCTCCTTGGCATAGTTTAATTAAAGTATTGAAAAAAATACTTAATATCTACACGACTTAACTTCAATAACATGCTTGGTTGTTACTTCTTTACACAAGTATTCAATACATTGTCCAAAAAATTAAAGCCAAGCCCTTTTATTTCAACTTGAATTCAAGCAAAGACATACTGACACGCGAAGGTTCTAAAGTAACTTGACCGTAACGTTTTCGCGTTAAGTATACGAATTAGATCCTTTCGGTTGAAATCATGAAAGGTTCAAATCGTTACAAAGACTTACGAAGCAAAACCATTGTTCGCACCGCGATTGTAATGTGCCTTAATAAGCAGGATTGTAAAAAAAACATATTTGTAATATACTTGCATAAAAATATCGAGTTAAAACCAATGAGTACGTATTACATACGATTACGACTCATTTTCGATGGGGTGGGCAGATACCGTAAGAATAACACTTAGATTCTGTCCGAATTTATTTCTCCAATATACATTAAGTATCATAATTCATGTCAAATTACATAATTTATATTGTGATCGTCAAATATTGGAACTTATTGGTCTTGAAGTACTGTACAGTCTTTTTGATTCATTTCTTCATACGTAGATCTCATTTGAGGTGATAAGAAGAAGGGTGAGAATAGCTAAAACCGATTTTTTTCAGATATGAGACCTAGCTAGGTCAATTTGTCGCCCCCGTAAACCCCTACGTTCCAAATTTCGTCCAAATAGTTACAGCCGTTTCTGAGATCGCTTGGATACATAAATAAACGGAGAAATATCACGTTTAAAGTATAAGATATAATGCAATTCTATATTCGCGATTTGTTTTTAAGACTGTATCCGCTTGATAAATATATCTAAATGAAATTTATATTAGCCAACCAGGATGAAATGTCTTCTTTTATGCCTTTGTGTATACTGTTATTTATGGCGATGATCAAACAAGAGTATATTTTACTCTCAAACGACAAAAAAGTAATATAAAGTGAATTGTCGAACTCATTTTTAAAAACTGATATTTTCTGTTTATTCTCCGATATCAAAAAGGCCGATAATCCTTTATTTCCATACCAGTACACGGTAATGACTCTCAACGAGAACTTAAAAGTTTAATGATGGTGAATGGTTCCGATAAAGCATTCGACCGATTGATATGTTACCAGTTTAACGACGATTTCTGTATGGGAATCATTAATTTGCTCTTTTAAGTGGGGCTTGAAGACGATTAGCGGGTAGTAAATCGTTTTTTAAACACGTGTTAGCCGTGAGTAATGAAGGTATTTCTTTAATTGGTGGGCAAGAGCGCGAATGTCTAGCTGCATGTTTATGAGCGCCCAATATGACGTATGTGTGTGGTTCTTTTGTTTTTTACCGCTTCCCTTGCCCACGTCATCCGTTCCACATACAAAATTGGTGCACTTAGGAGTATTATGGCAAATTAACGAGAAATCCTAGGAAGAGATAGATTTAGCTGAACGTGAGTCTTTTCGAATAGAAATTTCTTATAGGTACCATTGGAATTTGCAATGCCTGGTCACCAAATTCAAACATAAAAATGATGATCAATCACACAACATAACATAAGTATCAAACAAAATACATATTTACGAAACAAAACCGGCAAAAAATTAATAACATAGCATGCCCTAATATGAAATCCCTAACTTAAAAATACATTAGTGTTTTTACTTTAAAAAGAAATATCTCAGAACGCTTGAACGAGTCTTGCTTTAGGTAAAAGACATGAAATTGCCTCACGAAATTCACGTTCTCACAAACTCAATTCAAGTCATCCTTACCCCCAAATCCCTGCAACAAACTTTGAACTCTATCGATTAAGGGTTAAGATTTAATCTTCAATGGTAAGTATTGGTTATTGCGACGTTTTTGTTCGTAGTGAAATAATTTATGAGAATGTGGGAAAAGGGGGAATATTGGGCTAATGTCACGTATGGGGGCGGGGAAAAATCGGGGCTTTTCGCGAACTATTGGCGAATATGTTGGGAGGAAGGGACCGACGTACCTACATATATTACGGTAACGAGTCATATAACGTGACACTGAGCTAAGGTCAGAGTATGATTTGTATATCTCAAGTTCTCCTTAATAAATCAAATATCAAAGCGAAGACGTTTAGGAATAACTGTAAAATCACTAAAGAAGACGGCCAGTAATTTTATGCAAAATAAAATCTAATTAAAAATGGCTAAAAATTTAAACCATGTAACTCAACTGAGACTGTATTTAATGTGACTTTCTGTTTGAAACTTAGTACTTTTAGATTTCACTAATATAAATAGGGTCAGTGGGGGTAGGTTCACCAATTCGCCATCGGGGTAAGTGCATCTATATAGATTTTCCGACCTCATACCTTGTGAACGGAGTTAATGTATTATAGTGGCATTGTGTTTTATTTGTTGGATGAACTTAAGATATCGTTAGTGATGTTCTTAGCTCTCGATATATTATGTACAATTTGTGGTAGGTGCTCTTACCCCCACGCTGGCGCACTTGCCCCAACTGACCTAATCTCGGAAGATCACAATGTAGGTATAGTCTTATTACTGTAAAAGTCAGGGTCCTAAATCAAGTTTGAATATCATCGATACCTAAACCTATTTAAGCTACCTAATTACATACATATTTACAAATTGTTCCACTTATTAAATATTTTTCAAGATACGAAACTCTGCAAACACACAAATACACTGACACATATCAAAAAGAAACGAGGAAAAAAACGCAATTTCAATACGGAAAATTATTATGAACCTCTTAGCTGTTGAAGTGATTTCATTTCTCAATACTTTCATATTTTTCATACACCGCTGGATGACATATCACGCTAAATCATAATCCGAATGTCCATCAAGTCATTTTGGAACTTACTACTTGATTCTAAGGTTCATTGTCGAATGGCGGCGTTAACAATCCCTCCTTTGAGATTCCATACGATTTCACCCAGTAATGATTTGCCTCGTAATGAGGGAGAGGCAAGTAATAGGTATTCTGAAGAACTGCCACGGATAAATTTTGACTGGAAGAATCTGTTTTTAAGGACTGGCAGGTAAGAATTGCAAAAAAGTTATTTTCAAAATAGTAATTTACCACTGAGCTTTTCGGTGAAGGAAAACATCGTGAGGAAACCGGCACGCATCTGCGAAGTAATTCAAAGATGTGTGTGAAGTCCCCAATGATCACTGGGCCCGCGTGGGGACTATAGCCCAAACCCTCTCGTGTTGAGAGGAGACTTGGCTGGTTTTCCCATACGAATTATATAGCCTTCGCATGTTCTAAACCTGTTACCTTTCGGTTCTTATTTTATTATTCCGAAAATTTGGCTTGCTGGTAGAAACTACCCATCGAACATAAGGCTCTTCCATGACTGTGTAAAAGTAGGTACTTAATAATAATTCGTATGGGAAAACCAGCCAAGTCAGCCCTTAGACTACATATTTGGATTTTGCATAGAACTTGGCACTCAATCTCAGATCTCCATTCTTTTTGCGGCGAAGCCCACAGCAGTGAATATTTTTTGTATTGAACTTGGCTCTCCTTTTTTACATTTATGTTTTTGGTGGTTACAGCTCTCTAGACCTAAGCATCTCCGAGCAATAGTGCGGACAGACGGACGGACGGACGGACGGACGGACGGACATGGCGAAACTATAAGGGTTCCTTGTGGACTTCGGAACCCTAAAAAAGAATTAAAAATGAAACGCTATTCAAACTCAAATTGAGTAGTGCAATATTACATATATGTAATCTTAGAGAGTGGAGCGACGCAGCATATTTTATCGGCAGACCAGGAGTGATTCTGCAAAGGTGCTAACTTTAACTACGGTGTTTACTGGCGCGTTAAACTCACCATATTCGAATATTCCAAAATGTTCTGAGCATGACCAAGACCGGTGCATAAATCTAATATTGGAAATCCAGCTCCAAACTCGTGGCCCTGGTTTAAATCAATCATGGAACCTAATTCGCTGTAGGTACGCTACCAATTTGCAGCCAATCGTATACAGCCGACTGGTGCAAAAAGTGTCCACTTTTGAACCTTATTCCTTTGCGACAAGGTTCCAAAGTGGATACATCTTTCAGTGTTCGACTGTACACGCAAACAGCCTAATTGGGTTTACCACGGTAATAACAGCTTAGGATTTCATTAGTCCAACTATCGAACATTTTAGGCTTTAATAGTAGTACCTGGACGAAAGAGCTTTGCTCTGGTGAAAATAGCTAAAATTAGTTATGGGATATGAGATCTCTAAATGGTTTTTTCGCCCCCATAAAACGTTGTATTGCAAGCTTCGTCCAAATCGTTTCTGAGATAATTGGAGTAACAAGATTAGCGCGTATAAAAATGAACGTTTGTCATCCATCATCGTCATAGTCTCAGCCAAAATAGTACATTATTGCAGAGGCCGCCAAGTAGCGCATTGCCGGACGAGTCAGTTAGAAGGCTGAGCGAAGCGAAGCCTTCTATTAGTACGAATCCGGCAATCGCAATTGCGGCCGAGGTATATATAATGCTTTTCTCAAACAGCGAGGAAATACGTAAGGTCAGTCGGGGCAAGTGCGCCAGGATGGGGTAAGTGCGCCCAACATAAATATATCGAAACCTATAAATATTACTCAACTAGTAGTTGGCTGTTTACAAGGCATAGGGGCGAAATAAATTTAGGCGCACTTACCCCACATCAGTATTTACTACTTCCATGATCGTGGATGATTTGACCATGGAAGTTGTACTTATTGCCTCCATGGATTTGTCAGTTTCTAGAGGTGACTCAAATAGCAAGCGAATTAAAAAAAAACACACACGACAATAATGTTTTTGCTGGCCATGGCCGGCAATGGACAGCCTCGCGTCTTCTTTTTTTGAAAGTAACACGAACATTTCCGAGTGGTCCTCAAATGACACCTGATAAAGACCGCAGGGTTCTGATGTATGCGGTCGATGCAGAACTGGGCCATGTGGGCCATGTTTAGCAGTGGTACATATAAGGTCAGTGGGGCAACTGCGCCTCCGGGGTATGCGCACCTACATTGATTTTTTCCCCTTATGAACAGGGCCAACTGTTTATTACAGTGAGATTATATTTAATTTGTTGCATATATGAACGATATCGATATCATTAGTGGAGTAATATTATAGTTATCGACATATTTGTGGTAGGTGCACTTACCCCACCACCCACTTGCTTCAACCGACCTCAATTTTATTGGTACGTTTAGAGCCGCTTCCAGTGTTTAAGTATCCTTAGAGGAAAATATTCGTCCTTCCGGAGTTTATTATTGCTGTTATTGCTTCCATACGTCAAACGGAGCTTCACAAATATACAGCGATAAGCATCTTAAATTAATACATTTGCTGGATTACACATGGGAAATATTTCGCTTAGATACAGCTTTTTGCAACTTATCATAATGAAGCAAAGACGAGCCGATGCGCCTAGAAATAGACAATGAAGTGGGTTGCTCTGCTGTGTCCTTCCACGAAGAGTTGTGTAGCAAGCCGTCCGAATCCAAAGACTCTCCGCAACTTTGACCAGGTCGTCTATTGGGAGCATATTATTTTGTTAGTAGGTAGGTACTTATAGTTCACATTGCTCCCAAGTGACCTTTGTTAAATATAAGCGGAAAACTAGAAGTGTAAGTACATGGACATGGCAGGGAAAATAATAATGATATAAAATGATAACTGGTCATAAGGGAGGGCTAAACGGTAGATTACTATTACATCCCGCATAAGCCCCTGATAAATTCGCTGAACTGTCAAAGGTTAGCTATAAAATGATTTCGCTTTATGATAACGAGGGGCAATTCATTTAAGGATGAGGTGGCATTAAAGTCGACTGAAACCATCACCGTCCTACTTTCATCCATTTGGTATCGAAAGATCATAAAGAGGTTCTATCCATATTTAATAGCACCTGCACTTAAATTTTACTACCTAGCGCTTATAGAAATTTCGAAAGCTTTGTTTGAACGCTGACTCGCGAACACGCGGCGCGCTCGACCAGCCTATTAGGAAACACGACATAAAATTGTTTACGCACAGCGCAGACGAGGCACGTAAAAGCTAAACCTACACGGCGTTTCGCCATCGTAAAAACCGGGGGCAACTTTCATCTCATTATTGCTAACAACAGTGGCATTGCTTAAAAGCTTCGAGCATTGTCACAAAGGAGGTTACATTTTTCATAAAATACTTGTCAGCCTCCCACGCCGGTGCCTCCAGCCATGACGTAACGAGTGCCCGTGTATGAGGCCCTCGAGTCGACAGCCACTCGACGGCCCTCTCCCTCCGACGCCTCCGTCAGACAGGGACACACGACCGGCTCTCCGTCATATTTTTCCCTTTACCACCCTCGCCATCTCGAGCGTTCTTTTACATAAAAGAGGTTCTTGAGAAAATAATAACGCGACTGCTCAAAGGGCACAACTTTCGCTATTCGAACCTTTGATTTTCGAGTTCGCAAAGAATTTCCGACCACAAAGGGAATTTCGTGAGGTATTAAGCAAGGATTTAATTTGGAAGTTTACTTTTTTATCGAATATTTGTGGTTGTACAGATTACTACGGGTGATAACGTTAGGAGAAGCGTGGCTCGAGGAATTGGCTCGAGTTGGTGTTTACAAATTGGCGGCGTGCATGCGACGGCGCGCCCCGCTTCATTACACTCCGGCCCAATCTGGCGAACTCCGACGAACTAACATCTCCGATGAAAAGCTGGAGTTAATTCGCCGTAAAACGGCCGACATATCTCTCATAACTTGAGTGCTAACGTTTCAACTTTCCAACGAGATTTTACGACGACAAATGACAAAAATACTCAACGTTTCATTGTGAAACTTGGGAACGGCTCGGCGAGAATTTTTGTACACCCTCGACGCTTCCCTATACATGTGTACAGAAGGGCAAAGTTATTTGCCTTCGCTTCTCTTCCGTCCATTTGCCCCCTCCCTCCCCAGGCTTCCGGTTTCCATATTCCGCCTACCACCCGTCGCGTCCGCGGAAAACGGGCAAACAAATAAATGCCTTATCTGTGAGGTTCAAGTTAGAGAATCGTAGTTGGGTTGTGTTGAATTTTTTTCTTTAGTCTCTTAGAGTAATGTGACATTTTCGCGAAGGAAGGAATTGGGACTTTGGGGGTAGAGGGATACATTTGAGTTTGGAATAGTGTAAGTGTGGCGGTTGCGGCGCGGGCACCGGCGATCGTACGAAAAACATATTTTTCAGATAACGACAATGAGAAAGGAAAATATTCAGATGAAAATTCCCCGATACGGCGCCGGGTGCGCCCGCGTGGAAGATATTAAGGGGCGGGCGTGCTACTTAACGATATTTTTCGACATGCTTTACTTTTATTGCTAACTCACGGCTTGATATCGGATACCCGTTTGTCGTATATCATAATGTAACTCGATTCTTCGAGCATTAAAAACGTATCAGTTATTTTATATTCAATACGTGTTATTCTACATTTGTAGACTCCTACGCACCCAGAGTAAGTACTTATCGCAGAGATAAGTTTACGTTTTAATACTTACCTAGTGTTTTTTTTTTACCTCTAGCAAACTATCGAATAAACACTCAAGACTGGATGCTTAGCAGTCGGCCAAATACTGGCCGTTTTTATAGCACTTTTTTTTTAAAGAGCTAGGAACCCGGCCAACGAAAAATACACTCAAAGGATCGGGTACAGATCTGTGAAATTCGGGAGCGATCGTTGGAACAATGTCCCAGAGGGATATTAAGTAACACGATATTTTCCCTCGACTAAAAAGAGACGACGATACGGATTAGGGTATTAGTTGGATAAGGACGGCGGCGAGGGGGCGATCTCGTCTACAGGACATTGGCCTCAGGGGCACGCGACCGTTGATTCGAACTCCTTTTTAATTCTTTTTATTAATTATAGCTGAGCTGAATCACCTTGATACTTTCAATTAAAATTTCATCATCTATTACAAACTAACTAAGAACGTGGATCACCTTGCGTTAAAACGGTTTAAAAAATCGGAACCACCAAGATTTGCAATCAACATCATACCAACTTTTTGTCAGTAGTGGTTTAGGGGTTTTTAGTGGTTTTTGACTTGGTGGGACATTAGATAGATTCATAAATAAAATAAGTATGCATTTTAGTTGCAACCTAAATAAGTAATTACCTACTTATTGCGTTTTAGTATAAGTGAAAATATAAAGTTTGATCTTTAAATGTTTATGATGACGAGGTTTATGATAGGTATATAGAAGAGGTGAAGCTAGAGGTTATTAAAGTCAGTGTTCAAGTGCTCGTTAATATCATAACTAAGAAAATGATGATGTGTGAATATTATACGACGGTTAAAGTAATGTTCATTATTACATTGATGAAATAGTACATTACTACAAAGGCGGGGAAGGAGGATGTTGCAGGCCAACAACTTCCGTTCCCCGCCGATGTATGTATAGTGCTTTTCTCAAACATGCAATGAAATAAATAAATAAAAATGTGTAAATCAAAAAAAAAATATTTGCGAAATTATAGGTGAATAAAAAAAATATAACAACACGTATCATACGATTCGAACATTGCGTAAGCATGTTTCTGAACGAATCCTTAGCATAGACCTGTGGTGGAACGACACTTGTCATTCATTATTGACAATCAAAATTATATAACCTCTTTTCAATCAAATAAAATTTGTATTATAATGAATACCATCTATTTGTGATCGGTAGTTAGATTAGATGGGTGGATATACGGAACTTATTCAAGAAAACAATTAAGCTTTATAAAATGGGGGAATGCCAAGATGCTGTGTCACAAATATATCAAATGGAAATTAAAAAAAGTGAGTTGCCGACCTAGGCCTGCAACGTTTGTATGAAATTTCATTATAGACCAATTGTCTAGCCGCGCCTAAAACGTGATACTTCCCAGGCTAATAAGAAGAACATAATATCAATATTTCATTGCATGTTTGAGAAAGCTTTATTTTTAATGTGGTAGACGTGACAGCAATAGGGCAACTTTTATATGGTGACTCACCATTAATGAGCAATAGGTACCAATAGCTCACCGCTAGAGGTATATACATTATTAGGTGAAAAATAAAAAGAACTAAGCAAACTCAAATAGATGCTCTAATCCGAAATCCAGCTACTTTCAAGTATCAAGTCTTACTGGTCGCGCTAGAGATCTTAACCCCCCCTCATTAAGATTTTTCCCGCCGTCTTATTCTTTAATGCAAACTTGGCAATGAACGTGTTAACTGGGGGAGAAGTGGGTCAGGCTTTGACTTAATTTTTACAAGGTCGCCACAATCAATAGAGGGGTCGTAATTAGATTTTTGGGGTATCGATCTTGGGGCAGGTCGTGGGCGATAATTACGTAACGGTTTTCCTTTTAATATTCTAATTTCGAACTGGGGAAGGTTGGAGACCGTTGTTCTTTCTTTCGTGGACACTGTGTTTGGAATAAAGCGTTGAGTGTTTGTATATTTTATACATATCAAACGGCATTTAACAAATAGGTATGTAATGTTATCATATTACCTAATATAATATATGACTTAATATTAGAAAATTTTAAGTGATATGTGAGGACGGTTGGAATACGGTGGAAATACAGAACTGATTTTAATGTTTAGTATTGAAATATTGACATGACCGGGTTATAACATACATAGATTAGTAGGTATCTTTTATTCCGATAACACTTTCAGTATATAAATCAACAATCATTTTGTCGATTTATGTTAAACTAGCTTTTCCCCGCAACTTCGTATGCGCAGAAATATTAAAAAGTAAAATCCCGATTTTTCCCGTTCCAATAGGAATTTTGCAAAATCCTTTCTTAGCGGATGCCTACGTCATAACATCTACCTGCATGCCAAATTTCAGCCCGATCCGTCTAGTGGTTTGGGCTGTGCGTTGATACATCACTATGTCAGTCAGTCAGAGTTGTCACTTTGAGTTTTATATATTTAGATTCTAAATTGTAAAGAGAGTGATAGAATTCAAAATGTAGTGTACCCTACGAAATCGCGACTTTATTTCAGTTGACAGCATCCAACGACAAAGTAATTTGATTTTAAATAAGAATCTGATACCAAAACAGTTTAAGCTTCGCGGCAACACTTCGCCTAAATATTAAAGAGAAAGGCAAACATTTTGACAAGCGCTTAAATGTAAAATATTCATAGTCATGTAGTTAATATTTCTGTGCCGGTGTTGACCGTTTCTCCAATATTTGCACACTCAGCTACCACATTCCATTTTCCAAGCGACTATTGTGAGTGGGCTTAGGCTTTTGTGCATTTTTCGTAGTTCAATACTCTCAAGTGGACGAACTAAAATTAGGAGTGCCTTGGTCAATAACAGAAGAGCCCCGTTCGAAACTCGATGGGCTTCGTAATTTGGCCGCGTAATGCAAGCCGCCTTTAATCGCTTGCGCTCTTAAAGAGATGAGATATGACACGACCAAATTAAGAATGGTGGGAAAATCTTCACCTAGTGAGTCAGCGATGTTAGGTAAATGAAATGCATAGTGAATGCAATAAATGAACAATATACCTACATAAGTACCTATACCGCAATTTTCAAATTTTTGCGGCCGTGTTTTTAAGGTACATTTTATTTTATTTTTCCATGGGATTTATCACAAATTCTTATGATAAAAGTACAATGTTGACTTACGAAAATTGAGATTTATAGATTGAATTGTCTTGTAAGTTCTTTAAACGCGCTAAGCTAGGTATTTCTCTATTTATTTATTTATCCAAGCGATCTCAGAAACGGCTCTAACGATTTGGACGTAATTTGGAATATAGGGGTTTACGGGGGCGACAAATTGATCTCGCTAGTTATCATATATGAGAAATCTCGGTTTTAGCCATTCTTACGCGAGCAAAGCTCGGTCGCCCAGATACCAGATTTAACATGATTAAACCGCTTTTTTAAATCATACATGCGACTTTTTGTTACTTTTAACTACTATACAGTTAACAGAAGAACGAACGGTTTGTGAGCATCAAAATTAAACAATCCTGTTAAGCAAAAAAAAACGTAATATTTTTCTAATCTGCCAGTAGCATGCGCTTCACATTTACGTCAGACCAATTTTGTTTTCGTATTTAAATTTAGAATCGTTTTTTTTGTCGCCAGCGTGTAAACTATCGACTCCATGGTGCAGTCGACATTACTTGACTTTTTTTTTTATCACGACGGTCGATTCTTATTGGCCAGCGCGTCTACAAACACTAACAGACGCCTACAAAACACACCTATTACCTGTGTGCGAAGTAAGTCATCGGGCAAATATACACATTTAAACATCGTATGGATCAAACAAGAATCTGACATAACCGTCATAATGGAATGGGAAAATACGTCAAACGTACACACAATGATGTCGCTGTGCAAACAATCTAGATGTTTTCGAATTGATGAGAAAGGTTTGCTTAGAAAAGTATACTAAAAGTAAATGTCAAACAGAAAACGCGTTATTGTTAACTACAATAACGTCCTCTCTGTACGTTTATCCGCGTTTTCTCTTATTCTTCAATTCAATTCAATGATTTATTCAGCAAATTGGCCACATAGGTTTAAGTACACACTTTTACACGTCAGATAAAGAACTTACCAGCGCTTCCTAGACCCATTGCTTGAGAAGAAGCGCCGCAACAAACTCAAGCAGAAGGCCTTTTTTCAAAATTTCCACATAGTTACAAAATTTACATTTGCATTACATGTATAAAATATACATGTAGGTACGCACTAAAATTACAGTGAAGGGATGTAATGATCTTAGAGATGTATAGTGTCCAAGGGTCCAGAAAAAAATATCTTTAATATGTATTAATTTAATTTGAAAATGTTTGATTAATCCAATGACATTTGTGTCAATTTTAAATTTACTGCAATCTATGTTTTGAATTTTTATAGCGGTAGCCTCTATTCCTCTAAAAAAAAACTTAAAATAAAATTGTAAATATTGTAAAATACGTTTACATCACCCTTGGCCATAAAGTGGGATTTTCTGCCCGCTACGCGGAGAGAAAAATCCACTTCCTGGCCAAGGCAAGACGTAAAACTTTTGACAAACCACGGGCGGTAATTCGTAAAGCCCCAGATCGCATATTTATGGCCCTCACCTTCAGTTCGGGCCACAGAAACCTGCGATCTGGGACATTTACGAATTCACCACCCTAGGTCTGTAATGTACTATTATTAATTTTAAGTGTACAAGTGAAAATCAATTCGAATGCGTCAAAGAAAGATTAGTGAGCGTCGCGCCGACATGTTTAATAAAACTCTACAAGATGTTTACTTCTGTGTCTACAAAGAAAATTAGACATGGCAGCTAACGAAATTAATTCATTGTCATGTTAAAATCACTTTATTACGGACTATACGCTTTTTTCTTCAATATTATTTGATTCTTGTAAAATTAATTTCCGAATATGTTGAATCATGTGATAGGTACCTACAGATTAAAAATAACTTTGAGATCACTCAACTCTTTTCTTTGTAGATCTTTCTGGATGATATATACAAATTCGAGTACGTTACAAAATGCATGTTTTCTATCGATCCTGCATTGTATTACTTATAGGTAGGTACATGAAAACTATGAAAATGCCATGAAAACTGATTATGAATGGTAGGTATAAAAGATTAAAAGGAATCTCTCTTAATCAAACAGAACTACATTTTATTTATATAAAAATTGATTTAACTTTAACTGTCGCTTGATACGTTAATCAATTTAACAGTAGGTAACTTTTTAATAAAGTTAAAATGTGATCGAAACGAATTTCCATCGGCGTTCGATTAAAATCGCACAACTGAAAATAAGACCCGAGCTTTTAAATTAACTACTGGCCACTACAGGATGCCATATAACACAAAGCATGCCACGCAATGAAAAATAAACCCTACAACTTTAGAGTTTAGGTTGGTTTTTGGTTCAAGCGCGTTTGGGATACCAGACGAAGTATCTTTTAAAAGAGGAATACGTCTCAAAGAAAGAATTCGCAATGAAATCGTGGCCCCGCCCACTCCACACATGCTTACTATTGGATATATCGGAAAAACGGGAGAGAAAGAGTTAGGGGAGGGGGACATGTAAAGGAAAATTGTAAGCGTATTGGAAAATTCCTTCTCGTTTTATTTTAATAATAACATTCTGTATCCGACCTGTGTTACGTACATAAAGGCTTGTGTTATGAATGTGCTCGTAATTAAAGACATATTTGAACAACTTTTTGAATTTTATAAATTGCTTTTATTTATTATAGTTAAATATGAGTTTGATGAAAAATAATTACATGTTTTTATGTAGATGTGTTGCAATTTCCAGTGTTAGTATTTAAACTCTATTTTATGGTGTTTTATAAAAGCTACATAGATTTTCTTTCCCCAATGTAAAACATGTACCTAATAGTACATTATTGCAGAGGCCGCCAAGTAGCGCATTGCCGGACGAGTCAGTTAGAAGGCTGAGCGAAGCGAAGCCTTCTATTTAGTACGAGTCCGGCAATCGCAATTGCGGCCGAGGTATATATAATGCTTTTCTCAAACAGCGAGGAAATACGTCAGGTCAATCGGGGCAAGTGCGCCAGGATGGGGTAAGTGCGCCTAACATAAATATATCGAAACCTATAAATTATATACTACTCAACTAGTAGTTGGCTGTTTACAAGGCATTAGGGGCGAAATTAATTTAGGCGCACTTACCCCACACCAGTATTTACTACTTCCATGATCGTGGATGATTTGGCCATGGAAGTTGTACTTATTACCTCCATGGATTTGTCAGTTTCGGGGCAAGTGCGCCAGGATGGGGTAAGTGCGCCTAGCATAAATATATCGAAACCTATAAATATTACTCAACTAGTAGTTGGCTGTTTACAAGGCATAGGGGCAAAATAAATTTAGGCGCACTTACCCCACGTCAGTATTTACTACTTCCATGATCGTGGATGATTTGGCCATGGAAGTTGTACTTATTACCTCCATGGATTTGTCAGTTTCTCTACAGAGGTGTCTCAAATAGCAAGCGAATTAAAAAAAACACACACGACAATAATGTTTTTGCTGGCCTTGGCCGGCAATGGACAGCCTCGCGTCTTCTTTTTTTGAAAGTAACACGAACATTTCCGAGCATGTTTGAGAAAAATGACTTGAAAAATTGAGTATGTAATTTAAATTTATTTTTTATTCCTAAATGAAAAGGTTGCATTTTTATTAACTTTAAGTATCACCATATTTCATATTTGATTTAAAAAGTTAAAGTGTTTCAAAAATTCCACATCAAGTGCACAACCGTAAATAAGTATTATCTTCACAATCTAGAAGTAATAAAGGGAAACAAAATGTAAGTACTAAAACAGTCTGAGCATGCAACGTTCAAAAGTCATAGTTCTCGACTTTTAAAGCTCCATTCGGAAAGTTCCAAAAGCTGCAATGAAAAAAGCTTGTACACGATAACACCCGTTTTGTACTTAGCGATACTTTGTTCAAAGAACGCTTCCCGACACCGGTTACTATACAATAAAAAAAAAGTATTATTCTCAACTTGCTGCGACTCTGAAAATAGACTCTGAGACTATAATTCCATGTCAATAATCGAAATAAGATTTTCAGATGAAGGGCAACTACTGAAGAAGAAGAAACTATTTGACAAGGTTATTTACTTTTTATGTCTTTATAGCCCTTGCTCGCATCTATGTATAAGTAATTTAAATTTATAAGAAACCCAAAATTAAATAAAAAACTTTTCTTTTACTTCATTTTGAGACAAATCAACCAGGATATCTAAAATTAAACATACCTAACTGTATTGGCGTGGAGATTCGAAGCAAAAACCGCAGACGTTTTCAAAAATGCTTATAATGCGATAAAAAATACAGAAAAAAATAGGAAAAAAATGCAAGTTCAAAATCCGTCTACGCTGCTTCAAAATATCTCATGTAATCGACGAATTCGTCCCCCCTCCGTACCCCGCGGTCCCCGCTGAGGCCCTGCGTTTCGATTCTGCACACTAACACCACAAAACAAATTCCGCGACTATCAGCACATTGTTCCCTTATTTTGTCATCGGATGTGTTCTTCCCAAGTTTAATTAATCAATTTACATTTCTACTGGGCACCGAATCGCGCATCCAAGCGTTAACTAAAAAACTGACTGACTGACATCACTATGTCAGTCAGTCAGAGTTGTCACTTTGAGTTTTATATATTTAGATTCTAAATTGTAAAGAGAGTGATAGAATTCAAAATGTAGTGTACCCTACGAAATCGCGACTTTATTTCAGTTGACAGCATCCAACGACAAAGTAATTTGATTTTAAATAAGAATCTGATACCAAAACAGTTTAAGCTTCGCGGCAACACTTCGCCTAAATATTAAAGAGAAAGGCAAACATTTTGACAAGCGCTTAAATGTAAAATATTCATAGTCATGTAGTTAATATTTCTGTGCCGGTGTTGACCGTTTCTCCAATATTTGCACACTCAGCTACCACATTCCATTTTCCAAGCGACTATTGTGAGTGGGCTTAGGCTTTTGTGCATTTTTCGTAGTTCAATACTCTCAAGTGGACGAACTAAAATTAGGAGTGCCTTGGTCAATAACAGAAGAGCCCCGTTCGAAACTCGATGGGCTTCGTAATTTGGCCGCGTAATGCAAGCCGCCTTTAATCGCTTGCGCTCTTAAAGAGATGAGATATGACACGACCAAATTAAGAATGGTGGGAAAATCTTCACCTAGTGAGTCAGCGATGTTAGGTAAATGAAATGCATAGTGAATGCAATAAATGAACAATATACCTACATAAGTACCTATACCGCAATTTTCAAATTTTTGCGGCCGTGTTTTTAAGGTACATTTTATTTTATTTTTCCATGGGATTTATCACAAATTCTTATGATAAAAGTACAATGTTGACTTACGAAAATTGAGATTTATAGATTGAATTGTCTTGTAAGTTCTTTAAACGCGCTAAGCTAGGTATTTCTCTATTTATTTATTTATCCAAGCGATCTCAGAAACGGCTCTAACGATTTGGACGTAATTTGGAATATAGGGGTTTACGGGGGCGACAAATTGATCTCGCTAGTTATCATATATGAGAAATCTCGGTTTTAGCCATTCTTACGCGAGCAAAGCTCGGTCGCCCAGATACCAGATTTAACATGATTAAACCGCTTTTTTAAATCATACATGCGACTTTTTGTTACTTTTAACTACTATACAGTTAACAGAAGAACGAACGGTTTGTGAGCATCAAAATTAAACAATCCTGTTAAGCAAAAAAAAAACGTAATATTTTTCTAATCTGCCAGTAGCATGCGCTTCACATTTACGTCAGACCAATTTTGTTTTCGTATTTAAATTTAGAATCGTTTTTTTTTGTCGCCAGCGTGTAAACTATCGACTCCATGGTGCAGTCGACATTACTTGACTTTTTTTTTTATCACGACGGTCGATTCTTATTGGCCAGCGCGTCTACAAACACTAACAGACGCCTACAAAACACACCTATTACCTGTGTGCGAAGTAAGTCATCGGGCAAATATACACATTTAAACATCGTATGGATCAAACAAGAATCTGACATAACCGTCATAATGGAATGGGAAAATACGTCAAACGTACACACAATGAT
Organism: Aethes cnicana; assembly: GCA_963971205.1. Taxonomy (NCBI): domain Eukaryota; kingdom Metazoa; phylum Arthropoda; class Insecta; order Lepidoptera; family Tortricidae; genus Aethes; species Aethes cnicana. Next base: position 3,337,863 of record OZ020285.1, read on the forward strand.
GTCGCTGTGCAAACAATCTAGATGTTTTCGAATTGATGAGAAAGGTTTGCTTAGAAAAGTATACTAAAAGTAAATGTCAAACAGAAAACGCGTTATTGTTAACTACAATAACGTCCTCTCTGTACGTTTATCCGCGTTTTCTCTTATTCTTCAATTCAATTCAATGATTTATTCAGCAAATTGGCCACATAGGTTTAAGTACACACTTTTACACGTCAGATAAAGAACTTACCAGCGCTTCCTAGACCCATTGCTTGAGAAGAAGCGCCGCAACAAACTCAAGCAGAAGGCCTTTTTTCAAAATTTCCACATAGTTACAAAATTTACATTTGCATTACATGTATAAAATATACATGTAGGTACGCACTAAAATTACAGTGAAGGGATGTAATGATCTTAGAGATGTATAGTGTCCAAGGGTCCAGAAAAAAATATCTTTAATATGTATTAATTTAATTTGAAAATGTTTGATTAATCCAATGACATTTGTGTCAATTTTAAATTTACTGCAATCTATGTTTTGAATTTTTATAGCGGTAGCCTCTATTCCTCTAAAAAAAAACTTAAAATAAAATTGTAAATATTGTAAAATACGTTTACATCACCCTTGGCCATAAAGTGGGATTTTCTGCCCGCTACGCGGAGAGAAAAATCCACTTCCTGGCCAAGGCAAGACGTAAAACTTTTGACAAACCACGGGCGGTAATTCGTAAAGCCCCAGATCGCATATTTATGGCCCTCACCTTCAGTTCGGGCCACAGAAACCTGCGATCTGGGACATTTACGAATTCACCACCCTAGGTCTGTAATGTACTATTATTAATTTTAAGTGTACAAGTGAAAATCAATTCGAATGCGTCAAAGAAAGATTAGTGAGCGTCGCGCCGACATGTTTAATAAAACTCTACAAGATGTTTACTTCTGTGTCTACAAAGAAAATTAGACATGGCAGCTAACGAAATTAATTCATTGTCATGTTAAAATCACTTTATTACGGACTATACGCTTTTTTCTTCAATATTATTTGATTCTTGTAAAATTAATTTCCGAATATGTTGAATCATGTGATAGGTACCTACAGATTAAAAATAACTTTGAGATCACTCAACTCTTTTCTTTGTAGATCTTTCTGGATGATATATACAAATTCGAGTACGTTACAAAATGCATGTTTTCTATCGATCCTGCATTGTATTACTTATAGGTAGGTACATGAAAACTATGAAAATGCCATGAAAACTGATTATGAATGGTAGGTATAAAAGATTAAAAGGAATCTCTCTTAATCAAACAGAACTACATTTTATTTATATAAAAATTGATTTAACTTTAACTGTCGCTTGATACGTTAATCAATTTAACAGTAGGTAACTTTTTAATAAAGTTAAAATGTGATCGAAACGAATTTCCATCGGCGTTCGATTAAAATCGCACAACTGAAAATAAGACCCGAGCTTTTAAATTAACTACTGGCCACTACAGGATGCCATATAACACAAAGCATGCCACGCAATGAAAAATAAACCCTACAACTTTAGAGTTTAGGTTGGTTTTTGGTTCAAGCGCGTTTGGGATACCAGACGAAGTATCTTTTAAAAGAGGAATACGTCTCAAAGAAAGAATTCGCAATGAAATCGTGGCCCCGCCCACTCCACACATGCTTACTATTGGATATATCGGAAAAACGGGAGAGAAAGAGTTAGGGGAGGGGGACATGTAAAGGAAAATTGTAAGCGTATTGGAAAATTCCTTCTCGTTTTATTTTAATAATAACATTCTGTATCCGACCTGTGTTACGTACATAAAGGCTTGTGTTATGAATGTGCTCGTAATTAAAGACATATTTGAACAACTTTTTGAATTTTATAAATTGCTTTTATTTATTATAGTTAAATATGAGTTTGATGAAAAATAATTACATGTTTTTATGTAGATGTGTTGCAATTTCCAGTGTTAGTATTTAAACTCTATTTTATGGTGTTTTATAAAAGCTACATAGATTTTCTTTCCCCAATGTAAAACATGTACCTAATAGTACATTATTGCAGAGGCCGCCAAGTAGCGCATTGCCGGACGAGTCAGTTAGAAGGCTGAGCGAAGCGAAGCCTTCTATTTAGTACGAGTCCGGCAATCGCAATTGCGGCCGAGGTATATATAATGCTTTTCTCAAACAGCGAGGAAATACGTCAGGTCAATCGGGGCAAGTGCGCCAGGATGGGGTAAGTGCGCCTAACATAAATATATCGAAACCTATAAATTATATACTACTCAACTAGTAGTTGGCTGTTTACAAGGCATTAGGGGCGAAATTAATTTAGGCGCACTTACCCCACACCAGTATTTACTACTTCCATGATCGTGGATGATTTGGCCATGGAAGTTGTACTTATTACCTCCATGGATTTGTCAGTTTCGGGGCAAGTGCGCCAGGATGGGGTAAGTGCGCCTAGCATAAATATATCGAAACCTATAAATATTACTCAACTAGTAGTTGGCTGTTTACAAGGCATAGGGGCAAAATAAATTTAGGCGCACTTACCCCACGTCAGTATTTACTACTTCCATGATCGTGGATGATTTGGCCATGGAAGTTGTACTTATTACCTCCATGGATTTGTCAGTTTCTCTACAGAGGTGTCTCAAATAGCAAGCGAATTAAAAAAAACACACACGACAATAATGTTTTTGCTGGCCTTGGCCGGCAATGGACAGCCTCGCGTCTTCTTTTTTTGAAAGTAACACGAACATTTCCGAGCATGTTTGAGAAAAATGACTTGAAAAATTGAGTATGTAATTTAAATTTATTTTTTATTCCTAAATGAAAAGGTTGCATTTTTATTAACTTTAAGTATCACCATATTTCATATTTGATTTAAAAAGTTAAAGTGTTTCAAAAATTCCACATCAAGTGCACAACCGTAAATAAGTATTATCTTCACAATCTAGAAGTAATAAAGGGAAACAAAATGTAAGTACTAAAACAGTCTGAGCATGCAACGTTCAAAAGTCATAGTTCTCGACTTTTAAAGCTCCATTCGGAAAGTTCCAAAAGCTGCAATGAAAAAAGCTTGTACACGATAACACCCGTTTTGTACTTAGCGATACTTTGTTCAAAGAACGCTTCCCGACACCGGTTACTATACAATAAAAAAAAAGTATTATTCTCAACTTGCTGCGACTCTGAAAATAGACTCTGAGACTATAATTCCATGTCAATAATCGAAATAAGATTTTCAGATGAAGGGCAACTACTGAAGAAGAAGAAACTATTTGACAAGGTTATTTACTTTTTATGTCTTTATAGCCCTTGCTCGCATCTATGTATAAGTAATTTAAATTTATAAGAAACCCAAAATTAAATAAAAAACTTTTCTTTTACTTCATTTTGAGACAAATCAACCAGGATATCTAAAATTAAACATACCTAACTGTATTGGCGTGGAGATTCGAAGCAAAAACCGCAGACGTTTTCGAAAATGCTTATAATGCGATAAAAAATACAGAAAAAAATAGGAAAAAAATGCAAGTTCAAAATCCGTCTACGCTGCTTCAAAATATCTCATGTAATCGACGAATTCGTCCCCCCTCCGTACCCCGCGGTCCCCGCTGAGGCCCTGCGTTTCGATTCTGCACACTAACACCACAAAACAAATTCCGCGACTATCAGCACATTGTTCCCTTATTTTGTCATCGGATGTGTTCTTCCCAAGTTTAATTAATCAATTTACATTTCTACTGGGCACCGAATCGCGCATCCAAGCGTTAACTAAAAAACCCGGCAACTTGGTGCTTCGCCTTTTATGAATGAAGACCAGAGCATCGCAATATTGCGAAACTTTGACTTGCAACTTTTTATTAATGGCGTCTTTTGTTCTTGGCTGCAACTTGCGGCGCAAAGTTGTGGGGCCGCCGAATATGGCAGTTAAAAAAAGTATGTACCTTGGGAAGTTACGCTAGGAGTATTTATTTCTGACTAGCTTTTGCCCGCGACTTCTGCGGAAGTAGCCTATGTCCTTTCCCGGGACCCCAACTATCTCCACGCCAAAGTTCATCTCAATGGGTCAAGTGGTTGAAGCGTGAAGAGGTAACAGACATTTATGATATTAAGTATGGATTTTTAATGTGTCGTTTATACAAATCTTTATAAGGCAACGTGTGTGACGAAATCAACACACCTTTGGATAAAAATCTAAATGATCAATGCGAATGGAGAAAGTTAAATCTAAAAGTAATGTTCCCAACGTTCAACTTGATTAAGGTCAGTCCTAAGATCTTTAAATTCTGAGACTCACTACCTAATATTATAAATGCGAAAGTACTTTGTATGTCTGTCTGTCTGTTACCTCTTCACGCTTCAACCGCTGGACTGATTTACGTAGATTAAGTTTGGTATTAGTTGGAGTCCCGGGAAAGGACATAGGCTACTATTTATGCCGGAAAAACGCATAGTTCCCACGGGAACACGATAACCGAATTCCACGCGGACAGATGCTAGTTTCTTTAATTATTTATAAATCATAACACCGTTAAATACACATGGATACTTTTTATCCCAACAAAATATTCCCGTCGGAAGAAAATATAAAGATGAAAACAGACGAAAAAAGTTTCATCTGTTTTCGTCTGTATTATATTTTCGCGGCTAACCACCTAGAATGGACTCGAAAACATATTCATCGTTTTTCCTCCTCTCTCAAATTAGCAAAGAAAACTCAATAGCACCCGAGCTGTCCACAGCTTAAGCCAGTAGTTCCAATCCACTTAGGCCAATCTGATAACAAATAAGCACAAACAAGCCTCGGTTGGGAACGAATTTGTATTCATGAACGGATTGCTCATTTTGTAAAGGACTTAAGCGGAGTGCGCATAAACGCCGCTTTGGTTGCTTTTTTGCGGTCTCCCATAGTCCACCGAAATGCGGTGATGAAGGTGGAGATTAGCGACTATTGAGCACATAATTTATTTTATTTTATATATAGTGAACGAAAATTATTTGATTATCATTATCATCATTTCAGCCGAAAGACGTCCACTGCTGGACTTAGACCTCAGATTGGTCTTAAGCCACTCCCTCGCACCGAGTTCCCGCGATGTTCATTCCCGGACATTATTTGTCTCGCTTATATTTTATATGATTTCAAGTGCTGAAACCGATGTTAATTTTCTATATTATTTTATTATAAGAATTATGTTGCGATTATACTTCAGGTCGTCTTTTACATGAATGAGATATAAGTAATTATACATAAGATGTAAAGAAAGTTACGTTACTTTCCTTTACATTTTCCATTCTACTTATGGATTAAACTTTAATTAGTTTGGTACTTATGTAGGATTGATTCTTTAGTATCGCTTCATTCAACGTGCTTCAAATGTTTTTCTATTGCCGCAAAAGCTCTAATTTAACTGATGTGTGACTACTCGCTTTTTACTGTCTTCTAAAACCCAATTCTGATTATCTTTAGTCTACTCTATTTACTCTAATTTTATTTCTTTTTTCAAATAATGCACTCGCAGCCTTAAAACCATCTCTCTCACACAAATAGAGCGCTATCTGTGGACCACTTTTATTTAATGTTCAATCTATGTACCTAAGCTTATGTACGTTCGTTTACTCGATACCCTCCGTCCCGCTCTCGCACATTTGTTTTCTCTTTCGGTGGCTGAAGCGCCAAATCCTACTTATAGCATCTCTTGGCTCAGCTGAAATGGATTTTTTCAGTTACACTCGGTTTGAGGTGTTTTGATACATGTATTTAAATTTTAAAAAAATATATTGATAATACATATTACACGGTCGTTACAAAGTCTGTTGGCTCTTTAACATATTAGTTTTATACGTATTATATAATATACCTACGTTATTTTAACAAAAACATACTTGAGTATATTTATCACAGACGCGTGGCATTTCTTTAAGTGACACCAAGTAATACAAGCGAAGTATTTTTACAACTTACATTTTCATCATCATCGTCATCATCAACAGCCCATAGTAGTCCACTGCTGGACGTAGCAAGCAACAAGTGACAAGGCAACCGAAGTGTACTCGTAGGGCGCCCTGTTGCCAGGTGGAGTAACGATTTGCGCAAGGTGGCCGGTGTAGATTGGATGCGGCACGCCTTGGACAGAGCTCATTGGCGTGCATTGGGTGAGGCCTACGTCCAGCAGTGGACTTACATTTTATTGATCGGCAATACAGACAATTCGTTAACTGGGACAGTATTTTGACAAGCTTTACTTATAGGAAATTGAGGGAATATGTAAATAAGAATTTCGAAATAAGAATTTTATATGTAAATAAGAATTTCGTCATAATTTTTCTCACAAGAAAAAGCCTAATACGATAGTTCCATGCAAAAAAAAGGTAATTAATGGTTTACTCTCTGTATAATCCCACCAACATTTATTCACAATGGATTTGCAAGTGCCAAGTGCTCTCGCGCCTTCTAAAACGAGAAGCGCGACGAAACGCACTCAGAAAGATATTTCTTTATATCCGCGACAGTACCACTCCGGGGAAATATACGGCGGAGCCTTCGGAGACGGCAACGTATTGATCCTAGTTCTAGAACATTTTGAAAATAATAATGACGCGTATAACACCGCGCGCGTTGTAACATCGTGAGGAAACCTACACGCATCTGCGAAGTGAATCAAGGATGTGTGTGAAGTCCCAAATCCGCACTGGGCCAGCATGGGGACTAAAGCCCAAACCCTCTGAGGAGGCCTGTGCCCAGCAGTGGGACGCAAATAGCCTGTAGAATGTCGCGTATACTTATTTTTACTATTAAGTAATTTAAGTAAATAAAGTTATATTTAGATAGGTACTAGTTACTGCCCGGTACTTCACCCGCGTGGATATTGGTTACTTTCGGGATAAAAAGTAGGCTATAAATGTTGACCCGTGTTACAAATATTTTATACCCTATAAAATTTTGTGGCAATCTTACAAGTTATAGTGCTCGCTGGACATACATATTACGGTTACGTGTATTTACTGAAATTACCCTTTTTTGTTTTTGTCTGTTTGAATTGCTGATGCATTGAGAAAATTCTCAATTGTCCAAAGAAAAAGCTTTTTAGATTTGCGACGCTCACGCTGTTGAACATTTCAAGAAGACGATGCTCGGTAATCCAGAGAAGGTAGTCGTATAAATATTCAAATGCGTTTTTTTACCATCCATTGTCTACTGCAGTTGTTCAATACTAGTTAAGGTCCCAAAACGCTCCACGCGTCCCACATAATGATGCAAGCACTTAGTTTTCAACACGCGAACTTCGAAAGAATTCGCTTGTCCACTCTCGAATTCTAATGCAGCTAATCTTTTTCAATACGACGAGTTTCACTGCCTCTGGGCTGTTCATTGCGTATTTGTGTATCGAAAAGTTCAATCCAATGATGATAAGCGCGCAATGAATGGTGAAATGGAGAACTCATCAAGGGACTCAAATGTCATCAAACGGGACGATGTCGTTCGCAGCCGCTCCATCATTCTTCATTCGTACAGCGATTACCATTCCTCGTTGGAGACACATTTTAATCGGCCAGTTACTTATGCATTTTATATCACCCCACCAATTTGCAACCTTATTGTATGGTAATGCAATCGTTTTTGAGACTTTTACGGGAAAATTTGCAACAATAGAAGCTGGTCGATTATGGACAGTGTTGTTAGCACCTACTAAAGTGAAGTGAGTCGTTGAACCTGCAGACAATGATTATATTATAAAATAGATACATAAAAGTAACATTAACACTATGACGTCAATGTGAATGGGTGTGGTGGGTAATAATATAATTTATTATATCTTGAATAGTTTTTCTAACAATCAATCCATGTCCAGATGCTCCTTATTACCTAACAAATGAAGACTTATCGCAAATCTCTAAACATTTAGAGGTAAATCAATCTTCGTTTTAAAATACCATTATAAAAGTTTTAAAGAACACACTTGTAAAGTAATTTTCAATAGTGGCGCGTGGAATGGTAACATAAATCAATTGAAATAGCGCTGTTATATAATAAATGAAGTTTGCCTTTGAATTTAAAATATGAAATTGGGTGCGTGAATAATAGTTTGTTTAGAAACTTAAAGATTCATCATTCTAATATAGGTACTACATTTTAAGTTGGGCCTTGACATATTTTGACGACACTTTATTTTGTAAGATCTAATTTAACCACATTTTTTATTACAGTTGCTCGAAAATTAAACATTTCGATACATGTTTAGCGTGCGAAAAGTTTGTCATTCCCGAACGAGCGCTTTTTGTTTTTGTCAGCTAGTGAGCGTGCGTAAAGCTGTTTTTTAAGCAGTAGTGCGTAAAGTTTTTGAACGTCATCCTTTCCTTTGATTTTATTTTTCGCAATTGTATTGAAAAGTTACATACATGTGCGAAATTGCCATTTTCACTCGTCCCTGGTGCTAACGATCACTTTCGCTCGCACCAATATAACTAGAGACCCGTGATAAAATGACAAACTTTTCGCACTCGCATCTGAATGTACTATTACCATACTACTTGCTTACTTAATTTAAAAAAGTCAAATCTAATTTAGTACCCATAGTTAACAAAATCCTATGTCGGAGGTCATTGAGTGAAACCAACCCAACAAACGAGTAAATAGTTTGCATAAGACTTTGCCAGCCAGCCAAAGATTGTTTGTCTTCTGAATTGTTCAAGATGCCTGATCCTGCTCCGAAACAGAAGATTCTTTACATCCGTCCTTGTCATTATATTGCGCTATTTCTATAATAAGAAAGAGACGGGGCGAAATGATCTTGTGGGTTCGAACCTTCGAGTGGTTTCTCTGACCAAGTTTTCCGATAATATTGAACTTGGAATTTCTTTGGGACTTTAGCGATTGATCTGTTAGCGTAATTGTTGCAGAAGTCATTTTATTTATTTAGGTATTAGTAGTCTCTTGCGTTATAGCTCGCGTAGTTAGATCATATTTTTTCCCGTTTCCGAAAGAAATTCAGGAAATCCTTTCTTAGTGCTCCTAAACTACATGCCAAATGTCATGTTTTTACGACCAGTAGTTTCGGCATTTTTTTATTTTTATTTATTTATTTAGCAATGAGTTTTATTGATTACTAGCTTCTTCCCGCGACTTCGCTCGCGTGGAATTCGGTTATCGCGCTCCCGCGGGAACTATGCGTTTTTCCGAGATTAAAAGTAGCCTATGTCCTTTCCCGGGATAGCAGACTGACAGACAGACAGAGTTACTTTCGCATTTATAATATTAGTATGGATTTCTTCAGTTTCACTGTGTGTCAACTTGAATAACCAATGCTTCACTACCTTGCTAGCTCTGGGCACATCATGGTATATCAGAGTTTTATATATTATATTGATGAATTCAGAAAGTTGAAATGGGCATAGTTATACCCATGGCCGGATTTGAAGCCGTGGTAGCCTAGTGGTTTGAGCTACCGCCTCTCATGCAGAGGGTCGGGGGTTCAAATCCGGCTCGCACCACTAAAATTATTTATGTGCGAAATTCAATTTGAATTTACCACTGAGCTTTTCGATGACCGAAAACATCGTGAGGAAACCTGCACGCATCTGCGAAGTAATACAAGGATCTGTGTGAAGTCCCCAATCCGCACTGGGCCCGCGTGGGGAATACAGCCCAAACCCTCTCGTGATCAGAGGAGGCCCAGCAGTGGGCCGTAAATATGCTGTTGTGATGGTGGTGGTGTGGATACCCATGGCATGATTAATATTGCATTTATATGCACAAAGTGAATAATGTACGTGGTGAGCATGAAATAAAATTGAAGTATCATAATCATAATCATTATGTTTATGCACAATTGCCTACTTGCATTATAACAACACCCTTTATGGCATACTAGCTTCGCCCGCGACTTCACCCGCGTGGAATTCGGTTATCGCGTTCCGATGAAAACTAAGCTATCTCCTTTCCCGGGACCCCAACTATCTCCATGCCAAATTTCATCTCAATCAGTCCAGCGGTTGAAGCGTGAAGAGGTAACAGACAGACAGACAGACAGAGTTACTTTCGCATTTATAATATTAATATGGATTAAGCATATCTACAATACCTACAAATTATTAATTATAATCTTTGTGAGATACAAACTAAGGGATTCGACATAGCAATTACGGTTTTCACCGACTAAGGCAACCAGATAAATAATTCAATATGCCCTATGCAATATGCTCATGCAGAGGGTCGGGGGTTCGATTCCGGCTCGCACCTCTGAGTTTACTTATGTGCGAAATTCATTTTGAATTTACCACTGAGCTTTTTCGGTGAAGGAAAACATCGTGAGGAAACCTGCACGCATCTGCGAAGTAATTCAAAGATGTGTGTGAAGTCCCCAATCCGCACTGGGCCCGCGTGGGGACTATAGCCCAAACCCTCTCGTGATGAGAGGAGGCCTGTGCCCAGCAGTGGGCCGTAAATAGGCTGTTGTAGTAGTAGTAGTAGCCCTCTGCTATGGCTTTATGTTGACTGCATAACTTTCACAATAGCACACGGCGGACACGGCCTGTAAAAACGTGATCTCGAACACAATTCGAAAAGTGTCAATGTTTGCGTGCGAGCACGTCTGTACACTTGTAAATGTGCGTGTAGCCACTACGCGGGTCAACGGTTTACTCACCATCTCCGGATTAAACAAATGACGGGAAGGCGAGTTGGGCGCGAGTTGCGCGCAGGCTAGATTCAGGCGGATGATTCCGTAGCCATTCTATACGTAGTACTGTTAAATATCCTGTGACAATAGTTTGACGATTTTATGAACTGCATGTAAGCCACGAGCAAGTCGCAATCAGCTCCAAACAATTGGTAAATACTTAAGATAGCTTAATTTAAGCAACGCACCTAAAATTCCTTCTAATTATCTATTAGATAAACAACGGCCGCTCACTAAAAAGATAACTTTATCACTAACCGCCTCGGTAATTGTCTTTGAAGTTTAACCTAAACTTTTAACCTTTAAGCCCCACCTCGTTTAACCTTTGCCGGTTAAAGTGTATTCATGCTCGCGGCAATGGGACCTAAAATAACTTAACTCGAGCTCGACATTTAGCTCAAACTTTATTTACTACTTGTTTTGTAACTTTGTTTAGTGTTAGGTATTGTTTACCTGGAACTGTTACCTCATTGTCTTTATAAGTAACTTTATTAATTAACATACAATCTCAAAGATATAGATTTAAGCTTATTTTAGGGTCTTTCTTATGGTTTCTTAATGGGGGATCATAGGATTTCGGTGTCCATGGGCCGCAGTGACGACTTAACATCAGGTGGGCGCTGTGCGCTCGTTTGCCGATACCACTGATATAAAAAAACGGCTATGCATACTTAGAACTCGTTCAATAGGTAAGTATTCTGTCCAGCGTTTATTTTTTCATAGGGCAAGAGTTTACTTAACTGTTTACTTGTAACGGATGCCTTCGTGTTTACCTTAAGTTCCTATCCAACAGTTATTTATTGTTGACTCTGTTTGTTTAGGTGTTGAGTGCATACGGTACTGGTGGTCAGAGGCCAAGAGATAGTGTCTCCGAGAAATATGTAACAACTGTGACATTACAGACTCGGAACACTCGTGCTCATGTAGTACTATCAAATATGCTCGTGCGCAGAATAGAGATCTATCAGATGTTTCGTAAAGGTTATGTGTTGTTTTGTAACTGTAACATTTTATGCCGCGTTACAACAATGTATATTGAAGACAATTTAATCATAAGTAGATTTTATATTTATCTTACTTTTGAAAATTATCTCATCGCATTATTATTGTACCGGCCAACCGAGCCTTCATCTTCATCGTCATCACCGACCGAGTCTTTCGGGTGAAAATAGCTAAAAATAAGTCTTCCCAAATAGCTCGTTCAATCTAATATATAAAATTCTCGTGTCACAGTGTTTGTAACCAAACTCCTCCGAAACGGCTCGACCGATTCTTATGAAATTTGGTTTGTATGTTCAGTAGGACTGAGAATAGGACGTAAGCTATTTTTCATACCCAAAAAAAAAATTCTAAGGCGGTACGAAGTCCGCGGGGTCAGCTAGTTCATTATAGATATTAATCAGAACTTAACGCTTCTACAATTCCTTAACGAAATATTAAATGTCTTTTTTAAGTACATATATCTATTGCTACGACTATGTTAGGATCCTAACACTTTAAAGACTTGGAGCACCATCCGCCCTATTAAGCCTTTTAAGTATACATTTAAAAGGTTGCATAATTGTAACTTAAAAAAGTGGAATAAACTTATATACTGTAAACAGTTTACAAGGCATGAGTCGAGATTCGAACCCCCGGTGGGGGAACAAGCTAAAGCTGTTCTCATCTCATTTTAAAACCATCTAAGCTACTATTAGCCTATTTGCGTCCCACTGCTGGGCACAGGCCTTCTCTCATCATGAGAGGGTTTGGGGCTATAGTCCCCACGCGAGCCCAGTGCGGATTGGGGACTTCACACATATTTTTGAATTACTGCGTGCAGGTTTCCTCACCATGATTTTCTTAACCGAAAAGCTCAGTGGTAAATTCAAAATTGTCGGAATCGATCCCCCGACCCTGAGAGCATGAGAGGCTGTAGGTCGAACCACTAGGCCACCACGGCTTTTTTTAAAACCATCTAAGTATTTCGTTTTTACTGAGAAAATCAGAGTAAAATCAGCAATTTTTATTCTCAACAGCTTTCGCAATAAACGCTAAGTACTTACCAACAGAACTAACTTCGACTTTTTTTTCATTGCATTTTCTACTAAATACGGTGCGAAGCAATTTAACGAGAAATAAAACTGAACGGGAAGCCCGGACGGGGCAAAATATTTGTCGCAATTCGTACCTCCCTCCCCTTTATTTTGCTCTTTAGTACAATTTTCATTTCAACGAACGGCGATTTTGAACTAAGGATTCCACGTTCAGAGTGGAAATCAAGTGTGAAATGATAAATGGTATATGAGATTTCTTTAGCAAGAACAAAGAGCTATCTTTGAAAATATCTCTCAAAAATGAAGCGGTATCCCAACATTTTCGAGAACTCTTTGACGGTGACCGGCCCGTATTGATTTCAGGCCAGAAAAATATGCTTACATCACACGGGCTTTGTCTCCGGCTGAGATATGAAATGCTTAACGAGGTGGAGGCGGCTTTTTATTCGAAAATTTAATCAGTTTCAGTTTAAATAATCAACGTTTAATAATACAAGGCTCGCAGTAGCTCAGGGGTATCGGTTGACAAACGAGCGAATAGACCACCTGATGGTAAGTGATCTCTGTGGTTCATAGACAGGAGTCATAAGATTGCGAATGGAATTTCTTTGATTGAAACCTTTAACTGTTTAGCCTACTTAGATACGCTTGAAAACCATATGATTCCTTAAGGAAAGTTATATAACTTAACAAAATTACCATTTTCTGCTAGTAATAACAGCATGTGCAAATTTAATGATGTTTACAACTCATAAAATACTTTCATAAAAGTCAGAGAGGTTAACATTTTGATTAATTTAAATAAATTATCGCAACAGTTTGACGGCCAGGTATTAATTTGTTTCGATTTCGGTGTCATAATATATATTAGTAGTGTACATGTTAAATTAAATTTATGGTTTCTCTAATGCATTCTACATGTCTATTAGCTGAGATCATCAGCACTAAGGAAGCATCTGCTTTTATTTTGCCATATTTTGCACCTCCAGTTACATACGCTAGAATTTTACTTTATCTACACTCATCCTTTATGATGTGTTCAAAAACCGCAAATTATGACCAGCATTCAGATAAACTGTTTAGTTAGAACAGATTTCTTATCTATGAAAATGTTCTAATAGCTGTATGGTGTGAAAATCAAATTCGATGGTCTACATTGAATTTGATTGTCTAATAGCATTCAAATTTCGAACATCTTCGAACAGCAATGCCCACCTAAATTTTTCAGTCAGACAGAGCGAAAGTTTGTTCCAAATTCAAATGTCGTTAGTCTATGCTTTTTGAAAATCGAATGCGAGACACTGACGTATTCGAATTGCTGCCATTGTGGACAGATTTTGAAGCATCTTAGAGGATTGGTTTATAAAATGAGTGTAGATAAAGTTGTGTATGCAACTACATAATTAGGCCTTAAAACTGTTCATAATTAGGCATTAAAACACGTTTTAAGGACCTTTATTATTGTAGCAGTTACATAAACTACTATTGTGTATACTGAACTGATGAAATACTGAGCGTGTAACCGTTGTCTTATAATAACTGCTTAGTTACATTATTATTATTTTGGTACAAAACATATTATATTATGTTCTGTACCAACATAAACCGGACTTCGTAATTAAAATCAAGACAAACAATATTCCTCATCCATCACAGATGAGTGCAATTATGCGAACAAAATCTTTATTGCCTCTAAAATGCACTTAACTGTCGATTAATCAATAAAATTATTTCCATCGTATTCGGAATCGTGATTTCGTAAGCACTTAAAATGTTATAAATGCATTTTAATAGCCTTGTGTTTTAAAGGATGCATTAATGTGTTGATTTTAATTGCGGTCGTATTTTTTGATCATTAATAACATGTGTTAGATGCTAAATAAACTGCCAGTAATTAAATGTCAAAGTTGTTAACAATATAACGCGGTGCAAAACGCAATGCTCTGTCGAAATTCGTACTTGATCAAAGATTAAAATCGGATGTCGGAAATATAAGTTACCGTCATTTTCATACTTTACGCGGAAGAAGTCACATTTCACAACTAGTAACTAATTAGTAACCAATATGTCCAGGTGGTTTAGGAGTTTTATAACTAGATATTAAGGAATCCTAATGGGTACCTAGTTAGAGACAGAGGGTCAAGTAGGGTATATCTTCAATCATATACTGATTGCTAGAATTACAGTGAATGCGATTATTCACTGTAGGTATCTTGCGTCAAGTGTCCCCGTTTCTTCAGCTGCACTCCACCTGCCCCAATAAAAACTTCAATAAAAGTAGCATTTAAAATATCATTTAACTGATAACCCATAAGGCAGACCACATATACGAATGGACTATTACTCAAATAATTAACAGGTATACAAAAACACCGCGTACAGTATTCCATCTATCCGGCGAGCAATTTGAGCCTGCACAATTTATGGACATGTCGTAAACGTTAATAGGTAATTTGAATAAAAAAGCGGACTTTATGGTCACAATTCATGGACGTGTTTTAATTATGACGGCAATCTGCGGCATCGGGTTCCTAATTGCTATTATAGGCCGCGTATCCATCATATGAACATTTTATTAATTTGAACTTTAAAAAGCGCACTCCATGTTAGCCGGGCCTTTTTTTCGTGCGAGCGAGAAAATGCTCTAAGTGCAAAAGGGACGGGTGACCGTAATCCACTTATACGGCACGGTCGGGTTGCCCTCGTACATTTTTCGCGGAGAATTTCGGGAATACCCCTTAATGCATATTAAGCCGGGTCCAGCCTGTTTGCAATGAGGCTCGATACGTATTGAAATGAATTTTCCATAGATTCCGGGATAACGAGGCCGCGACCCTCCCGGCTCCTGCGGATTATTGTTTCAAGCGCTTTTATGAAATCCCTGAATGTGCGTTTAACTTGCATTTAAATCAAAGGTAGAACCGCAAAAGAAAAAATAGCAGCGCTTACATTATGACTACCTTGTAGGTACGTCTATCTCTGTGTACTAGGTACTAGTGTAGGTACTCTACCTTACGTTCATGATGAACGATTTTCAGAAAATTTATGCCAACATCAAAAGAGAAATTTGTGAAAACTGAACATGAACATAGGCACCCCCCAGCCAGACAATTCCAGTTTAGAATTTTCGTCTGATACGGCAAGCGTATTATCATCCGTAGCAATAGACTTGGTAGCCGATCTCGAGCATGAACTCAGTCCGGGATTCACCCTTTGTACAAGGCGGTACAAAATGTCAACTCGGAAGTCTAGTTCCTGCTTAAGGTCTGCATAATCATTACTACGGATCAAGACCAAGGGGCACAAATAATTGTTTAGGAGTGACACGCTCTGGGACGGGAGAGGACGATCGACTAGCCGCAACCGGTCGACCACAATCAGCCGGCTATGCAGCTCTGAGCCAATATAGGAAAGTAGGAGTGACGTTCTCTATATAAGTATTTATATCGTTGTCTAGCACCAGTACAAGCTTTGCTTAGTTTGGGGCTACGTCAATATGTGTGAAATGTCCCAAGATATTTATTTATTTATTTTACTTAACCGAGGGAGCGACTAAAGATAGGTAATTGAATTATTTAGTTCCTATCTTACTGCTGAGCAAAGACCATACCTACCCCACTTATTGCACTACATATAATTTCAACTTTCAGCATCTTCTGGCTCGTTCTTAAAAAAGAACTCTAATTTTCTCCAAATACAGCTAAGAACACGCGCGACTAACTATCATATCAAAAAAAACTAAATCAAAATCAGTTCATCCGTTGCGGAGCTACGAAGTCACAGACAGACACACAGATACATACATTCACGTCGAGCCTAACACAGCTCTTTCTGTTTTGGGGTTTAAAAATAAAAACAAAAAAGTGTACCTATCCACACATACACAGCACGATACGCTAGTTCCTTACTTATCTTTACCTATATCTACTCGTTATACCTTACCAACCTTATTTATTGACAGAAGACTAAGTATTTACCATCGCTTCCAAATCCATTCACCGCAATTCCCCTGAGCTAATGGCGTGGAACTAAAACAATGATCACGACCGAGAACTGAATCATTCCCACTCGCACTTCACCACAATCACAGTCACAGATTCAAAGAAATACTGAAATGTTAAATTATAACCATAATAACACACGGAGCCTTTAAAGATTTGACCGCAAGGTTAAGACAGCAGTGTGCCTCCGACAACACCCCAGCCTGCACTGGTGGGCTAAATGAGAAAGATTTCTCCCATTTCTTCCCATTCGAGAGAGAATATAAAACTCTTTTTCGCCTTTTTTTACTTCCAACTTCGTCTTAATATGCCACCCGCTCGGACCTTGGTCTTGGGGGTTAGGAGTCGATAGAGGTGGCGAGCAATTCATCGATCCATCGCAATGCTATTTAATTGATATATCTACATATGCAATAGTAATGATGATGATGATGATGATGATGATGATGATGATGCTATGTATGCTGTATAATACCAATGTCACCAAAATTAAGAGTCCCCAGTACGCACGGCGTTTCTCAACTTTTCATACCAACGTATTTTCGCTATTATTCCCAAATTACTAAACAGATTGACTCGAAAATTGGTACACATAATAACATCATTATCGTGGGTGTCCGAAATCAGTAAATGTCGTGGTAAAATAAAACACAATTAAATTACAACCAAAAAACTGAATTTTGAAGTAAAATGGTCCTAGTTTCTTTGTTATTTAATTTATTACAATCAAAGTGTATTTTGGACAATAATATCTCTGCTCCACTCTTACTTGTAAAATTTGGTGTCAATCTGAAAAGCAGTTTGCGAATTAAAACGTAACTACGTTTGTATCGAGAAAGGAGCGTACTGGGGACTCTTAAGTCGAATATAACAAGCATAATGACCATCGTATTTTAAAATGACCCCAAAAAACGAAAGATTTTAATTTTGTACTACTACCTACTTCCGATTAATAACAAGCTATCACCGAAAGTTGTTAGTAAATTTTCAAAACGACAATTATTTACAGACTTCACAATTTTTACTTCACATTCTAAAAGTGACCAATGTTTCTTTTTTTGGTTTCAAAGGAAACAATCACAAACATGAAACAAAACAACAATTTTTTTGTATCTGTCTTTTTTAGTAATCATGGATTTATATCGTTTGTTATTCTATTTTCAAAATGTATTACATTCATTTATTCATTTGTTTTTTTTTAGTAATCATTAGTTTCTTAGGCCAGGTACTGTTACCTACTTATTATGTGGCCAGGTCTGCCGCTTCTCAAGGCGGGGGGTGGCTGTGTTAATCGCAAGCCACCCCGTCTTCGTTAGTCTAGAATTAATTCGTTGATAAGACGCCGCGCCTCCGGGCGGCTCCTGCGCCAGGGTTGCCAGGACGATACAATCAAAGAAGACAAAAAGAAAGTTTATCTTTCAAAGGCATGCAAGAAAGGCACTTTAAAAAACTTGAAAAAAAAAACCGGCCACACATTACGATATCACAAAAGATTTGTATCCATACTAATATTATAAATGGGAAATAACGAACCGAAATGACGAACTTTTCACACGCTAAACAGGAATCGAAATGTTTACATTCTGAGCATCTATATTAAAATATAGATTTCATCGTAATTACTGGTTCCTTAACAGGACAGACCGCCCATGTTCCAAGTCGTGTTTTCTTTAAGAGAAACCTTCTTACATAGAACGTTACTTGCTTACGCCTAGTTTTTCACGTTACCTGAAAAACATGACATTGATCCATTACATTACATCCAACACGTTTTTAAAATTGTTTGCTGGCACGAAAATAATGGCCATTTAACAAGACCTTTGATGATTATTATTATTTTCAACACACTTGCTCGAAAACGGTATCATTGCAGGCAGGCAAAGCGGTCGCTAAGGCCCATATTATGACCACGGGCTTTCGAGATTTCTTTTGAGCCCACGGGCCGTAATGTATTTTTTATCAATTGTTTTTTCTGAAATAATACAAATTAAAAAGTAAAACTACTTTTAAATGACCGCACCATTATTAGTGGCCAGTACGAACTGAATGTTTAAAAATAAACAAAAAGAGGTTTGTTCGCGAAGAAGACGAAACATCTTAAACTAAATACATACATGTAACACTTGCACAGGTCGTCTTAGGCCCGGTTCCTATATCCACGAAACGCCTCGTTTTGCCTACGGACGGTTGATTTTTGACATTTGTTCCATAGAGAATCTGTCAAATTTTAACCGTCCGTAGGCAAAACGAGGCGTTGTTTGGATATAGAAACCGGGCGTTAGTGAATATTTGTGTGATGAAAAACATGATGTGTATCACGGGTGGTATAGGAATTGCAGTCTCGAGCCCGCTTATAGCCCTCACTCAACCTTCGGTTTCGGGCTTATAAATGCTCTCGACTACAATTCCTCGTTTACCACCCTGATTACACAATGTACTATTATACATACTAATAACATGCATACCTACATTGTTGATCTTTCGTGAATGACTATAAACGTTTGCACATGGTTTGCCCCAAGCAGAATTCGATCAGCTACCTTTGGCACAGTAGGCATGGATACTCAGTGGCAACCGCTCCAATCCGATCGGCGAAAATAGGAAAAAAAATCGTCGAAATAAAAACTGCCCACGCGACAGCCCTGGTTTTCAAGAGCAAATTAAAAAGACGACCACAGGATCGGGGGGTGGGGGGGTATTACACCCCGTCACTGACCCTTTCTAATGAACACTGCACTCTCGTGCCGTCCTCTTCCACCCCCTTCGGGGTCTTAGGGGGGATTTGCTATAACACCAATCGTTGCAATTTTTGATGATTTTAATTCGATGAATTTAGTACAATTTTAGCGTTTAAGCCACGTTATTAATTACTATCTTTTTTCCGCAACTTCGTATGCACAATCACGTTGTTGACCGTTCCCGTGGGAATTTCGGTAATTTATCTCTTAATGCTCCCCTCCCGTACACTCCTTAAGGAACCTAATCCTTTCAGCTTCCTACGTTTCGGCTGTGCGTTGTCATCAGTAAGTCAGCACTCAATCATTGGATGAAGAGATGATTTTTTGAGATTTGAGAGTTGATTGATTAATAACTCTTATATGGTAACCATATATGTTAAAACAATATAAATTCACAAAAGCAATTAATCTTAATACTTGATGCAAAGAGCATTATTAATTATATCAAATTGTTCCATACTTAATTAAGAAATTGCAATAAAATAAACAATTTCATTTGAACAGCTCCGCGGCCTCTTCAAAGGCGCAGTGAATAACTAACTGCCTTCAAGCCTTACGCTCTAGACTCGGAACCAATGTAAATTCCACCGTGTTATTACTACGCATACTACCTTTAGCAGAATCCAACGTATACACATCTAGAAACAATACAATATACTTTATTGAACACCACACAATCAAGGAACAGTAGACATAATGTAATTACCTACACAAAAAGGTATGGCATACAGCAGGCGGTCTTATCGCTTAATAGCGATCTCTACCAGACAACCTTTGGATAGTGGAGATGAAGAAAAACAAACTAGGTTGATAGGCGGTGCTCTGTACTAAGATGTGCAGAAGAAACAAACACAGAAAGTAATAAACATACTTAAATACTTTTATATATAAACATACATAAACTTACATATAAATAGATAACAACCAAATAAATTTGAACTCTTTTTTTTTATATACAACTGACGGTGTCAAGCAAACATACGGCCCTCCTGCTGTTAAGAGGTCACCGTCGCCTATGGACCCTTGCAATACCATAGGCATAACTCGCGCGTTGCCAAGCCTGAAGAAACCTTTTTATAAAAAACTCTTGGCATATTCAAATATTGTATAAGAAATCCAGTTCCCGCCTGCTTAAACCCGATGTTAATACGGGATCGGGATGTATAGTAAAATTCTAAGTCTACGCGGGACGAAGTTCGCGGGCATCAGCCAGTATTTCGTATAGTAAGTTTTTATTCTCAATTTTCACTTTTATTCTCCATTTTCAAGTCCAGTCCTACTAAATTTCACACGGTCAAAGTCGCAGGCGGAAACTGGATTTCTTATACAATATTTGAATATGCCAAGAGTTTTTATACCTAACTTTAACTGTCTATATGTCTATAAGTTAGGTATAGAAGTATTGACAAATTGGTTTGACTCGCGGCAAACCCGTTCCCGTGGAAATATCGGGATAAAAAGTCAAATCCTATGTTATTGCCTGGGTCTCAAACTATCTGCATACCAAATTTCATCCAAATCGGTCCACTCATTGCGACGTGAAGGAAGGACAAACAAACAAACACACTTTCACATTTATAATATTAGTATGGATTATCTTCTACAGTACTGTCTATCTGATAACTATGTAGTTACATACATACCTACTCGAACCCAAATTTTCAAGTCTATTTCCATAACGTAACGACATGGGTCAAGCAAGGCATTCAATCTTGATCCTTGCAGGCTTGGCAACGTATTCGCGATCTTATTATTCCCCATGGGCCACAGAGACCACTTACCATCAGGTGGCCTGTATGCTCGTTTGCCAAGAAAAGCTTCTGCTATAGCACGACACAAGTTAGAAGGCGCGCGGCCAAGCACTTATGCCGTCGATGCAGAGCCCATTATTGCTTAATTGGCGTGCCTTCTAAGTTGTGTCGTGCTATACCTACTTGATGACCTCCAGAAAACATATCATATGTTTTTCCCAGAGTCACGAAATATCTCTATGCAATTTTTATCTAAATCGGATACGGTTTTAGCATGAGAAAAGTAACAGGCTTTCACGTTTATAAGATTAGTGTGGATTGTCTGTCTGTGGTAATGTCACGGGACGGTCACCCATCATTAGCTGACCTCGGCGGGGTTTGCTTAACCCGCGCAATCCATCAGGCGCCGTACCGCTACGTCGAGCCTCGAATCGCGGGACAAGCTGTGACGGAGAGCGTTTTAGTAAGGCTGTATCCTACGAATAAAGGCGCCTACGAACGGATTACAAAAAATATATAATATATGTGAAACCAAAACTTTGTTTGCAGTCGGGTTTTTTATTTTTTCAAAAATCGAGTTATTGAAATCAGAAGGGGCCAAAAAATAGAGAAAACAATAATGTAATAATCGGAAAACGGTCATATAAGGACGGTTGCGTCTTTATTCGTAGGTGGGGCGATAGGAGCATTCGCTCACGTAGGACACCGGGTAATACATTGCGCGATCGTGTCTCGCCGCATACTGTATCTTGTTACACGCAATCTTAGTAAAACGCTCACCGCTGCCGCTCGTCGCGCGAACTCGTAGCTACACCACCGTCAAGCTGTTATTAGTTCTACGGAAATGCATGTAATAACCTAAGTCTGGACTCGAGAGTCTCAAGATGATTGATTCGTGTAAATGAGTGTTTCTTAATGGCATCGCTTATTCTTGGAACTCGACTGATATGACACGGTTGCGAAATTATCGTCGTTGCGTTGCATATATCTAATTTATTTACACTTGAACTAATGGAATAATTCAAATAACCGACTAAGGTTTTTTAACAGCTTTTGTTACAACTACCTTAAGTTTTCTTTTAATAACGATTATGAATTTTACTAAGCATTTCCTTTTCATTTTCCTTCCAATATCAAAACTTATTTGCTGTTCATATAGGTTACTCGGGTCACACCGAATGCGTCTGCGTCTGCGGCTCGTCTGCACTGTATGGCATCAGTTCTGGTAAGACCTGTCACTGATTTAAACTACTCTTTTGACATCTGTAAAAACAAAACGCTTTTAACATAAATTATACTTAGGTATAAATAAAGTAACCGCCGCTGGTTTAATTGTCACTTGAATATTTGTTCAAATATTTGTATGAAAAATCTTCGCAAAAGATAATGAACAAATTAAGTGGTAATTAACGTCTCCGCTGGCGGTGCAGTGTACCGTAATTCACTTTTATTATTTTCATCTCTGAACATAATTTACACTTTGAAAAAAACGCGTCAGAACGAGTTGCGCTGGCGTAGCATCGTTCCGTACAAGAAGTTACAGTCTCATCAAGGATCCGAATTATTTACGTATGAAATTCAATCGTAAATTCATCACTGGGCTTTTCGGTGAAGGAAAACATCGTGACGAAACCTGCACGCATCTGCGAAGTAGTTCAAGGATGTGTGTGAAGTCCCCAATCCGCACTGGGCCCGTGTGAGGACTTTTTTGTTTCAGTGAATAAACATTTTTCAATTTCTATTAATTACTGCTCATGGAACCCTAAAGACCCCAACAAACACTAATTAGACACGTAAAATAAATGCCCGTCAGCACGTCAGGCATTTAAAAAACATAAACTTTAATGTGCATATATGATTTACACAACTCGTTGCTCGCTTACATATCTCATACTTATACTGTAAAGTGTAATAATGCACGGGGTTAGCGCATTTTTCACCGCCTTTAAACATTTTGAGTCTCATTTTTATCCTACTGACATATTGGCTGCTGATATATTACATGTACATACATACATACACATACATAAACTCACGGCTATTTCCCGTTGGAGTAGACAGACATTTAATTTATGTTTAGGTTTAACCTACTGCCTCTCACAAAATGCTCGTTCTCGTTAGTTCGAATCCAGCTCGCACCTCTGAGTTCCAGTAAAGGCAAACATCGTGAGGAAACCCGCACTTATCTACGAAGAAAGTATGAAGGATTTGTGTGAAGTCCCCTATCACTATCACCACTGGCGCCACGTGGGGACTATAGCCCAAACCCATTCGTGATGAGAGGAGGCCTGTGCCCAGCTGTGGGATGGGAAATAGGATGTGGTGGTGGAAAATATTTAAAGGATTGGTACTGTGGTGCACTTGCAGCATTTACCTATAGTAACATATGGACGAACAGTGCCTAACAGAATATGTCTAAATATATGTTGCAAACTGACATTAGAAAATACGTTCCAATATGCTAATAACGCGTCTTTATAATATGTGTCAAGATAAGTATTTTATACAAAAGTAAACCTTACACAATAAGAATTAAGTGTCAAATTTACTGAGCGCCAAATGGGTACCCGAGTTGTTTGGGCACCCGTTTTGACGGGCCATTTTTCTTCGGCTGATTGTGAATCCTTACTTATAATAGATCAATGACTTGCAACGAAATACTAAATGAAAAGTAAAAAGATATAAGCATGCGTGTGTGGAACTGTGCACAGCACGTCTTCTGGTTTACACGATGATAATTAATGTATGCCTATGTCATCTGGGAGTGTCTAAGCTGTGGTTTACGCGCCTGCGCCCGCGCAGTGCAACTTAGCAGCGGTCACGTGCGTACGCCAATTAAGGCCGCCAATTAGCCACTCTATCACAATCAAGGGCCTTAATTTAGACCCATCGCGGCCGTAAAGGCGATTAAGCCACTTCGTTAATCAAGTGAAGCAAAAGGAGATGTTTACAGTCGGTACAATTTCTTCATCTAAATATATACAAGTTTAAAGATCTGACTGACTGATATACTACTACTACTATTACTTCAGCCTATTTGCGTCCCACTGTCCCACAGGCCTCCGCTCATCACGAGAGGGTTTGGGCTATAGCCACGCGGGTCCAGTGCGGATTGAGGACTTCACACATCTTTGAATTAATTCGCAGATGCATTCAGGTTTCCTCACGGTGATTTCCTTCACCGAAACTTCATTGACTGACTGATATATCACAGTTGAATGTACTGGACAGAATACTATGCCGTAGATATATCTGCTAAGAAAGGATTTCTAGAAATGGAAATGGGGTTGATTTTTTTATCGAATTCCGCGCGAACGTAGTCCAGGTAGAAGCTAGGTATCTACGAGTATGTCTAAAATAACTACGACAATTTCACGAATTAAATATGATAGAGCCACGCTGTAATCTTTGATTAACTGCTCTAACTTAGCCGTGGTGGAAAAAACCGTGGTAGCCTAGTTGTTCGACCTACCGCCTCTCATGCCGAGGGTCGGGGGTCCGATTCCGGCGCGCACCTCTAAGTTTATTCTCAGATGTTTTTTGAGAGGTTTTTCCTCATGACATTTTCCTCGGTCAGTGCTAAATTTAAGTTAAATTCGCACATACGAGTCGAGGCTTGGACCACCGACCCTCATCACGAGAGCCAGTAGGTCAAGCCACTAGCTAGATTAACACACGTCTTCTATTTAGTTGTTACAAGCAAAATAGAAAGGGCAATACATACCTCACAATCAGGTCAAACACTTAACCTTCCATTTAAGCGCCGCAGTCGGGATACGGAATGCGTTTGACCGGTAAACTGGCCTTTTCTTTTTACTATCTGTCTGTATGATGGATTGTCGTGAAAGGTGTTGCAAAGTGCCCAAGTTCAAAGTCCTTACTATATAGGACATAGACATAGACATAGACATTTATTTCTCAATATCAAATTACAGCATATTTTACATGTCAAAATAAGAGAAATTCACATTGAGATCGCAGGTTACGCAGGGTATAGACATAGACATAGACATAGACATTTATTTCTCAATATCAAATTACAGCATATTTTACATGTCAAAATAAGAGAATTTCACATTGAGATCGTCAGAAAGAATACAAAATAAAAATATAATGAAAATCAGGAATATACGCAGGTTATGTACCTAAATTTTTCAGAGTACAATAAAAAAATACATTTTGTCAACTTCCTAAACCTAGGTTTCATGCATCAGAAAGTTAACAAAAATAAATATTTTTTTCATAGTGCAAAAGTTGTACAACTACAAATTAAAAATATTAATGTGTATGTCCCTTTTTATCTAAAAATGTATTTTCTTTTTTCTACCTATTACTGAAAAATAAAGTAGATTCGATTTCGATATTTATTATATTATTATTAGGCTTATTATACTTAACAAACTTGGCCATCTCGTATAACCCGCGTTCACAGGTCTCATTTACCTGCTCCTAAAGGAATTTCGTAAAATCCTCTCTTAGTTTCCCCCCAAATTTCAGCTTTGTACGACAAGCAGTTTCGTCTGTCCGCTGTCTGACAGTCACTCAGTTCCGGAAAGGTTTTATATGTTTTGAAATTGATTATTATTTACCACGTACGGATACAACAAACTTTCAATAAACATTCAACATCTCGATACCGTACGATAATTCTCCGATTACAATCGAATTCTTACGGACACTCGATAATTTGCCGAGGAAGGGGCCTATTAGCGCCCAAGAAACTGGCCATTAGCACGGTGTCACTGGAGAGAGGCAATAACACCCGAACACCCTTTGTTATTGAATAATTGCAATAATAACTGAACTTCCTTTGTTCGAAATAATTGTAATTGCAGGTTTGTCTCTTCATCGATTCAACGCACATGTTTTTAATTGCTCTCAAACAGCGGGTCATTTGTTGGGTTTTTTATGTCCACATTAAAGCACACACCATCTCACACATAAAGGCATCTGTATGTGAAACTCATCATGTACGGTCTAGTAAAAAAATCCATACTAATATTACAAATGCGAAAGTAACTGTCTGTCTATTACCTCTACAATCTACAACCGCTGGACCGATTTAGACGAAAATTTCTGAAATTTGGCATTGAGATAGTTGAAGTGCCGGGAAAGGACGTAGGCTACTTTTTATCCTGCGGGAAAAAGCGTAGTTTCCGCGGGATCGATAAAATATTGTTGGTAAAAGGCCACGGGCCACCTCATGGTAAAGTGGTCTCTGTGGCTATACGAGTAAGAAATTACTACTATTATTGCAAGAAATTATTACTTTTGTTGCAGACCTTGAGGACTAAGATGGATTGGCTCTTAATCGGCTCTCTTTTTTGTAAACGCAACCATTTATTTAATTTAATTTTGTAATTGTAATATGGGTTACTATCGGAAATAAAGAAAATATAATATGACTTAGCTTGTGCCCGCGTTATCGCGTTCCCGCAAGAACTACGCGTTTTTCCGGGATGAAAAGTAGCCCTATGTCCTTTCCCGGGACTCCAACTATCTCCATGCCAAATTACATCCAAATCGGTCAAGCGGTTAAAGCGTGAAGAGGTAACAGACAGACAGACAGAGTTACTTTCGCATTTATAATATTAGTATGGATTATTCAAAATGATTTTTTTAGCAACATGAAAAATATACCTACAGACGTACCAATTGATGACATTATCAAAAATTATATGATCAATCGATTTAATATCTTAACGATCGATATTAAAAGAGAAAACAGTATAATATGAATAATATCCAAATAAGCTGCAATGAGTGGAAGCCACTGCAATTTTCATACGCGTGTTATTGTAATAGAAACACCTTTCGCTTTCAAAAGCCAAGCGTATCTTTAAAGGTTAATTTTTATTATAATAAACGCTTTAGGGATATTTTACGGTACTAGTTAGTGCACAAAATGAACAGGTACGTGTAAATATGTACTTGACTGTAATTAGACGAATTAAACTTCGGTGTAATATATACTTACCATACAGATGTGAAAGATGGTCATTATTGGTTATGTTTTTCTTTCATAACAGCCGTGGTGGCCTACTGGTTCGACCTACCGCCTCTCATGCATAGAGTCGGGTGTTCGATGCCAGCTCGCACCTCTAAGTTTACTTATATATATGCGAAATTCAATTTGAATTTACCACTGAGCTTTTCGGCGAAGGAAAATTTCGGTGATGATAAATTCTTTTTCTGACGTGTAAAAGTGCGCTATTGGCCAATTTGCTGAATAAATGATTTTTAATATTTTTTTTAATCGCGAGGGAACCTTCACACATCTGCGAAGCAATTCAAAGATGTGTGTGAAGTCCCCAATCCGCACTGGGCCCGCGTGGGAACTATAGCCCAAACCCGTGATGAGAGGAGGCCTGTGCCCAGCAGTGGGACGCAAATAGGCTGTAGTAGTAGTAGAGAGCTGAAATTGCAATGCAGGTTCCTTAGGGACGTAGGGTAGCACTAAGAGAGGATTTCCCGAAATTTCCACAGGAACGGAAAAAAAGAGAGTTATACAAGTAGCCTTAAACTATTTATTATTATTTAAAATGATCGTTTATGATTTACATCATTTCCCGCCGGAATTTCAATATTAAGTCATGTAGGTACGCGGTCAGAATCAGTAATTGCTTTTCATAACTTTCCACCGTGATTTCTGTTGCGTATCATAACCCATATTATTGATCCGAATCAAACAAGAAACTCCCATATTTAAATGAGATATCGTAACAGTTTAATAAAACGTAATTACAATGTAAGGCTCAATAACAGTCATTAAAGCTATATAGAACATAATTAACTTATAATAAAATCTTATTACATGCGTTTAATTTTAATTCACTGGATATTATGTATTAATTATCAATGTATGGTTGTGAACGGTTTACGATCATATAAATGCGTAAGTATTTTTAACAACTGAATTTAATAAAAATAACGGGCTATGAAAATACATAGGTAGATTTTTTAAGGCCTTTTCTAGCAGGATTGGTACAACTTGATGTTTGATAGTTGAAATTTATTTCTATTTTCGGAGTCATATGCTTAATAATTACGTAGTATAATGTAAATAATGTTCATAATATATTCTATTTTTGAGGTTTCTATGTATCCATACTAGATAATAGGGTCACCGACATATAGCTCGAAGAAATACAAAACTTAAGTATATACTGTAGAGGGGGGTTGATGTTAGCTCAGGTAGATGCTGCAGGCACGGAGATCAGCGGTGGAATCCGAAGACACGAAGACGATGTCTAACTTATTAAAATATCTAAATCTTGAAGACATGGCCCTATTACTGCCCTAACACTGCCCTAACTATGAAATAATAGATTTTAAGTTGAATTGATATTATATTTTGAGAGATGCGTTCATTACAATGGCTATAAAAAGACTAAATAATAAATGCTACACAATTCTACGCTTAAAATTACCTATTTCTGAAAGAAAATGTGACAACTAACCGATTGTACTCGGCCAGTCTCCACAATACCTATGGCAGTGGCGGGCGAGGCACTTGCCCGCAAAACTGATAAGTCTGATAACACATCAAAAATTTCAAATGTTAGGGGATCAACGCAGCGAATAATATATACGAGTAATATAATATATGACGAGCATGCGGAAGAAAGTAATTTAATAAGCTTCGAAATGTTTTGAAGTCGATGGCCGACGAATCTCACATCTCCATTACGCTCAATAATTTTTAATAGTTTTTTTTTATAATGAACCATTAGCCCATAATTGAAACGTTACAATCATTCCTTTCACAATTTCTAATTACTTTTTATTACACGCACCAAAGTTAATTTAATATAACGTAATAATCTGTTGAAGTCACGTTACCGTGTATGTATGTAGTTCCGGTTATGGAGTGTGGAATGTGTCTTGGTAAGGAGCGCAATCTTATATGGCGGAACAGTTGAAAACGTGTCCAGCGGATTTGATAAGCAACAAAACAAAACACTCTCCTCACAACCGTTTTCGCTGCGATTTCGCCTCAGCAGCGGCATCTGAAGGCGCTACTGCAGACTATCCGCCTAGGTAGCTTGACTGGAGTGGCGACCGCAGCGCCCCCAACCTACCCGATTTGGTATCCACTTTTAGAACTATAAAGATTGCGCTCCTTTACTTCAACCCTCCATAGTTCCGGTTCTAACTCGAGCGAGAACTATTGGCTATGTGCACGAGTTCAGCGCCACCTAGCGTCCGCAACTTTGTTGGCTCTTAGCTCTGACGTATTCACATTTAATCGCGACAAAATATTATTTATTCGAAAATTATCTATTAATTCATCTCCAAAATTTATTTGATGATTTGGGTAGAGAAAGGGTCGTGAAACCATTTTTGGTCATTCAAATCAAATGAGGTATGTAAAATTGATTCATAAAGTGTGTTTTATTTTGGATATGTCAGGGTTTATTTACTTCATTTCTAGTTGTAGTTTTACTGTAAAACAAGAAGATAAAGCTACTTTAATGGTTTCATTCAATAAGAACAAACGTATAATCATTGTTCCTGTCTCGCTAGTGATAAATTAAATATCGTTTTCAGATCGTAATGAGTATTGTTCTAAGGACCGGGTTTGTGAGTGTCACTCACAATATAAAATTCCAACCACAAGCCGCCTATAAAGGAAAATTGTTGGTTTCTGCTGGACATGTCCGTGATGTAGAGGAATTAAGACCATTCTATAAGAGTAATATCAAATACAAGATTTAAATAAGGTTATGTTACTTGCTTTTTTCTCTTGACGGCAGCTATCCATTTCTTGGATTGTTCAAGTCAAGTTTCCAAGTTGCTGTTGGGAATCGATAAAACTTGAATTTGCTATTTCTGCCAGTATTTTTGCAATGACCAACACCACAACTGCTGTGACCAATTTTTGTCGGCGGAATAATGTGATGATTAGTAACAAAGTCTATACTTTGAGATATGATATGACAGATGACAGAGCCAACATTATTTTTACTTTTGGCCACTATGAGCGCTGAGATCGATTATATTATCCCCACCTAGTACTTCGCACCCAGCGAATAGTGGTCGCATTGTTACAAAATTTGATTACAAAACGTGGGACAACAACATATACGCTACGCCACAGAATAAGTAATAATGCTACACTACTTTTAATCCCGGGAAAACGCATAGTTCCCGCTGGAACGTTCTAAGTAAACTAATTCCACGCGTACCTACAAAGTTGCTGACAGAAGATGTTCATAATAAAATTCATGATAATTATTGGGTGCGTGGAACAGGTATTTCGTGGCATTCCGTAGTAGGCATTGCAATTAGTATCTGCCTACACTGCCCCTCCCTACTGTACCGATATCTATCTTGTGTGCCTACTTCGTTATTACACTATTCAAAACGACCATTTTATATTTGCTGGTGGACAAAAGTGGAACTAAACATCCCACGTGTATTTTCGTAGTAACAATTTGTCAGTGACGCCACTAGCAACCGAAGGTATAAGTTTGTGGGTCTGTAGACAACTATTTGACCCAAAGTAATACGGAGGCAACATTGTATTATCGCGTAATAGCTAATTTGTCATATTATGACGTATCGCATAATCGATCGAGAATCATGATAAAATTGATAACTCTTTGATGGTTCCCCTTGTTTACGCATAATTTTTTTTGGCAGAATTCGATTTTGCATAATTAGTATAGGCATAATAGTGTTTACGCCGAAACTAATCTCGCATAACGATTTTTCGTCGAATTCTAATATGCATAATCTATTTACGCCGAATAGTATTCACGCATAATTTTCGAATTCCGAATATTATTTAGGCAGAACATTACTTTCGCCGAAATTTGTTACGCCGAAAACTACTTTCGCATACCTTTATTTTCGCCGATTGAATTAAATGAGTGTCCTGTATAACATCGATGATTATCTAAATAGGGAGAGGGGGGATTTTTACTAAATGATAACTTCGTTTACTTATATAAAAAATAACCTAACCTAACCTATGCGAGTCGACTTTGCTCCAAACTTTGGTGTTACCGCACACCGTGAATTGCCGAACTCTATCTAATAAAGATAAGTATGTTGAACAAATTATATCATACAAAATTTTATACTTAGCTAAAATCGTTTATGACATACATTTTCGGAATTCCAATTTTCGGACTGGCAATTTTATATGAACTTTGGCGCTGTAATGTAATGTAAGGACATTCAATGTTGTTCCGGACATAAATTCGGACAATATTTCGTCCTATCAAAATTCTGCTAAATTACTAGTATGCCAAACAATATTATGCATAATAAAAATCGGCCAAGTCAACGTTATGCCAACACAATATTCGGGTAAACACCCATTCGGCCAATTAAGAATTATGCTTAATAAAAATTCGGCAAAGTCAAGATTCGGCGTAAATAAATTATGCGAAGCCTGTTATGCGTAAACAGTTTCGGACAAAAAGAATTATGCCAAATAGATGGCACCCCTCTTTGATACGTTTAGGATTCCGAACCCCAAGAGGTAAAAACGGAACCCTTATAGGATCACTCGTGTGTCTGTCCGTCCGACTGTCACAGTTGATTTTTATTTGATTTCTTTACTTCAATCTGCTTCAATAAACGTAACTAAGTAGGCATATGGTAATTAAGGAAAAGCTGTAATTAATTAGAAAATTTTATGAAAGTGGTAGTAAAAGTAATAGTCATTCAGATATGTGTTTAGTTATAACTATGTATCAGTATTAATTTCCAGTTACAAATTAATGTTTATTAGTTTAACGGATTAATTCAGATTTCATTTAGAACTCGTTCTATATAACATAAAAGCCCAAGGAATGCTTTCTTCTAACAGTAGGTAAATAATTGCTTGAAATAAAGAGTCTTAGTCGAGACCGTCTGTTCAAAATACTTAATAGTTGTATCACTGGTAGATTCTGCATAGGCAGTTTCTAAACGACAATTAATCATATAAAGTGGTCGGAGTTTGAGAACCGAACGGCACGATGATTAACGAGTATTTAATTCGATTTTAAACTAAGTAATGAATATTATTTTACATTGTATTCCAGTAATCTATACTAATAATAAGTCTGTAGAAGAAGACGCGTCTGAAACTTGAAAATTAAAGGAAACTATCAAGTTGTGGGGACCATACATAGAAACGATACTGAACACATAATAACGATTTTTAGAAAAAGAAATACTGTATGTATGTATGTCCGGATTTAACTCGAAAACTACTGGACGGATTGCGACAAAATTTGGTATGGGGGTAGTTTATAACACTGGTCAACATATAAGTACCTAGGCTACTTTTTATCCCGGAAAAAGTTTACTATACTATTCTGTTCTAGTAAGTAATTCACGCTGTAATTAACACGTTAAGTCATTTCATTTTACAAAATTGACATACTTATAGTCTATCTGGTTTCAGGTGGTGCCTAGAAGCTAAATTGAAAATTGATTTCTGTTCGAACGAACACATAGGACGTGAGGTGTGCATTTTCATTCCGTTTTTTACAAATTATAATGAAAATGTTTTGGTATAATAGGGTCCATTTACTGCAACATGCAAGTCAAACCTAATTCACATCACTTTATTCTAACAGTAATATTATCGATAGTTTTATAGTATGGTCATACATTGAAGACGGTATCACGAACTAGACTATCACAGAATCGCGCGTTCACGCCTTGCTCTAGATCGGATAAAATAAAGTATCAAGTTACACGGCGTATTGACACGGGCCGAATTAAAAAGCGTCATTACACGGTATTAATAAGTCGTGCGTCGATGGTGAGCGAGATCGGTTCGGACCTCCCCGGAGCGGGCACGCTGCTCGCGCAGGTCCGGATTGCACTTGCGTGCTCAAAATTTTATAAAACGACTCCAATATAGATCGTAGCTAATAACCACAGATTAGTACTGTTGTCTATGGCGTCATTCGCCATATAAGTTCGCCATACTGCATTTTTATTTTGTATCTTGTGGTTTAAATGCCAGCATGTACCTACTTTTCTGTTTATTTTATGTTATTTCACTTTCATTAATAACCCTTTTTATTTTTGTTTTGTGTTATTATTGTTGTGCGTATTTTAGTTCGTGTCACCTTCTGTTTTCTCACCGTGCGGTCTTGACGAAAGACCAGCGTTGGCTTTACAGCTGACACATGCTGATTCGGGACCGTTTCGCATCACTTTATAGGTACTCACTTTTATCATCCTTATTTCTCTTTCTGTATGCGTGCGAATAAATGATTTATTATTATTATTTATATTTAAACTTTTTTCTTTCTCTCCGGAGAGGTGTTTGTGGCACGGGTTATTATTTAAGTGAGAAATTAGGACGCGCGTTTAATTTTGTCGCTTGATGGGCCCCCCAACGGCTCGCAAATCGCGTCGTTGACCCTAAGCGAGACCTGTTTGTAGTGAAGTCGCGCGTCTGTCGGTATGTCTGTTTATAGCACGAGAACTTGACTTGAAGTATTGCCAAAAAGTTCGATACGCGGATAGATCGTAACACCGTTCAACACATTTTTAATCCCATCAAAATATTTCCAAGCGGTGAAATTTCCATTTTTAAAACCTTTCGAATAAAGTCGCGGAGGTATGACCTAGTACGCAATCAAATTGGAAAAAAAAATCTCAAGTCTAATGCCATTCAAAGTCGTTATAAGTAAATGTTGTAAGTAAGTGGAGTTTTCAAATGTCACGCCAACTTTCCTCCCACTCGAGTTGTCGTGTGAAGTTTGTTACTCGTCATACCTACCTACTGAATTTGTTCTATGACTTCTAAAATATCAGTGGGAAGAAGGGAAGAATTTCGTATTAGATTTGAGAAAAAAAATTTTTTTTCTTCGTGGCTTAAATTAAATTAAATTAATATAAATGCAACATAAATGATAATGAAAGAACCATATCGACTTCTTATATTTTGAATTAGCATACCATACCAATGTACCTTGTCAAAGTGTTTTATAATTCGAATTTTCTACTTGCATTGGTCTGACTCCGGCCCTGGGCGATTATATCAGGGTAGCAAAATGCAAAAAGCGCTTCGAAAAATATTTTCCAATATTATAATACCTAATAATTTATAGCTTCATCAGGATCGATTACTCGGCCCGGCACAAAGCTCGGCAAATATTGAAAATGGCAAGTGCTTAAAATACCGTGTACGTGATCGATCCAGCCGAAAGATACTTTAACATAATTTACGCTAAAATAATTGGATTCTCTGGGAAATTACTTTAATAACAGTGGTTTGGTTTACTGCAGCGCCCTCTATGTTGCCGCGGTGGTATTAACATACGCGGTGCCCCCCTCTGTGCTTGCAAGAAAACGTCCTACAAACAGGTGTCTCTCTCTCTCGAATGCGTCATCAGATGAAGCTATTTTAAAGGATAAAACCATCTTCAAGATAGTAGCTTGTATCTAAACTAACTAAACTGGACAGACCTTGTCAGTCCAGGAAGATAAAATCCAAAATCACTTTTCTCCAAGCAGCAGCGAGTTCCCACGAAAATTAAATGCAATGTTGATTGATAATGCGCCAATAATAGCTACTTTGATTTCCACGATGTTTAGTTCATTATTTTCTAATTTTGAAGCAAGCTCTGCTACTGGCAACTAAACAAAACAACTGTGAGTATTTTTTTATTACAGCCAGTATTACAGTCAAACAGCATGGGACTGGCCACTACATGAAACATCGTTCCAAATTCAAAAAGCGCTCCATCTGCCAACGCACGTTCTCATTGCATCTCGGCAAACGAGATCGCGATCTCATAAATCCTGCGGACGCTGCAGGCGTGCCGTAACCGATTAGTAGGTGCGGCTGTACCGCGAGAAACAATTTCCAAAGCATTCGTAATTTATGGCTTCATCGGAGAATCGCGGGGTCACGAACAATGTTGCGGGTGTAGATTTATGTTTAGCCCATTCGTTGAGGTATCCGGATATTAAAATGAAGTAAACTTCGCGTCTGTCACTTAGGTTTTACGTTGAAGCTAGGACGCGCAAAAAAGCAGCGAATAAATTATGTTGATTACTTCAGTTTTTGAAAATAAATAGCATGTTAAATACCTGTTCCAAAAAAGGAGGATATAGGTACAATACAAAAGGGTCCAGTAAACGATAATAGCACTCATCCCGCAGTATATTAATTAACCGAACGATCTACGAATAGGGCAGCGCCATTTAACGTGAGTTATTAAGGAAATGAAATCCGATAATTCAGTAAAAAGAGCCCTTTAAGCACTTTCTTCGAGGGAACGTCAAAATTCTCCGATCTGTCTGCGGAGTAATTTGAAAAACTGGCGTCCGTATGGGTTCCGTACTTTATAAGTGACGTATTTTAAGTCTCGAAATAAATCGGATGGATTTTTGGATAAATGTAACAAGAAAAACTAAGACTAACACAAAATTAAATTGGAAAACTTGAAGCATTTCGTGAAATAATCGAAATTCAATAAATAATTTTATTTTTTACCAAGTTTTCTCCATCGAAATTTCTATTAATGCTTAAATATAACTTATAGTAAGTACTTATTAGAGGATGTTAAGCTATAAACAGTCTATAGCTACCAACGCAAATACATCATAAATCTTGTTAAAAACGTTGTTGTACACGGAGATGCCTGTCACTGGAATTTAAATGACAGAGCGGAAATAAGATTGCAGGATGTTTCAACAGACACGAGCGCCCTCGGCTGGACTAAAACGCTGGTCACATGCAACAATGTATTCGGAGACTACTTATTCCGTACCTTAGAAGAAGTAAGGTAAGCTTAGAATGTCAACTTTCAAACAAATCAGCGTACGCCCGAAATTTGAACTCCATGAGCAACATCTAGATGGCGCTGTGCAGGCGAAGTATGAAAATTTGAAGCACATATGGCGTACATCGGAAATAGCCAGGTATTATACATCTTATTACCGGCAAATGACGAGTGAAGAGGATAGCAACACAGGAAGATTGTCTATCCTGCTCGCTACGCCAGAGCACACGTCACCCAGGCATCCCGCATCGGGCTGACGAAGCAGAGGGTAGCGGGGAGAGGACCGTAGCAGCAGCTCAGAGGCCCAGAGGAGACGACACTTAGGGCGTGCGCGTAGTAGAGTTCAGACCAGTCACTTTGATAACAAAATAGCCATTAAAGCCAGACTTAGATTCCCATTTATTTGTATTGTAAATCTCTTAAAGTATTAAACCGATTGTTATTTGATAATTTTAGTCTAATTTACTTCTGATCCATAAGAATATATTTAAATTGTCTCTGTTCCGTATTCACCTTTCCTTAGTACACCGGTCGTTCCCGCCGGCGCTATTTGATCTGAGAGTGTGATCTCGTATCGCGATTCGCGACGCCGACCGCGTTGACACAATCTACGCGAGCGCTATCCTGTGAATTCCAGTGTAAACGAGACTCCTGACAGTTTTATGCGTCTCGGAACGCGTATTCAAAATAATCGAGAATGTCTCGAGACACGATCGTTGTGAAACTTGAGATTTAGATTTCGAAGTCCAAAGGTGCTATATCTATTAGTTATGAGCTGCTATTGATGACCCCTTCGTGATTTTTAAGTAACATTAGGACAGAAGGCATCCTAACAAATATAATCATTTTAGCAGAAACTTAAGACTAATCAAATTATTATGTTTTCATTCAAAAAAGTGAGAGAAGCATAGATTCTATAAGGTATGTATGCAATAATGAAAAAATATCACTTTTTGTATGGTTTCTTATTGTATATCACACGGAACCCTACAAGTCACGTTTCCGCTGCATTTCAGAGCGTCCCACGGAACAGCCCATTTCATTCGGTCTTATGGGCCGCCAATTGATATAATTACTTCATTAATGGTTATAATTAGTCCGTTATGACTTCTTTTCGGACACGGGCCGTAGCGACGCTCTAATGAACGGCTTCAGGAAATACTTTGTGTCAATGGTGCAGAATAACTACGATATTTTTTATAGCCTTGTGCTTAAATTAAGCGGTCTTTTTCTTTTTTCTAAATTACCTAAGCAGCCAGATTGACGCCATAATGATCGTGTAACCAACTGACTGATAGACGATGGTCCAAACTAATGATTTTAAAAGTTACAAAACCGCGTGGGGCTCAAAATAATACATACACGTCAATGGACAATAATTCGCAAAGCTCGACTCAGATTGCGCTGCAAACGCTTGACCCAAACCAAGACCCAAACAAATTTTTACGGGTTTTTTTGTTGAAAATTTTGAAAGAAAGAAAGAAAATCGTTTATTACCACAAAAAAAAACAGACAATACATAAAAAAAGAAAAATTACTGACTACTAAGTAGATTTTTTGTAGATTTTAAGTAGATTTGTTTAAAATTGTTAAATACTAACCGCAATTTTAATTTTGGTTCAGTTATTTGTGATGAAAATGAAGACATCCGCCAATGCAATTATACCTGCCCCAGATACATACCAAGTCTTTCGGAAATACGTGTCGTCCGTTCTCATTGCATCCTGGAACTGCACAGCGCGGCATTTTTAATAATTTAAGTAAAACCAATAACAACAAATATTTCTCTATGTAATTGACAGATGGTTTGGGTCAAGCGATTGCAGCGCTCCTAGTGGCAGATTTCTTGTCTATTCCATTAATCCAGAATCGTAATGGACGGACTGGACTGATGAAAAACTCAGCGTCTAACATCATCGTGCACTTTCTTTGTATGACTTGAATTTAATTCAAGTACTGAGCTGACTATATCTAATTAAACCAGACCCTCTGGTAATGAGTGGAGACCAGTATTCAGTAGTGGAACTTATATGGATAGGATTGAGGATGGTGTCTGATGAAATGTAGAGTCCCTGCTAGTCCCTTTAGCTTTAATTTGATCAAAAAAATATAATTCTCAAGCAACAAAGTTAGTTCATTATGGCATGTCCGAATGATCATCAACGGCCATTCTTGCCGACGCCCATTCGGTTTTATCGCGTAATTAGTGCTCATAAAATCAGTAGTCGTGGAGGCGAGGTTTCGGAATCGCTCGCGTGCCTTCTAGAACTGCCTAGAATGTCTCTTCTTAATGCCGCGTGATCGCGGCGCAGGCTTCCATACAAGTTTTGTTAATAAACGTCTTTAAAATCACAACGAAACACAAGTATAAGTCAGAAAAGTGGAATGTCACATTTCGTCATGAATCGGGTCTGGAGAGCGGGTCTGGCGTCTTACCTTCAGAACTACCAAACTATTAGTCTTAGAAACATGATTTTAGTGACACTATTTAGCTCATATAATCAGCTCGGTATGACCTTAAGTTGAAACCGAAAATCATTGGCCGTGAGGCCGTGAGCACCGCGACACAGCCCCACAAATTTTCTTACAAATTACCAAGCTTGCGTAACGCACATCTTTAAAAGAAAACTGCAGCATAATTCAAAAATTTAACGTTTTTTTGCATATGATTGCGCCAGTGAATGAGTTTGTGTGGAAGCCTGTGCCTGCGTCGAATCCTGTTGCCATATGAGGGCGCAATTTTCGCGTTTTTGCCACCGCTCGCCGCCATCATAAACAGCGCTACTTTGTCAGCACTGAAATAATAAGGCGTTTAACCTTTTAGAATTATCCCGCGCACCATAAATAACCGATAGAAATCATTTCCCGTCGAGATACTTCACGTTTTTCTGAGCTTTACGAGGGCCGTTTTCAATTTATAAGCGTCCTGTTAAATGAGAAACGACTTGGAAATTTGACAAAACGTGAGATTCGATATCGTGCACAATACTAATTAGATTTAAAAAAAAATGCTGACTACCACTCTAGTTTACAATGTTTATTCTCGATTTATAATCTACTAGCTTCTGCCCGCGACTTCGCCCGCGTGGGATTCGGTTATCGCGTTCCCGCGGGAACTATGCGTTTTTCCGGGATAAAAAGTAGCCTATGTCCTTTCCAGGGACCCCAACTATCTCCATGCCAAATTTCATCTCAATCGGTCCAGCGGTTGAAGCGTGAAGAGGTAACAGACAGACAGAGTTACTTTCGCATTTATACTATTAAGTATGTAATAGTATGGAATTCTATAGCAATTCACTTGACTGAAAATCTGGATGGACTCTTTAAGATTGTGGCCCATTAGGCCATTACATAGACCCTAAAAGTTGCTACGTACAGTACAGTCAGCAGCAGAAGTAGATAAGCTGTCCAGGTGTTCAAAATGACCTACACACGCCCTTAACGTCTTAAGAATAAGGTCGTGTGTAGGTCACTTTGAACACCTGGACAGCTTATCTACTTCTGCTGCTGACTGTACACAGTAGGTACTACAGGTTTACACAACTTAGAAGGCGCGTGGATTAAGCAATAATAGACTCTGCGTCAACGGCTTAAGTGCTTCGCCACGCGCCTTCTAAGTTGTGTCGTGCTGTACAGTCACACTTTTTCTTATAGAACATGTAGAAAGCAATCTTTTATCCTAACGAAGTCCTGGTTTAAAACTACTTAGTTAAGTCCGTTCCCTGATCCAGCACCGTCCAATTGCTCATGTAAGATCATACTTCACTAAGAGATGTTAAAAATTAAAAATATGAAAAAGAAATATTATATTTGATTATATCATCCTTACATTGATAACTTTCGTTACACTTTTCACGAAACTTCGCTCGATACAATTTAATTCCAAAGTAACCTCAAACTCGGACCTTTAATCCAACTTTACTCCAGTTTATTATATCAAACAGTGTAAAACTAAATGTATCAGATAAAATATCCATATTATATGCATACATTGACAGCTTTATAAATGCCATGTTTTTAGACGGTATTTTTATAGAAATTAAAACGCGTTAAATACTAACTAAATCGGGCGTTCTGTGCGTAGCGCTTTCTCTTTCACTCGTTGAACGAGTGACAGTGACGGCTGAGCTGGGTATAGGAACGGCCTTAAATAGCAATCGTCATTATTTCCAGCACAAAGTTATGCCAAAACTTTATAGTCGAAGGGAGCACTGTAAGGTCTGTAAGAAACTTATTTCCACTAGATCTTTTAGCGGATCTCATAAAATTTAATTATTTAAAAAAACCATTTAAAATCCATTTTAGGTCATCCTGGACCTCGTGACTATAAATTATACATTGTATGTAATTTACATCGCATCAGAAACACATCTAATCCGTCGATTCGACCATGTCGGCAATTTAAACGCTAATTTTCCGCTTACTGCAATAAATTATCCATGATTTAGTTCCTTTTGAGATGAGATTAAATCCGCTAGCCAAAGAAGAAGGCTTCCGTTCTTACAGGGTTTGGAACCTTTTGGGGTAGTCACAAGGTGCAAATTAAACAAGCTTTGCCTAATTAAGGCTCCTCTCAGCTTGAATGGTTCAAGAGATTAGTAAATTTTTGGATGCTTCAAAGGGTTAGTCACTTTTGGGTCTTCATTTCCAGTTGGCTAATGCCGTCAATAATAGGGATGACGTCAACTTTTTTTTCCTTAGTCTATCAGGAAGATTATTGAAAAGTATTGGACACGTATTTTTTCTTTTCGCACGTAATCAAACTTATACGGAGATATATTGAGTTGAAATGTCGCGTGACGTCACGGTTAGGTACGATTTATACCTAACGGTGACGTAGTTAGCCCCCACTCTCCAACTTTAATGAGTTTTAACTCAGTCATCATCATCATCATTTCAGCCGAAAGACGTCCACTGCTGGACACAGGCCTCCCCCAAGGCTCGCCACTCAGACCGGTCCTGTGCTACTTGCTTCCACCGGTTTCCCGCGACCTTCACGAGGTCGTCGCTCCATCTTGTTGGAGGCCTACCGACAGCTCGTCTCCCGGTTCGCGGGCGCCACTCGAGAACTTACTGTGTGACTGACTTGACTGAGTTACCCCCCGAACCGGGTAACTCAGTCATTCTTTGTTAATTTGATAAAACAAAAAATACGTGTCTAATATTTTTTTATTACCTGACTGACGGACTAATTAGAATTTCGATTTCTTCATCCCTATTAAAGCTAAAGATTAGATACCCTCTCGCGGTGAGAGGAGGGTTGTACCCAGTAGTGGGACGTACTCGTATAAATAGGCTGTTGTGCTTGGTGGTAGTGGACTCATTTACCGCAATTTATATCAATTTGCACGCATCTGCGAAGTAATTCAAAGATGTGGGTGAATGCCCGCGTGGGGACTAATAGCCCAAACCCTCTCGTGATGAGAGCAAGCCTGTGCCCAGCAGTGGGACGCAAGTAGGCTGTAGTAGTAGTAGTAGTAGATATCAATTTGAACTGATTATCGATCAAATGCTTTCGACACGCTGCAAGAGTTGCTGTTGCAACATGCGGCAAAAGGCCCTATTGAATGTCGTGTGAAAAATACCGGCCATTTCCAAGCCACCATTGTTCAATATTTGGATTGTTTTATTTTTTTCATCGTATCTCACTGAAAATACTAGCAAGAGATCTAAATAATTACATAACTTTTATTGGAAACCTCACATAGTTTTCATCATCATCATCATCATTTCAGCCGAAAGACGTCCACTGCTGGACATAGGCCCCCAAGGCTCGCCACTCCGACCGGTCCTGCTTCCACCGGTTTCCCGCGACTTTCACGAGGTCGTCGCTCCATCTTGTTGGAGGCCTACCGACAGCTCGTCTCCCGGTTCGCGGACGCCACATAGTTTTAGCACGATCGAAATCTCCCAATGCGCCAACGCTTGATTCCACTCGCTAATAGCTTGACCCGACGTTACTAAGAAACCTTGGAATTTAATTTTGTTTCATGAGATCTCATTAGCGATTCCTGTACGTGAGCTTACATAGCTATATTGCAGTGATCGAAATTGTGAGATGCGCCTGAGTATCGTCGCCGTCGCTTTATAGAGGGACTAGCTTCTGCCCGCGGCTTTCAACATCATCATCATCATTTCAGCCGATAGACGTCCACTGCTGGACATAGGCCTCCCCCAAGGCGCGCGAAAGTCTCCATACCAAATTTCATTCAAATCGATCCAGTCGTTTCGTCGTGAAGGAAGGACAAACAAACAAACAAACACACTTTCACATTTATAGTAGGAACTAGTATGGATTATTTTTGTTAATAGGAAGTTGGGACTAAAGAAATACCTAATATGTGTTAACTCAAATGCAATGCATAGTAAATCAAAGATATCCCCAACCCACGCTGAGCCTGCGTGGGGACTATAGCCCTCTCGTGATGAGAGGATGCCTGAGCACAGCAAAATATTCCGGTACTCCATACTGATGCGCTGTGGACAAAATTGACGGTGGTTGTAACAAAATATCCAACCTGTGCTAATATTCTAAATGCGAAAGTAACTCTGCTTGTCTGTCTGTTAGGTGCCCCTTTATGCTTAAACCGAGGGGTTGATTTAGATGAAATTTGATATGGAGATAATTCTTGAGTCCCGGGGAAGGAATGAAATCGAATGGTTGTCGAGGAGCGCTATAACCGAATTCCAAGCGCAAGAAGTCGCAGGCAGAAGCTTAGTAAGTTATTTAGCTTAGATTGCTTTAGATTGAACATGAACATAGGCACCCCCCAGCCAGACAATTCCAGTTTGGAATTTACAGTCTGATACGGCAAGCGTATTATCATCCGTAGCAATAGACCTGGTAGCCGATCTTGAGCATGACCTCCGTCCTGGGTTCACACTTGGTACCAACTCAGTAGTACAAAATGTCAACTTGGAGTATAAATCTTGCTTGAGATCTGCATAGTCATTACTACGGATCAAGACCAAGGGGCACAAATAATTGTTTAGGAGTGACACGCTCTGGGATGGGAGAGGACGGCCGAC
Organism: Aethes cnicana; assembly: GCA_963971205.1. Classification (NCBI taxonomy): domain Eukaryota; kingdom Metazoa; phylum Arthropoda; class Insecta; order Lepidoptera; family Tortricidae; genus Aethes; species Aethes cnicana. The sequence goes on from OZ020285.1 coordinate 3,380,842, forward strand.
TAGCCGCAACCGGTCGACCACAATCAGCCGGCTATGCAGCCTTGAGCCAATCTAGGATAGTAGGTGTGACGGGTGTGCTGTTGTCGGGATGAGCGTTGGTGCTTCCGATGAGTCTTGTTGGAGATGACGATGATGACTAGTACTATCAGCCTCACGCCCTGGTTGACTTCCGAAGTTTCGTCCGACAGTTATCTTGTGAACTTTCGACAGCGACTTCTGACGAGTGCTTCCAATAATTGTGCAGTTCCCGCAGTCCACTGAAGTCCTTGAACGTAGCACGTATTTCGCTCTACACGGAGATGGTAACGGCGCGGCGTAAGGCTGCCTTCGGGTTGATTAATGCAAGTTGTGTAGTTCCCGTAGTTCCTCGAAGTCCTTGAATGTTGCTCAAACGTCGCTCTATTTGGAGATGGTGGCGATGCGGAGTGCGGTTAGCTTCAGCTTGTGCAAACTCCCACGAAGTCCTTGAATGATGCTCGCACGTCGCTCTACTCGGAGGTGGTGGCGGGGCGGTTCTGAAACGCAATTCGTCGTGAGAGTTTTATTAAAATAAAGGTTCAATTTACTTAATATCATCATTAATAAAATTATATTAATAATACACCGTTTCAGATGTATTTCATTATTTCACTATGTTTTATCACAAAAATACTTAAATATGTGTATATTTTAACTGTATGCAATGAATAATTGAATCTTGAAGTACGAGTAAGAGTGATTTGGAACGCGACCTCCGGAAAAAAAAAACATTAAAAAAAAAAAGTTTTAGATTGCTGGTTTTGTAATTTAGAATACCTATACGAAGTAATAAAGAAAATATGAGCGATTCTAGCGATGACGATACGAATTTAACTCCTCCAGAGTTAGCACAAACTGTACGTGACGCCGAAAGTCTTCTTCCCGAAAAATCGCGCGTGAGGTGAAAAATTTTGTGTTTCGCTCAGCAGCAAAGTCGTTTGCGGTCTCGTGCCTTGAAACCCTCGTTACACTCAGGATTCTATATTTGAACCACTCGCTTCGCTCGTGGTTCAACCCTAAAATCCTTCGTTCACTCGGGTCTCAATCACGCACTCACAGCAAACAACAACTTTGCAGCCTTGCATAACAAATAACTATTATTTGCTGTCGCTTTAAATGCCACCGACTGTACACTAACGGTATCAGAAAATGCTAGATTTAGTCAAAAGAAGCTTTAGAAATGGCGCGTATGGTGCGTGGAAGCAATTTAGATGCGCTTGCGCAGATTCTTAGGGTGGAGTCCAGCCATTTGGACTCAATGCAATGGAATGGTGAGATAAGCTTATTTCTCCATTCTGTCTAGAATTCCTCATCTAATGAGATCTCATTTCCTTATAAATGACACATAGCTAAATCTTAAGGCGTATTTGTGTGTGTTTTGTTTACTATAAACTCCAAAACTAAAAAACCAAGACTAAAAAAGACAAAATAGAATACTCTTTTTCGTATTATATTAGACTTCTTCCCGCGTAGACTTAGAATTTGCGTACCCGATGATACTATACATATAGACAGTTATAGTTATAGAAGTATTGAAAAATTGGTTTGACCCGTAGAAAACCGGTTCCCGTGGAAATATCGGGATAAAAAGTATCCTATGTTATTGCCCGGGTCTCAAACTATCTCCATACCAAATTTATTCCAAATCGGTCGACTACTTGCGACGTGAAGTAAGGACAAACAAGCAAACACACTTTCACATTTATAATATTAGTATGGATAGTTAAGAACAATGTGGACCATTCTTAATCACATTTTGAAATCCTAACTGGTACCTACAAATTATCATCATCATCATCACTTTGCCATTCTTAAGGAAACTTCAGATAAAAAAACATGCGATAGAGGAACTTGATGAAGATTATGGCAAAAGGTTCCATATTATTTTGCCCAGATAACCATAGAAACACCCATCGCTGGGATCGCATCGCACCCGGGGTTATCTGCACTTATGCACTAGCCGTCAATAAGGCTCTTAAGTAGGGCGTAAAACAGTCACTATCACTAGTGAGTAATAATGGGCTTGGGAGTTATCGATGTTTTCATATTTCTCTCTAAAGAGAGTCTCTTCTCAACCCGTATCCACCAACTGCTGAGTGAAGGTCTCCTTCAAATTTCTCCATTTTCCCCTCTCCTCCGCTGTTGTCATCCACCGCGTCCCAGCAATCCCCACGATGTCATCTTTCCATCTTACATTTTGACGTCCAACGTATCTGTGCCCTGTTCTAGGTCGCCATTCCAGTCCACCTGTGGTCTTCACTTCTTGCTAGGTGGCCCGCCCACTCCCACTTCTTCCGAGTGACTACTCTTGCAATGTCGGTTAATCTGGTTCGATTCTTTCATATCAAATAGCGACAAACGCTGTAATAAGTACAATACAACCCTAGGGCGGTGAATTCGTTAATGTCCCAGATTGCAGGTGTTTGTGGCCCGAGCCGAACGAAGGTGAGGGCCATAAGCGATCAGACCAAAGCAACTTTGGTGTATATGTAGATATATGTAGGTTTATCGTAAGTGACGTTCGTGATGTCACCGGCTATAGTTTTAAGTCATAAAGGGCCCCACTGAAAACTTCACCGCTGCATTATGCTGAGTGGGATCCATTTTGACACAATCCGGCCCAATTGTATAACCTTGTTTTTTTATTGTATTTTTGCTGTGTCGAATTTATGTGTCAAATAAATGTTTTTCTTCTTCTTCTGGTCTAGTATATTTTTTTTATTGTTTTTTATTGTATTTTCGCTATGTCGAATTTATGCGTCAAATAAATGTTTTTCTTCTTCTTCTTCTTCTTCTGGTATAGTATAATCGGTTTTGTCGATAGATCGTGTCATGAGTGGTCGCGTCGCATCACTAGTGACGACACGACGCGATGTAGTGCAACAAGGCAACTGACGAGCAATCACAATGAGCACTCGTTAACCCGGGGTTGGATCGTGCTGGAGCCGCTTAACTACTGCTTTCTTTTGAAGCGAGGCGGCGTGTATTAGAGGACTTATATCTATTACCGCCACAATCGGCGCGGTGCGGTAAAGGTGCAGTTACCTACATGTTCAGGGAAATCTGGGGTTTATTCCACCATTGATAATTTGAATAGTCGCACAAGGTAACAAGAGGATGGTGGCGATCATGAGATCGGTAAACGCCCTTGTGACCTTTGTAAACATTTTAATCGACATTTTACCCCTCCATTTGCGATGATTGATTGAAAAAGAAGTAGGAGAAACAATAATGCTTAATACACTAGATATGTATCTTTTAATGTAGTGTAGTGGCAAATATTAATGTTAGCATCGATAAACGCTAGCGTGCCAAGTTAATTAGACGAATCAATTGAAATCGTGCCACTACTGGAATTACGGGGCAATAAATCAAGCACAGTGGACAGGAGGAGGTGAACCGCCATTGTCATTAACCGGTTAGCACTGGATCATTATAAACAAGAATGACATGAACTGATCAAACTTATGCCACGTGTTATTACGAACGTTTCTTAAGTTGCCAGGCATTCGTGGGGTGAACAGTGCTCCTGAGACGGGAAATGCTATGGTAGAAACGCGTCAGTGGCAACATTTTAAAATGGTCAACAGTAGTCCCCATTTAGACACAACTTAGAGCACTTATAAGCCGTGGTGGCCTAGTAGTTCGACCTACCGCCTCACATGCAGAGGGTCGGGGGTTCGATTCCGGCTCGCACCTCTAAATTCACTTATGTGCGAAATTCTATTTGAATTTACCACTGAGCTTTTTGGTGAAGGAAAACATCGTGAGGAAACCTGCACGCATCTGCAAAATAATTCAAAGATGTGTGTGAAGTCCCCAATCCACACTGGGTCCGCGTGGGGATTATAGCCCAAACCCTCTCGTGATGAGAGGAGGCCTGTGCCCAGCAGTGGGACGCAAATAAGTAGGCTGTAGTAGAAGTAGTAGTAGTAGAGCACTAAGGCCGTTGACGCAGGGTATATTTGATCCGCGCGCCATCTAAATTGTGTCGTGGTTATGCATTGTATTAGAAACTGAAAAGACGCGAAATCAAGAGACACCATGGCGTTTACTGCTCCACCGATATCACCACAATCTATTTATGTAACTGCTGGGCATAGTCCTCGCGCCCCATCTCATCACGAGAGGGTTTGCTAGTCTACACGTGAGCCCAGTGCGAACTTCCCACAAAATTTTTAAATACTTACTTCGCAGCTTTCCTGACACTGTTTTCCTTCACCAAAAACCTCAGTAGGTAATGTTTCAGTTGAATTTTGCACATAACTTTACCTAGTGGTGCGAACTCCACGGCCCGACTCTACTGTGCATGCCAAACCGCTAGGATAATAGAACGTAATAAATATGGCAAAAATGCACTTAAAACCGACCATTCCCAACATCTATTGTTTCATTATTATCTTCAAATAAGGGGCTATATTCGAAGTCTTAAATAGAGATCTCGCTCTTCCCTATAGGATCGATCACGCGTCAAGTTGAACTTTAAATCTAGCTCCTTAAAGTTAACACGACGCGTGAGCGATCCTATAGGGTACAGAGCATAGACATAAATAATATTTTGTATGGACCCGGCCTAACGTAGATACATGTCATGTATCCCCACTTCATTGGTGTCCAATCCAAAGTTAAACTTGTATCGTGACACTAAAGCTGGTTCACATTTTTCCAACAACGAGACGAGTTTTTAGATACTGAGGAACAGTTTCGAAAAATTTTTTTTTTAAAAACGCTTATTGTCACGCACGCTCGGTGACAGAACTTTGGATTGGACACCGAGGAAGTGGGGACATATTACGTGTACGTTAGACCGGGTATATGGTACAGAGAGATCCCAAATATATATTTTAAGACTTCGAATATAGCCCAAGGTTGTTGTTTTACGATAATAAACGCATGCCCAAAGCATAGAACAAACAATAGGGATGACGACAGGGTGAAGAAATCGAAATTGTAATTAGTCCGTCAGTCAGGTAATAAAAAATATTAGACACGATTTTTTTGTTTTATCAAATTAACAAAGAATGAATAAGTTAAAACGCATTAAAGTTGGAGAGTGGGGGCTAACTACGTCACCGTTAGGTATAAATCGTACCTAACCGTGACCTCACGCGAGATTGCAACTCAATATATCTCCGTATAACTTTGACTATCTGATAAAAGAAAAAAATAGGTGTCCAATACTTTTCAATAATCTTCCTGATAGACTAAGGAAAAAAAAGTTGTCGTCATCCCTATTACACATGCTCCATTTCGGTGAGTTCTATTGTCTCTTTGCTATCTGGTCTTCCATTTAGCAACAAAAGACGTTGTTAAATCCCGATGTTAATGCATTTTCACCATATTAACAGATAAAGTGACACGTCCTACCCCAAGCTAGCTAGCAATAACAGCTATTATTCAATATTCTCTGCGAAATCACCCCTTGACAGCACGAGGACAAACATAAAACTTGTCCCTCGCAAACACACAAACTATTGACAACCAGTAGGTAGCCCTAGTAATATCAATAAATAAGTTATACTTGTCATTGCCAGCAGTGTGGTAGCTTAGTGGTCTGACCTACCATGCAGAGCGTCGGGTGTTCGAATCCTGCTCCTCTGAGTTTACTTTTACATGCTTTTACCTATGTGTGAAATGCAATTTGAATTCAACTCGCATGGGGACTATAGCCCAAACCCTCTTGTGACAAGAGGAGACCTTAGCCCAGCAGTGGGACGTAAATGTACTGTTGTGGTGGTGGGTTGGGTAAAAGTTTTTTTTATCTACATAAGAAAAGGTGAAACTATAAATAGCACTTCATTTAATTACCAACATAAGAGGTTTTGATTTATACTCTTCTTCACATCATAAACCATGCAGTCTCTTACTACTACAGCCTATTTGCGAACCCACTGCTGGGCACAGGCCTCCTCTCATCACGAGAGGGCCCAGCGAATTGGGGACTTCACACACATCTTTGAATTACTTCGCAGTTGCGTGCAGGTTTCTTAACGATGTTTTCCTTCACCGTAAAGTTCAGTGGTATATTCAAATTAAATTTCGCACATAAGTAAACTTAGAGGTGCGAGCCGGAATCGAACCTCCGACTCTCTTCATGAGAGGCGGTAGGTCGAACCACCAAGTCCACCACGGCTTTGCAGTCTCTTATGAGAACTATATAAGTCCTTTTCAGTTTTTCTAAGCTCAATATCGCTCTTTGTATTATTACTCTAGATAAACTCAAACCGAACGATAAAATTATTCGAAATTCAAAAAACCATTTTATTCCATTCTCGATAGCGTACAAAGTGCACTGGAAGAAACTGCACTGTGCAAGAATGCAAGATACCATACCCAACCGGTCAGATATTAAAAACATGGGCGGGACTTAATTAGAAATTTAACCTGCTAATAAATTACAGATGGCCGCCACCCAAGGTGTGGCAACACTCGACATATTTCCCCTGAGAAATGAACGTGTCGTGTTGCCATCACAAAGCGCGTTTTCGGATATTTTCGGAGCGCATTCGTTCTTCATTATGTCATTTCGCTCCAGAACTAATTGTTGTCCATTAGTGTTGCTATATTTATTAGAATTATTTTGAAGTTTAGAAACATGGAAGGGGATCGCTTTAGACACTTTTACGGAGTTAATCTGTTAACTTAGAATATTGTTGACATGTTTACAGAAATAAATATCTTTGAAACGAAATAAGTAGCACTATTATAGAAATGTTTTGGATACCTCTTTAAGTTATGTTAAGAGGTTTGTTTGATTATTTACAGTATGTCGATTACTATTAATGCATTCGTAACTGTAACTACTTTTTCATACATAGGTAGATAGATAAATCGGTTATTTGCCTGTTACAAATGCACATATATCTGTCGTATAGTCACAGCGATGGCGCCACTATCGCGCCTTGCCAGGCCTTGGATTGCCTTTTCGATTAGTCATTTCTTCCATGTCCTTGAGAATCTGTATGGTACCTTGAATATCATTGGTAAGGAAACGACAAGCGAATAGCTTGGGCGTAGCCGGCACTGGGTTGGTAATTGGAAAAGCTATGTTGCTTGGCGAGTGCACTGGGCCCCGTAGATTGGCCAGTAGCTGGAATCTAAATCAGATACGCGCTTGACCGTTTAGAACAAGACCTTTCATTCTGACTTTGACAGTGGATTTTTGGAGCGAATTGCCGGGATAGCCGGAAAAGAAACCCAGATGCTGGAAACGTCGCGTTTTTGGTTTTCCTTTGATATTTCCAAGATGTACAACGGCTGTGAGAGTTACTGTGTTATTCCGAGTCCCCGTCGACATATCTATAAGTAGTTTACATACGTTAATTGTTTCATGCACTACTTAGATTTAGATTTACATACATTCCACAACAACCTAATTGCGTCCCACTACTGGGAACAGGCCTCCTCTCATCACGACAGGGTTTGGGCTATAGTCCCCACGCGGGCCCAGTGCGGGCTGGGGATATCACACACGTCTTTGAATTAAGTACTTCTCAAATGCGTGCAGGTTTCCTCACGACCTTTTCCTTCACCGAAAAACTCAGTGGTAAATTCAAATTGAAGTATTACCGATTCATTACTTTGCTAATTAATATAAATGAATATGTATGGGAAACCAAGTTTCCGTGGTCTCTCTTAACATAGCTAAGATATTAAGAGTCGCTATTCTTAATATCATAAGGTTAATCGAGACAGGCTTTAAACCACGTCCATTCTCAAGTGCTTAATAACCAGTAGGTACAACTCTATAATTATTCGTCAATATTTTATATCCTTAACTTGGTTTACAGTTAACGGAACGGATAAACCTCGACGTAATTGTATACATATCGACACTTGGTTAAAATAAAGGGCTATGTAGGTACCTACCTATATGTATATCAATAATCAAGTCCGTACCCACGACCATAAACATAGACAATGGCTGTAAATAATAATAGACTGGTTATCATTAAGAGGGTTCACTCCGAAAGTTGGCAACGTCGCAAATAGCTGTCAAATATTTTGCAGTTTTCATTAATTTCTGAATAAGTATTACTGAATGAAAATATGAATTATCGCTCTATGGTTGAATAAAACATTAAGTATGGATTGCAACAGTTATCATGGGAACACGAAATTATTAGTATTATGGAAGTAATATCTTTTGAAAACTTTCCATCGCAGTTTCCGTGCATTTTAATGTCATCTTGTCATTTGAATGCCTAACCAACAAATATAAAACGAGACGCGTTATTCAACCATAGAATGATATCTTCCTTTTTAATTCAGCAATGTTGAGAAATTAATAAAAACAGCGAAACATTTGACAGCTATATGCAACGTTGACAACTTTCGGGATAAACCCTCTTAACGTAACACTATTTTTGAATTAATTTCCTTCTATGTAAGGGGTAGATGTTAAAGAAAGTTAAGACAAGTGAGTTTCCCGGGTATCAAATAAATATTCTTTATCTACACTCATATCATAAACCGCGTTCAAAAACCGCAAATTATGACCAGCATTAAGATAAACTGTTTAGTTAGAACAGATTTCTTATCTGTGACAATGTTCTAATAGCTGTATCAAATTCGATGGTCTAATAGCATTCAAATTTCGAACATCTTCGAACAGCAACGGCCGCCTATATTCTTCAGTCAGACAGAACCGAAGTTTGTTCCAAATTCAAATGTTGGCTCTATTTAGTCTTTGCTTTTTGAAAATCGAATGTGTGACACTGACGTATTCGAATTGCCGCCATTGTTGACCGATTATGAAGCATCTTAGAGGATTTATGAAATACTCGGGACTTTCTACTTACTCCTACGTCGAAATCTTGTCCAGGATTGTTCAGAAACGCGATTGAAGAAGAAAAAACGTTTCTTCAGAATTTTGTTGTTTTCCCACTGCGCCGCGTTTTTGAATAAATTGCACCTTGGAAATGGGTTTTGATTTTTTTTGTACATTTTTGTTAATACCTACGGATTCACATTTGTATTTTAATATACCTAAACTGACAACATAAAATGCAACTTTCCTCCTCTTTACGATACTTTTACTGCAATATTCCACAATACACCTTACAGAAACTCATAATAATGTAACTATACATTTCAACACATAATAAACTTAATATTTCACACAAGGAATTATCCATAAAGTATGCTTAGTGGTAAAATACTTGGCCATTTTATCCGTAATAGATAACGTCGGATAACCCTACTTTATTTACCCTGTTCCTTTTACATAGACCTAGCTCTTAAAGCCGTCAAAACCGCCGCTGCCTTTTATGCTGTAACACCGGCTGGTACGAGAATACCGTATTAAAATCCTCGCAAGGAGGGGTGATTCGACGATTGACCTCTTTCTCGAAGTTGGACCTACCTACCAGTCCAGTTAGGTAGGTCCGACTTCGAGAAAGAGGTCAATCGTCGAATCCGACTCGGTTGGGCAGCGTTCGGGAAGCTTCGCAGTGTCTTTTCGTCCAAATTACCGCAGTGTCTCAAGTCGAAAGTCTTCGACCAGTGTGTGTTGCCAGTGATGACTTATGGTTCCGAGACGTGGGCGCTCACGATGGGTCTCATAAGAAGGCTCAAAGTCACTCAGAGGGCAATGGAAAGGGCTATGCTCGGGGTTTCTCTGCGTGATAGAATCAAAAATGAGGATATCCGCAGCAGAACTGGGGTCACCGACATAGCCCGAAGAATTGCGAACCTTAAGTGGCAGTGGGCGGGGCACATTGCTCGCAGGACTGATCGCCGATGGGGCCGGAAAGTTCTCGAGTGGCGTCCGCGAACCGGGAGACGAGCTGTCGGTAGGCCTCCAACAAGATGGAGCGACGACCTCGTGAATGTCGCGGGAAACCGGTGGAAGCAAGTAGCACAGGACCGGTCTGAGTGGCGAGCCTTCGGGGAGGCCTATGTCCAGCAGTGGACGTCTTTCGGCTGAAATGATGATGATGGTGATGAAGGAGGGGTGAAAAGTTCCATTTATGGCGATCTGTTGAGCCGAGCTTATAGCAAAGTGACGTCAACAGTAAGTGACTGAGATTTTATTAAGGCTTTTTTATTGCATGTGGGCCCTTATCACACCTGATGGGAAGTGATGATACGGCGAAGGCGGGACACGCTTACCCAGCAGACACCTTTTCACTCTAGACTAATAGACTTGAATACACCAAGACTGTAGAAATTGAAGAACACAAATGCAGGGAACGAATACCAAATCTTAGCGGTGCGAACAAAAAAAGATTTAGCGCATCGCTTTGTTTCACTCATGAAGAAGGAAACCATCCCGCCGTCTGGTCATCCGATGATAGCAAGTGATAAGTTCCTGAAGTTTCTTCACAGGATAAGCTCTTTTATATGATAGACTACAAATAAAGAAATAATCTATAGGTCAATAACTATCCTCCGTATTTTTTCCAACATTTTAAGTCCAGTGGTTTCGGAGATAGGGGGGGGGGGTTGTAATTTTTCGGCTATTTTCTTAAATAACTCGAAAAGTATTGATCAAAAAAGAAATAAAAAAAATATATTTGAGACCCTCATAAGAAGTACTTTCATTTGATATATCACACGATATAGTTTGAAAAACTCATTAATATTTTTCCAAATTTATCCCACAAAAATAGGGACTATTTTTAAAATTCATTTATTTTCCTTACATATACGTACCAAATTTCAACTTAATCGGTCCCGTAGTTTTGGAGAAAATCGACTGTGACAGACGGACGGACAGACACACGAGTGATCCTATAAGGGTTCCGTTTTTACCTCTCGAGGTTCGGAACCCTAAAAAACGAGGGCACACTTGGCGTGACTCGATAACAGCTAACACTTGCCCTAAGAATGTCCTGGCGCATGACAGTTGCGTAGGAGTGGGTGAATCAGCGCAGTGATTCATGGCAGCCACTGCCGCATTGCTGGCGCGCCGCAGTGTCAATTGCCGGCTTACCCAACCGGCCTTGGACAAGTGCAGTAGCAATACCATGAGTTTACAGTAACCGTACTCACTAGCGACTACGTAAACGATTTGTATGAAGAATAGTACAGCGCCCCTGGCGGTCACTCGTTGAACTAAAATTATTCATACAAAACGTTTACGTAGTCGCTAGCGAGTACGGTCACTGTAAACTCATGGTAGTGCTACAGTGCGACAGCTTAGGGCTCTGTCTAAGAAATAGGTATTAGATAGATGTTAGACTACATTATAGGATCAAACATAATTATTTAGGTATTTTTCAGGATAAAATGAAATACATTTTGCATTTCATACTCGGTATGTCTTAATAATAAATAAGATTTATTGTGCGTAATAAATCACAAAGCTAACTCACAACAAACACCACTCATGATGAAGAATTACGGAAATATTTTATTGATAAAAGTATATTTACAAACTACAACAGCCTATTTACGGCCCACTGCTGGGCACAGGCCTCTCATCACGAGAGGGTTAGGCTATAGTCCCCACGCGGGCCCAGTGCGGATTGGGGACTTCACACACATCCTTGAATTACTTCGCATAATGCGTGCTGGTTTCCTCACGATGTTTTCCTTCACCGAAAAGCTCAGTGGTGAATTCAAATTGAATTTCGCACATAAATAATTTCAGAGGTGCGAGCCGGATTTGAACCCGCGACCCTCTGCATGAGAAGCGGTAGGTCAAACTAGGCTACCACGGCTATTTACATAATAAAAGTATATTTACATACATATGAGCATGTATATTATTTATTAACCGCTAAACGCATGGCTTTTGGTAAAAATACCGTTAATATGACATTGCCTGCTGACCCTTATGCATAGATTAAACAAAATAAATGCAGTACACATACTTACTTCCTAATATGACTTTAATAACCAGTTGCTAGTACAAGTATTTTAAATGACATAAGTGGATAAACAGGTAATGTGTAACTTTGTAAATAAGTGGTAATGATAAGTAAAGTCCGAGCCGTACGCGGAATCCGCCTTAAAACGCTTGGAGTGTAAACCCTATTTAAATGCACAGAATATGGAGACCCAGATGTTTCACTTTAGATTTTATATTGCCGCGGTGTAACAATTTTTTTTTGATCCCATAGGGATATAGGTTTTGTAAGTACCTATATGGGATGGGAAGCACTATGTAGATATTTAGTATATCCATACTAAATTTAAAATCAGTGTAGTAGGTACCACTAGTTAGGAGTATAACCACGTAGTAAAAAGATCAATAAAAACTCATCACATCCAAACAAACTATCACGAATCACGATTATAATAAGAGGGAGAAACTTGTCTGTTACAGACAACTGTCCGTGTATTCACAAAGAACAAGTTAAAAAAATAAAAATAAACTACAAATAGCATTTAAATTTACAGAAATATTTTTTTAAAAGCTAAACAATAACCTAAAAACCTAAATTAGGGCCTTTCGGAAGGGTTCCCATCACGCAGGCAGCATTCCCTCGCTGTATGGCAATAGCCAGTCTTCACGCGAGAAAGCTGCCGGCGCAAGGGTCTCCCGTTGCCTCCCTCAAGCGCTTCCCTAACTCCCTGTGGAGCCCCAGCGCCCCTTTGCCCCATGACCCCATAGTCTCCACCCCGAAGGCCACAAATTAATAGCTCGAGCCTAGGCAGCTATATTTATTAACCTTCAGGCGCTCTCGGGCGTCGGCCGCCGCTCCAGCTCGGCGGCTGGTCGAGGGGAGATACAACGTCACCATTGTGTCGGTGCACGTGGCGTCCCACACCAGCGAGCGGCCCATCCGCCAGGATATCAAAGACATCCCGTCCGGGCGCTTGCCATCATTCCGTACGATCTGCGGCTCCAGAACGGCGGGAACGTTGGCGCTGACGAGCGCCCTTCTGAGGATGTCATTGAGAGCAGCATGGCGAGACTGGCGACCGGCGCCCGAAGAGCAGGAAAGCCCGTGGTGTCCTAGGTGGTCTACGGGGGCTCCACAAGAAGCGCAGCTGTGATCTGAGCAGACTCCAATCCCTAGACGGAGACCAACAGCTATGCGGAGAGTGCTTGGGTCGATGAAAGTACCAGTATAAGTGTGATTTACTTACTTACTTAACTAACCTATTTTACACGTTTAAATAAGTCCCTTTTAGGTTTAATTTAAGGTTATTGAAATAAATGACTCTCATCCTCTCGTGATGAGAGGAGGCCTGTGCCCAGCAGTGGGACGCAAATAGGCTGTAGTAATGGTAGTAGTAGAAATAATAGTACATTTTGATGCAACTGCGAAAAGTTTGTCATTTTATCACGAGTCCCTAGTTACACTAGGAACGAATGAAAATGACAATTTCGCTCGTGTATCAAACGACATTTTTTTAATACATTTGCGAAAAAAGAATAAATAAATAAATAAACAGGATGGAGCTTATAAAACAAGTTTAGGCACGCTCACTAGCTATCAAAAACAAAAGGCGCTCGTTCGGAAATGACAAAATTTTGGCACGTTAAACAGGCATCGAAATGTTTACTTTATTGAGCAACTGTATTAAAAATAATTTTTAATATCTATTTCTGTTACATTGGACCATCTGTGCCGCGCTGTCTGGCGGCGGCGCCTTTGAAGCCCGATAGCGGCACGAGTGATGTGCGCGCGCGCCGCCGCGCTGAAACGCAGTGTTGCCAGCTCCTGCACCCAAAAAAGTCCGAATTTATTTGAATATTATTGAATTAATGCAATAGGAAATATTCACATGAAACATCATTCTGAGATTGAGGATAAATCTAATTAGGTATATAATTAGGTCCACTCGTAAGTTTCAAAAACCATCTTAATATAAAAACTCAATAAACAAATAACATGAAATTCTCCAGAAGTCTCGAAAAGAATGCAATGCACTTATTCTGCGGCACTGTCCTGCGCCAATGATACTTAGTACATTTTCGAGATTTTTGAAGGGGGTTTTGAAGGGTCTTAAAGGGGGCATACTTTTCTTGCGTGCTCCCCTGCACTGCCCAAAGAACTTTCATGCCAAATTCCAGCTTTCTACGACCAGAAGGTAGTTTCAGCTGTGCGTTGTTTGGCAGTCAATGAGTCAGTACCTAACGGAAGAGTTTTATAAGTATTGATTGAAAACTTTTTTTTAAATCAGATAAAAATCAACGCACAATCTAGGATATTTTTAGAACTGCTGGTTTGTGTGATATTCAATTCAAATCAATTCAATCATTTATTCAGCAAATTGGCCACATAGCGGCACTTTTACAAAAAAAAATTATTGTCTGTGCACCATGAAAATACCACTTTTTTTTAGCTAAAAGTCAATAAGCTGGCAACACTTGTTAATGCGCACGGTTGCCCAAAACGGGCCTAGAAGTCACACCAACCCGCTAGCTTATCTCCACTCTACGCCGCAATTTGATCTTCGCTTACACTCAACTTGACAGTTCAAAACATGTAGGTAGGGGCACAGAATAGATGCAGAGATGCAGGAAAAGGATATGTCCAGATAAATGATAACGGATCGTCATCCCGATGAGGTTACAGCCTTAAGAAGCCTGAAGGCGCTGACAAGACCTAAATTGACGTTATTTAAACAATATTTAAACGAAAACTATTTGATTTTGTAAGGCGAGAAAAATATATGTTAATACAAGCTTCTGCCCGCGACTTCGCCCGCGTGGAATTCGGTTATCGCGTTCCCGCGGGAACTACGCGTTCTTCCGGGATGAAAAGTAGCCTATGTCCTTTCCCGAGACCCCAACTATCTCCATGCCAGATTTCATCTCAATCGGTCCAGCGGTTGAAGCGTGAAGAGGTAACAGACAGATAGACAGACAGACAGACAGAGTTACTTTCGCATTTATAATATTAATATGGATTCACTATATACCTAGGTACTTTAAAAACTTGCTATTTCGTAAAAAAGATTTCATGAAATCGGTTCGATTAAAAAAAACCGTGAAGTTACGTCTTCTAGGCCCGGTTCCTATATCCACGAAACGCCTCGTTTTGCCTACGGACGGTTGATTTTTGACATTTGTTCCATAGAGAATCTGTCAAATTTTAACCGTCCGTAGGCAAAACGAGGCGTTACGTGGATATAGGAACCGGCCCCTAATCCTATTGAAACGGAAGTTTATTTTTTTAACGCAGATTTCTATAATTAAATACACAATTCCGTCATACTCATACCAAAAAATTGTTAATTGCTAATTTATATTGTTCATGCAATGTGGGATTTTTTCAATCTTAATTTTTCTGATTTCCTACATATATCACCCACATGCCGCGGTCGTGCTTCTCGCTCCCTCCAATGCAAATAGACATTGTCCGCTAAGACAGTTCCCTGCCTCGATTGCTCAAGGTCATTAGCTCTTGTCAGCGTCTTAAGTGCGGCTGCCGCACGGCTCGCAGGCGGTGTGACAGCTCTTACGAAAACTCTCTCTTTTCTTATAGTGCCTCTCCACTACTAAAGGTCGGCTGTCAGCTCCGCATATCTATTTTTATCTTTTGCCATTCGAAAAAAGTGTTCCACGCTGACAATGCCGGTCCAGTCCCAAATGTTACGGAGCGACGACTTCTTCCTTCTACCGACGCGCCTTTTCCCCTCGATCTTGCCCATCATGATAAGTTGGAGAAGGTATTTATTCATTCATTCATTGCAATCATGTACATAGAAAATACACATAGTGCATGGTGTTAGATTTACATACTTGGGTTCTATAGAGGGTACATGCCACCCGGTAAGGGTATTACAATGTAATGTCTTATATCTAAGTAGTTAGGTACCTAATTTTATAATGTTAAAAACACACATTATGCTAATTACAATTACTTATTTATTTATTATTCATTTTATTATATATAATGTCATGCAATGTCAATAATTTATTAATAGTATAGTCAGTATTATGTTATTATTCCTGTGTTTGTGTGAATGTAATTTATTTTGAAAACGTGTCATCGGTCATAAATTCTTGGATTGAGTAATAGCATTTTTGTATTAGAAGCTTTTTGAGTTTACTTTGGAAAGTTTTGATGTTATTATTAATTCTTATGCTATTTGGTATTTTATTGTATCATTTAATGGCGCGGTAGTACGGTCCATTCTTGTATATCGCTAATTTTGTTTCAGGCAAAGCTAAATAATTTTGGCGACGCGAACTTTTTACAAACTCGAACAATGTTAGGTGTTTCTTAACAAACACAGCTAACTCAAGGATGTATGCATGGGAGGGTGAGCATTTCTAGTTTGGTAAAGTGTGATTTGCAACTTTCGGGTTGATGAATGTTCACGATGATCCGTAAACACTTTTTTTGTAGGTAGTATCTGTCATGCCTGAGCACATGTCCGAGGTACGCCACTTTCCTTCTCTTGATGGTTGTCATAAGTTGTCTTACGAGAACATGCTATACAGATGCCGATGACCCGCAGACGCGCCGCAGATGCATTCGGTGTAGCCCGGGCTTTAAGATCCGATCTTTCGAACGTACTCTGTGTTACCCTAAATGGCTCACTGACCATATAATATATGAGAATTAATCTAAGCAAATGAATTGTTCATAAGTTACCTACCTACTGTTTTACTAGGTACTCGCAAAAAAAAAATGCAACGGTGGAATCACTGCAGATAAAATCAGGCATGAAACAAAACGATAACGTTACAATGTTTTATTAATCTGTTTAGTTATTGATGAAATTCAGCGTTATAAATTATATTTTCTGTAAGTAACAAAAACACGCAGCCGCTTCTTGTGTTATGTCGTTTCGATCGTGCGTGCTGTATAATTCAGGGCGCCTATAAAACATGACATTTTGCCTTCAATGCTTAATAATGAAATGGCTGGATCACTATTGATTAGTATTGATATATACTTCACTTCACTGTTTCTTATAAGTATATTGGCGCTGCAGAAATCGAGTAATGGAACCGCTATTCGCTATTTAAATTTTCACGCTCTTTTTCTTGTTTTTTTTTTTACCGAACCGGTGCAAACTGCTCATAACTCGCGAAAGGGTTGCCATCAATCGAAATAAAAGTCCTTATCGAGCACTCAAGTAGCTACGTAATATGCACTTGCGATTCAGACCATAAATATGGTGAACTCAATTTGTCGACTATAAAGTTCTTCAAAATGCAATTTGTCAATGTCAGGATGCCGATAATCGATATAGATCGATATCTCTTTGTTGCGATTATCCGATAATCGGTTTCAGGACGGCAGATGGGATGGGAATCGAGTCGGCTATATTCGAATGCTAAATCGACTTATTGTCGATTCGGGATTTGAATATCAATGCTCAGGTACTGAAGAATAGGTGGGTTTTGAACTTTATTACAAAGGGATACGGTAAACATGTAATTGAATCGATTATGGTATTCCATTCGTCGGACTGTTTGTAAAACAAAGTAACAATATAATATTACATACATACATATATACATAATATCACGCCTTTTTACCATAGGGGTAAGCAGACACCACTTCCTTCCATTTGCTACGACTCTTACATACTTCTCTCGCTTCTTCAACTTTCATCCCGTTCCGCATACATAATATGCTCCTCAGTTTAGAGTACTTTTGACTTATTATATTAATTTAGCTGACCCAGCGGACTTCGTACCGCCATGGATTTTTTTTGGGGTGGGTATGAAAAATAGCTTACGTCCTATTCTCAGCCCTACTGAACATACACAGCAATTTCATAAGAATCGGTCGAGCCGATACGGAGGAGTTTGGTTACGAACACTGTGACGCGATAATTTTATATATTAGATAATATTATTTGAATAAAAGTTGCGTGCAATCATGTGAAGCTTGCTAATGCAATAGTATGAATCATTCAAGCGCCGACGCCTGCGCTATGCGCAATTTTTACAACTATGACTCAAACAAAACAATGCAATTGTTTTTTTTTTAATTCTCAGATAAAAAAATCTGCGGTTAAACCACAGATAATGCGTCAAGACCTTACTTACCTTACCTTATGGGTATCTTCTTTATGGTGATCTTGTATAGTAGATAGATGTACCCATAGACAATTATAGGTAACTCCCTTTTTGCCAAACTATGATGAAAGTTGTAGTCCTTGGCCTTGAACTTGAACAAGTTTTTTAAGAAAGAATAACATTATATTAAAATTTCTTAAATAACTGCAGTTTTTAGTGTAACTGCGTAAGCTGAAATGGAGGTGGCATTACCACAGTTACAACTTCAAAATACACAGGATTCACAATCAGCCGGAGAAAAATGTCCCCGGCAAAACGGGTGCCCGAACAGCTCGAGCACCCGTTTGGCCTTCGTTATAAAGAGGCGTTATTAGCATATTGGAACGTATTTTCTAATGTCAGTTTGCTCCATATATTTTGACATAATCTGTTAAGCTGTTCGTCCATATGTTATTACTTATTATAGGTCAATGAAAATACGGAACAAAAGCATCGAGAGCAAAACGACGAATGAGACTAATTGGGTAAGACTGACAATGTCCTTGGTATTTCCTTATTTATTTATTTAAACTTTATTACACATTGGTAAAAAACTAATACAAAAGGCGACCTTAATGCCAGAAGGCATTCTCTACCAGTTAACCTTTGGGCAAAACAGAAATTGTTGTGGCGGCGCAAAAAAAGCCATTGTACAGTACACAAAAGAAAACATACTTATACAATAGAAACAAAAAATAAGATACAACAAATATATAATACTTATATATAATAAGGCACATAAACATATACATTGACATACCTATAAAGATGCCAAAGATAAAACAAGTGAGTACCATGATGATCAATTCTACTACTACTACAGCCTATTTGCGTCCCACTGCTGGGCACAGGCCTGCCCTCATCATGAGAGGGTCAATTCTGCTTATATAAAAATGCACGAACTTACTTCAAAAGTTCTGCAAACTAAGCAACTTTGTTGCTCCAAGCCGTTCACCAAAGCAATTACATACCTACTTACTTACTACTACACTGCTGGGCACAGGCCTCCTCTCATCGGATTGGGGACACACATCTTTGAATTACTTCGCAGATGCGTGCAGATGTCCTCACGATGTTTTCCTTCACCGAAAAGCTCAGTGGTTAATTCAAATTGAATTTCGCACATAAGTAAACTTAGAGGTGCGAGTCGGAATCGAACCCCCGACCCTCTGCATGAGAGGCGGTAGGTCGAACCACTAGGCCACCACGGCTTCAAACCTAACCTGATTAGGTACTTACTCTACACAACTAATTACTGTTCTATTGATCTAAAACAGGGAACAGCAGAAGTGCAATTTGTTTGAGACAATATCAATCGGGTGATATATTCTGCGTATTAATGTGTTGGATGATGTGGTATATTTGTGGGAGATCAAACGAGGAAGGCTAGCGACGGTCCCGGCTGCGCCTGCGTCGATTAAAATTATCATGAAGACGCTCGACGGGGCCGCACTTCAAAGGATGACATTCAACTGACGATAACTAAAAACGGGTGGTACAATCAAGCGCGAAAGTGGCTGCGAACGCCGCACCGTCTAAAGCCCGGGTGACACAAAATGCGTCTGTGGCGCTCTTGCTGCTCGCCTAGGGTTGCCATCTGTTTGGTATTTAGCAGGACATGTTTGGCTTTTTCGACTTGTGTCCGGCCAAATATTCATATGTCCAGCCTGTCCGGCTTTTGTTTGGCTTTTTGCGCCTCAAGCGAAGCAATCATCATCATCATCATCACTACTGTCAGTTATGTCAGTACTGATCGAAGAATGCTGAAATTTGGCATGTAGATTCCTTGAGGAGTGTAAGGGAACTCAAGGAGAGGATTTCCCAAGATTTTCCACGGGAACGGGAAAAATTGAGGGTTAACATTTAAAAAAGGTATGTCCGGTTTCATGAATTTGTGTTTGCCTTTTAGTTGTGGTGATGTCAGGCTTTTAGGGTAAAATGTCCGGCTTTTTTCTAGGCAGAGTCCGGCTTTTTCATTTTAGGAGATGGCAACCCTATGCTCGCCTGCATCTGCATAACAGTAGTTCTCGTAAGACCTGTCACACCGCCGTATCATACCATTAATAGTATCTTACGTTTTTGTGTAAATGCACACTACTACCTATCGTAAATGCGAAAGTCAAAGAAAACTGTATCGGTCTGTATATTACCCTTTGAAAATTGGTTTGGAGAGAGTTGGAGCCCCGGGGAAGGGCATAGGCTACATTTTATCCCGGAAAAACGCGTAGTTCCTACTGGGAACCGAATTCCACGCAGACGAAGTCACGGGAAGAAGCTGTCTATACTAATATCATAAAGATAAAGATCAACTGATTTTATCTTATAAAAATCTACATCATCAGCGATTTGATAGTTCCTGTGAATTCTTAAGGGTTTTCAACATAAAATTCAACGCAGACGAAGTCGCGTGCAGCAGATACTAATTTATACATTTTGTTAATATCGTTTAACAAATGACAAAAACAACACCGCACACATACACACAGCCGATACAAGCGCAGATAAAAGTATGGATAGCAATCTCTCTTTTTATTTTAACACCATCTTAACACGCTAATAGGAGTATGTCTGTAAAAGGAACAACTACCAGTATCAGATCTGCAATCACATACCTAACTAGAGTTCAGAGAAAAAAAAAACTAGAAACAGCAAGATACTCCCAGCTAGATAATACCTAGACATTAGCTCAGGACAGGCATGCTAAAAATACGCCGCGAAATTCGAAAGATCTACCAAATGATACGTTATGTCAACGCCAGCCCACGTTCTACCTAAACCTCGACCAAGATAACTTTGCTCACGCATAACTCAGTGCAAACCTTTAAAGGACCGAGAACACAGTCGTGATTGGGTCTGGTGATTATTTTGGCATTGGTGAAGTTAAGTTTGCCTTATTTATATCGAATATCGGAATGATATGTCGAGAGAACTAGCGGCATCAGATCAAGACACGCGAATAACTGGCCGCAGGCCGTTTTATTTCGAGATAACCGTTGTGATTGTTGGAAACTGTTAGTTTTCAGATGTTTACAGCCGCGTCGAAACGTCTGTGGGCTTTCGCGATCGCTGATTTTGAAAATACGGAAGATATTCAATATTTGTCTGATTGATTCATGATCGTAAGAATAGTAAAGTATACCATTTCTATGAGGGATATCGATTTAGAGTTGGAAAAAAACATATTATTGTAGGTAAATATTTAGTTACGCCAGTGGATGATTTGGGTTGTTTTCTTGGACATTGATACCTTTACATTTGAAGAAATTACAAGTTTTTTTTATGCAAATGAGCACACAGGCTACCTGGTAAGTGGTCCTGAAGATTAACAATGCCTCTATGCAAGTAATTTAACCAGATCATCATCACAACTTTTTAAAGTGGATGGACATGATAACAGGTTTGTCAGGAAACCAACGTTGTAAGTATTATTATGTATAGAAGTAAAATGATCTGTGACAGCCAACAAACTTAGAGATCTTCTACTATCTAAAGTCCCGCGCCTTCACATTTCAAAACGCTTCAATTTTTTTATTATTATTTAAAAAGCACCACCAACACTCTCAACGGATAGTTGATGGCTGTCTCAGCACACATGTGTTGAGAGTGTTGGTGGTGGTTTTTAAATACATTGAAGCGTTTTGAATTTTAGAGGGGTGGGACTTTAGATAGTAGAAGATCTCTAATACTGTAGTTTTTACGCAATACTTTCCTCAAAATCAAATGAATATTTTAGCACCGTGCACATTGTCTATTATAAGTAAGGATTCACAATCAGCCGGAGAAAAATGGCCCGTCAAAACGTTTAGATTTCGTCATAAAGAGGCGTTATTATCATATTGGAACGTATTTTCTAATGTCAGTTTGCTTCATATATTTTTACATATTCTGTTAGGCACTGTTCGTCCATATGTTATTACTTATAAGTCAATGACCGTGCATTATTACCCGGGCTCTAAGTACAAGGTGTTTCGACCATTTACTAAAAACATTTTATAAAAGGGTTTTCTACAGTATAAAGTCTTTATCAATACTATCTAGAATCTAGATGTCTTCATCCTGCAACTCTATTATTACTTTTACAGCAACGAATAAAACAATCATCGAAGAAAACGGAGACTTTCCGAATCCCATAGTAATGGTAAGCATTTTGACGAATGCCAAAGTTCCCTTCAAGTTCTATTCAGAATTAGCGCTAGTTAGTAAGCAGATGCATTATGTGATGAATAATGTATTTGTACTCGACGCTTATCTGAGACTAGCTTCTGCCCGCGACTTCGTCCGCGTGGAATTTGTTAATAGCCTTCCCGCGAGAACTATGCATTTTCTCGGGATAAAAAGTAGCCTATATGTTGACCAGTGTTATAAACTACCCCTATACCAAATGTTGTTTCAATCCGTCCAGTAGTTTTCGAGCTAAATCCATACAGTACAGATACATACAGTATTTTTTTCTAAAAATCGTTATTTTGTGTTCAGTATCGTTCATATAGTCCCTTTGACTTGATAGTTTCTTTTAATTTTCAATTTTCAGCCGCGACTTCTTCTACAGAATTATTATTTATTATATGTATAGTTTTTTTTTCTCTGATTCATAAATCTCTTATGAATAAATAGTTTAGTGCCAAAATTCATTATTTAGGTAATAGCAGACTGGTTTAAAGAATGTTTTAGTGAACTCATCAATAATTTCCTTTTTACTTGACAATAGGTAGGTAATCTAACAGTAGGTAATCTGCATAACGTGTTTCTTGAAAGTGTTTGTAATCTAGGATTATAATTTAATTTTTCCCATTCCCGTGGGAATATCGGGAAATCCTTTCTTAGTGTTCCCCTACGCTCCCCAAGGAACCTGCATGCCTAACTTCAGCTCTCTAGGGTGATCCCCGCGACCTAAACATTAAAATGTAAAAATCCCATTTTTTCCCGTTCCCGTGGGAATTTTGGGAAGTCCTTTCTTAGTGCTCCCCTACGCTCCCCAAGGAACCAGCATGCCAAATTTCAGATCCTTACGATGTTTCCCGCGACTTCGTACGCGCCTAAAAATTTATATGTAAAAATCCCTTTTTTCCCGTTCCCGTGAGAATTTCGGGAAATCCTTTCTTAGTGCTCCCCTACGCTCCCCAAGGAACCTGTATGTCAAATTTCAGCTCTCTACGACCAGTATTTTCGGCTCTGCGTTGATATGTCAGTTAGTCAGTCAGTTTCTTCTTTTATATATTTAGATAGATAGATAGCAGTTTCCCGCGACTTTGTACGCGCCTAAACATTAAAATGTAAAAATCCCATTTTTCCCGTTCCCGTGGGAATATCGGGAAATCCTTTCATAGTGCTCCCCTACGGTCCCCAAGGAACCTGCATGCCAAATTTCTTCTCTCTACGATGATCCCCGCCCGCGACTTCGTACGCGCCTAAACATTAAAATGTAAAAATCCCATTTTCCCGTTCCCGTGGGAATATCGGGAAATCCTTTCATAGTGCTCCCCTGCGCTCCCCAAGGAACCTGCATGCCAAATTTCATCTCTCTACGATGATCCCGCGACTACGTACGCGCCTTAAAATGTAATAAACCCATTTTTTCCCGTTCCCGTAGGAATTTCGGGAAGTCCTTTCTTAGTGCTTCCCTACGCTCCCCAAGGAACCTGCAGGCCAAATTTCAGCTCTCTACGATGATCCCCGCGACTTCGTACGCGCCTTAAAATGTAAAAAAAAAACATTTTTTCCCGTTCCCGTGGGAATTTCGGGAAGTCCTTCCTTAGTGCTCCCCTACGTTCCCCAAGGAACCTGCATGCCAAATTTCAGATCTCTACGATGTTTCCCGCGACTTCGTACGCGCCTAAACATTAAAATGTAAAAATCCCTTTTTTCCCGTTCCCGTGGGAATTTTGCAAAATCCTTTCTTAGCGGATGCCTACGTCATAACATCTACCTGCATGCCAAATTTCAGCCCGATCCGTCCAGTGGTTTGGGCTGTGCGTTGATAGATCACTATATCAGTCAGTCAGTCAGTCAGTCAGTCAGTCACCTTTGAGTTTTATATATTTAGATGAATTGATCAGCAACTGCTTACCATGGAATAATAACGCATAAGACACCGAGTGCACGTAGCAAGTAATACCTTTTTATCGAATACACATTTTTGAATTTTCTGTTCCCATTCCCAACCCGATTTTCTACTTCTGTTACCAAAACATATCAGGTTACTTTAGTCACGCCTGCACTGAAAACAGTGATAACCTAAAGTTGATGATGAAAGGACAGATATCTATTAGTCGAATTAACTCCCGCTCGATGGTATGACCAAAATTACCACATACATCGACTCCATAACAGGACACGAGCGCATTCTACAGGCTGAAAAGATTTACTCCGAAAGTTGGCAACGTTGCAAATAGCTGTCAAATACTTCGCTGTTTTTGTTAATTTCTGAATATTACTGAATGAAAATATGAATTATCGCTCTATGGTTGAATAAAACATTAAGTATGGATTGCAACAATTATCATAGGAACACGAAATTTTTAGGATTATGGAAGTACTATCTTTTGAAAACTTGCCATCGCATTTTCCATGCATTTTAATGTAATCTTATCATTTGAATGGCTAACTAACAAATATAAAACGAGACGCGTCATTCAACCATAGGACGATAACTTCTTTTTTAATTCAGTAATATCGAGAAATTAATAAAAATAGCGAAACATTTGACAGCTATATGCGACGTTGCCAACTTTTGGGATAAGTAAACCCTCTTAATGGCTGCGACGAGTAATGAAGAAAATTACTAAG
Source organism: Aethes cnicana (assembly GCA_963971205.1). Lineage (NCBI taxonomy): Eukaryota > Metazoa > Arthropoda > Insecta > Lepidoptera > Tortricidae > Aethes > Aethes cnicana. The sequence continues at coordinate 3,405,569 of OZ020285.1, forward strand.
CGCAAGATGCTTACCTAACTATTGTAATCGGCCGTTTGACACTGTCTAAGTGTAGATAGTCTAAGCTGCTTATCATAATCGCTTTGGGAAACAACGGAGCATTGTTAGACGTTGGCAGAATGTATGCTTGCCAACTGCCATACAACTCTGACATCGTACTTTATAAGTGCTGTACGTTTTTTGATTGTCTCCAAATTTGATTAGATTTATGTGCGTACATTGTTTGAAACTAATGAAACATCGTATTTGATATGGCTCCATCGATAATATGTTTTAATGTGGTTTTAAGGCATATCACGCGCAAGGTATATAAGTTATCAGTTGGAATTGCCGATTATAGGTTTTTATAGGTAATTTTGAGTTCCTGCTTTCGACTTTACATCCAGTAGGTAGGTATCTAATAAATACTACTGCAGACAGCCTATTTGCGTCCTACTGCTGGGCACAGCACAGGCGCCTCATCATGAGAGGGTTTGGGCTATAGTTCTAATAAACAACGGGCTTCCAACTATACACCCGGTTATAGCCATTACTCGGTATAGTCGAAAACATAAGAATATGGCAAATATGTAAGTACCTATATCAGAAAATATGTATACACGGTGGGTCAGAAAATATGGCAAATAATTAACCCACAGTATCGGCTATCGATTCTAAGTATATTATATAGGTCTTTAATTTTTTTTGAGTTGGTAAAAAAAATAATTGTATATGGGATTGGTTGTGCAAGCGACGTCTGAATCCTATACAAAATATTATTTTTTTACCAACTCAAAAAAAATTAAAGACCTATACAATATACTTAAAATCGATAGCCGATACTGTGGGTTGATTATTTGCCATATTTTCTGACCCACAATGTATATACCTATGAAAGTTCGGAATGTGTTTCCTTTGTTTAAAAAATTCATGTTAAAAGACTAGGTCATCATCATCACATTTACCTACACATCACATTTACAATTACAATTATTAATATAATGACTTATATTAATAAATCGTCATCTACATATATGGTAAAAATTTAGTCAGTAAACACCGATTCCCTCTCAGATAAACATTTTTTATAAAATTCTAACTAGATATCTAATGGCGATGGTTATCTATGAATTGGCCACGTTTTACATATGCGGTGCATTACAAAACGGCCATTAAATTAAATTATGCTTTAATAAAATAACGTTATGCAGTAAAGATTATCATAACAAACCCACACACGATAATGAAGGCACCCACTCGCTGTCGTAACCCGTGGAAGAAACAAAATTAAGTGCAGAGGGTTCGCTTCGTACAAACAAGTTATCTACCTGCCAATAATATCGCCTACATTTAAAATAATAACTTTTAAATTAAGATCAGATCAACACTCGTTGCTGATTACTAGTGTAAATAGACTGTTCAAGGTTTTTTATCAAGCCACGGTAACAATGATAAATAATCGAAGCACTGAATGAAGATGACTTCTATCTCCACTAGTATCGGAACTTCGTAAGAGAATTGACGGTCTGACTGATGATATTGAAGATTCACCATCGCCAGTCGCCACCATCAGCCACCAGCATGCTGCTAAGATTTTAATTATTAAGCAAGAAGTAGGTAAGTAAGGAAGCCATTAGAGACGTAGAACACATTCATTCCACAGTTGTTAATTTTGACTAGACTTAGATGCTTATTAGAAGTTCTCGGCTGCAGGTAAGTGCATTGTTATAACTGCAAGCAATCGGAGACTCTTGTTTTATAGTGTCAGCCCTGTTCCAATACAGACGCGAAATTAATAGTAGACAAATGGCCGAGCGGTCCCCCAGCACGAGCGCTAGCTTATTTATACTCCGAGCATTACCCGCTGGCCTAAATGTACTGCTCCTTAAAAGGCTATGAAATGTTTCAAGTAAATCGCCATATTGTTAAAGTAAATTGGTATTTTACAACACGAACTTTCGTGTGGCGTTTCCTTGTACGGACGCGCAATCTTATGTTGTAGTCGCTTTGTTAAGGCGCGCGCGATTTGGAGCTTTATCTGAAAGAGTTGGGAATGGTTGAGTGCATAGGTTATATTGGTATTAGGGTTTGAAGATAGTAAAGGTTTGGCCGCTAAATGTCAACGGTGATGACAGTCGTTACGGCGACATCTAGCGGACTCGAGCGAGACAAAGCGGATCAGCCATTAGCGGGTCAAGGAACATAAACTTTTCAATGCACGGTCTACCCTACCTTTATAACTCATCAAGCTATGGAAAGTATAAGCCGATAAAATCTAACACGTTTCACATTTATATCGTATTATATAGCGTTTTATTGTGCACTCTCCGACTCTTCTAAAATATACACCTGCTGCAGATAAAATTTCGCAAGTAGGAAAGTTTTAGGCGTCTCTTTGGTTACATACGGATAAACCGAGAGATCTATTGATGTATGATGATGTAAATAATAGATAGATACATGATAATGTATTGCTAGGATATTATTCGCATTTTCAGTATAATTGTGCATGAAATCTCAAGTTACCGTTAAGGTCGACGGTTAGAGGGCCGTAAATTACAGCATATGTACCTACGCATAATTAAGTACAGCTAAAAGGTTAAGCTGTGATCATAAAATGTGACCGTCAAAGCCATCGTAACAATTCAAAATGATCTATCTTACGTAATAATCGGTGATCTCTGGACTCGAAACTGACACATACGAGTACCTCCTAACACTACCGTAAAACCTAACTGCTTAGGAACTGCCTACAAAACTTGAAACTTTTTAAAATATGTAATACATATGAATTAAGGTACTTCTTACAAATGGGTGGCAAATCAATACGAACAGAAAAATAACTATTTAATATTACTTCAAATTCATTTCCTGTCTAAATATCTAGGTACTAATAGTCGGGAGTTACCATGGCCATGAAAGAAGTACATGGATGATTCTGAATTCGTTTATTCTGCTTACCTAAATACACTCCTGCCATGTATGTATATGTATGCTTGTGCTTTAAAAGACCTCGTTTGAGGTTTTGCCATAACTTAACCACTCAACTTTATGGCCAACTTCCGGGACGAAATGTAACTCACACTTGGAACTGTCAATACCCTCCATATACTTTAGGACACCGCAAATTGTGGTCCCGTGGCCAAAGTTGACAATAATACATATGCTATTTCACAGTTAAAAGGAGATAAACCCTCCGACATCCATAGACAGCTAGGGCCTTTATATGCAAGCAAAATGTAAGGAACATTCTTGTCTGTTCAATTATTTCGCACACTTCCAGTTTGCGTCATCACTTCGGCTTCCGCGTAGACTATAAGAGGTGGTAGAGTACGTGCCATATTCATGGAGATGTCCACCTTTTAAGATATAACAAGAGCTTGCTTGTGGTATTAGTATCAACGCAAAGGCACTGATTTTAACAGGCTGTAGTTAAGATATACTCGTAACTACAGCTTGTTTAAATATTAGTCATTCACTAGATGTTACTGTGTAATTCTTACTTATATCTTTCTAGGGATCGTCAAGTGCGTACGGTAGTCCGCAACCCGATTGATTCAATCAACCTATAAGGCCCTGTTCCTACACCCACAAAACGCCTCGTTTTGGCTACGGATGGTTAAAATTTAACATATTTGACCGTAGTGCCGTGCCTATAGTCTTTTCAATTGACACGACTTTGACAGATACGATCATAAAGATGATCTTTATCTTCGTATTCTTTGACATAGCTAGGTTACCTCTCAAACTGTCAGTATGCCATCCACAGGTTTTACGTGTCCATAATTAATAACCCTGAATTTTGCATTCGAATGTGGAATTCAAATCACGCACAAGGAGACTCACACGGAGGCAACAATGTTTCAACAGTTATTACGGCGGCCTAACAATGATCCTGCAATTCCGACACTTGGCTCCACGTTTATGTAAACAACCGCTAATACCGACTAATACCCCATTACAGCCGACCCCGGGCGAAATCTGATAAATGCAATAACACAAGAGTCCCGCTATCGTATTACGGCCCCCAAAGGCCAACTTTCGAAGCTCTCTGCAACCTCAAACTCACACCCAACAGCACTATTATTGAATGAAATTGAAAGATTTTATTACTATAGTAAGTATCCAAGATTTATCGCCGGAGAATCGTGAAGTTACGGCTTTGGAGTAAAAGGTTTATGGGTGTAGTTGCGTGGATGTTACACGTTACACCATGATCTTTGGCCTCCGCTGGTCAGACGGAAATTCCTTTGAATATTCGTTAGATAACCATCTCGAAACAGTAAACTATGTCGCTGTGATTAACAATAGGCAGTTCCCTTCACCGCGTTCATTAATTTACGTGCCTCCGTCTTGGCGTAAGGCCGTAATAACGGCTCATTGAACGAAACTGAGCTCTTTATAGAGCGTAAGTCCATACATTAAGTTGCTGCCACGTATCAGACCGGCATTCATGCCGCTGCTGCGCCTCATTGCTCCACAGTCGCAGCTTTGATCGCTGCCTTCGCGGCTATTACTCTCAGATTACATTCAATTCCATAAATAATTCCCTGGCTATTATAAAACGGCATACAATCACAACGTGAGGTTATACATCACGGTGATTGAAGCTACGCCCATGACAGGCGGCCCTGCGCCGTCACTCAATAAATATAAATAAGTGTATTTAGATTTAGCTCGGCTAGAACGGTAACATTTCCATTGAAGCCGAGCACTAAGTCACGTACCGTGGAGCCGCGGCGGTAGCTCGTTCCTGCGCGCTTACATCCATAAACAATATCAATGACAGCTGCATAATGGAGACGGGTAATAAATAAAAGAAGCAATACGTTTTCTAAGGAATTACCTCAGCACTTTAAGATCGTATTTCATTACAGCATTTACAGCCTTGCTTCGCGTAGGTATCGTACTTTCTTTGGAGCATGCAATGCGTTAATAAAATTAACGTAAATATGAGGTAGAGACAGAGAGTCGAGGCTATCATAGGAGCTACCACTAATAGTGTTAGATACTAGTGGGTTTAAATAAATCTGGATGGTATCAACGAATCACATATTCAACCTCGTTGCTCTACGACCTACGAACGCGATAACCCGAAGGGCTGTGCTAAAGTGCTGTACATTCGGTCGTTTATCGCCAACGTGCGATATGTGTTTGTGTAGGCTTTATCGCGCCCCAAATATGGGAGGTTTATGTTGATTGCCGTTTTTCCTAAGATCTTGCCGAATGATGCACCTCTCCAATTACTGGAGGATATATTTTACTACTTAAATAAATGCATAAAGTAGTTGAAGCTACAATATAGCATCTTATCGCAACGTGTTCGAATCTATTTTCCACTGTTTAATTTTTGGTGACATAGGTAGTTTTAAAACACCGATTCAGAGGTTTGACTAATTAATTTAAAAATCTTAAATTCAGCCGTTACTTTGTTTCTTCAATCTCCAAAAACACGCTCGTGCACCAAAAAAAACTCTAAGTGAAATAAAAGTTGAACTTTTAAGTTTTATGTTTCTAATGGCTTCCTAGTGATAGTTTTCCCAAGAAAGGCTCTACACAATTATATTCCTTATACGTAATGCTCTTAAAGTGATAATTTTCCGCCTATTTACTGTCAGGAATTAATAACTGCGGCCGTCGCGAATCGGTAAGTCGCTGTACGTGGGATAATGACCGGTATTTTCCGTTCGAATCGGTAAACCGACACTTAGGTCTGTCCTCAACCTGAATGATCTATAGTTTTTGCAAGACCTAAGATAAACCCAGTAGGAAATAACGAAATTACTACCTAACCGATTTGAAAAATTCTTTTAGCTATTTATCAGTGAGTACTAAATGGATACTTTTTATCCTGGGATTCATTTAATAACTATTTCGAATTTTCGACTAAAAAACCGGCCAAGAAGCGAGTTAAACTCGCGTGGAGAGGGTTCCAACCCTTGATTATTTTCAATGACGTCACTTTCAAACCGTTTCACAGGATAAGCTCTTTTATATGATAGATTTCAAATACCATAGACTAGATGATAGACTTCTTAATAATTTTCCTGTAATCTATAGGTCAATAACTATTCTCCGTATTTTTTCCAAAATGTTAGGTCCGGTAGTTTCGGAGATACCATATCTCCGGGGGGGGTGGTAATTTTTTGCCTATTTTCTTAAATAACTCGAAAAGTATTGACCAAAAATGAAATAAAAAATATATTTGAGATCTTTCATTTGATATGTCACACAATATAGTGTGAAAAACTTCATTAATATTTTTTCAAATTTAGCCCCCAAAAATAGGGTCTATGTTTAAAATTCATTTATTTTCGTTACACGTCCGTCTTTGGGTCACAAACTTACATATACGTACCAAATTTCAACTTAATCGGTCCAGTAGTTTCGGAGAAAATCGACTGTGACAGACGGACGGACAGACACACGAGTGATCCTATAAGGGGTTCCGTTTTTACCTCTTGAGGTTCAGAACCCAAAAAATCACCAAACATTAGGTTATTAGATATTGTTTTTTAACCCCCTACGCAAAAAAGCGACGCAAGCGGATTAACCGATTTTCGTTTAGTTTTTTTTGTGTCATAGATAATTTTATCCCGAAAGTTCTTAGCCATGTTTCATGAAAATCTGTTTAGCCGTTTGAAGATGACAGCTCTTTTCTAGTTGATGAGGGGATCTGACTAACTTCCTTATGTCCGATCGATTCGAAATTTGGTACCATGTTACTTCAATGATATTGAAAGTATTTTGTAAGGTAACTATGACCTGGTCAGCCGTTTGTACATCATCAGCTCTTTAATAGTTGATGAGGGGATCTTACTAAGTTCCATATGTCCTATCGATTCGAAATTTGGTACCGTGTTGCTTCAATGATATTGAGAGTACCTATATGGTAAAGTAACCATGACCTGATCAGCCGTTTGAAGATGTCGGGGGGTTTTAATTTTTTATTTTTATTTAATGTTTTTTCTTTGAAACTATTATTCACCTCCTTATTATAAATAAAAAATAAAGTCAACATGCAACATGTTGACTTTTTTAATTTCTCGCTTTTTACCGAAATGTAGCTACCCTAAGTCACTCTCACTCGGACAATATCAAAGAATTCATGGATACTTTTTTCGTCATAATCGGTCGTTGAGGGCTAGGGGTAGAACAGTAGTGGACGCTTTGATCCGACATCCAAGCCAAAGCCAAGTGGTATAACAATATACCGGCTAAAGATCTACCATAGTTAATTGCTTACAAATCAATCCGAGATCAGTATGCAAATCGTAGTGAGGATAGAAACTTCCACGAAACAGATTAGTGTTAGACTATTACTTACTATGCCGTCGTGAACAGCGATCGGAAACTTTACATATTAAACCATTATTATAACCTCTTGACAGCAGGATGGAACTGTCAGCCCTGTCACTTGACTTTATCCGACTTCTACGAGTAGGTACTACATATTATGTCGCCAACATAATCTTGCATAAGGAGGGTTGATCTTTATAGTTCCAAAAGTGGACACCAAATCGGGTAGATTGGGGGCGCTGCGGTCGCCACTCCAGTCAAGCCACCTAGGCGGACAGTCTGCAGTAGCGCCTTCAGATGGCGCTGCTGAGCCGAAAACGGTTGTGAGGAGTGTGTTTTTTTTTGTTGCTTATCAATTCCGCTGGACACGTTTTCAACTGTTTCGCCATATAAAATTGCGCTCCTTACCAAGACACATTCCACACTCCATTACTTTGACTGACTTCTACGAGTACTATTATGTCGCCAACATAATCTTGCATGTCATTAGTTCTTTCGTTTTGGTTCCCTTTTACAACAAATTGATTATTGTTTCAAATTGTTTTTGTGTTATTTTTATTCTTAGATATATAGCGCTAACACACACAAATATAGGTATGGTATTGAACTCGAAATGGAAGTGCATATTTTATTGCCTGCGTGGAATTAGTTTAGGTATAGCGTTTCCGCGGTAACTATGCGATTTTCAGGGAAAAAAGTAGCGGGAAAGGTCCCGGGCGGGACTCCAACCCTCTCCGTACTAAATTAATCTAAATCGGTCCAGCGGTTTAATCGTGAAGGAGGTAACAGACTTTCTTTCTTCATTAGAGCGGCTAGCACACTAGCGCAATAACATTGGAGAACACAAGGGATTAATGAAGAGAACGGGAAGAAAAGATAAGATGCAACTTATTGATAGGTTTTACTTGATCAATAAATAAAACTGAACTATAACTGCATTTGAAGTCTGCACAGTTCTCATAACTACCAATTATCGTTCCAACACAGTCTGTACCTACTGCGACTAGCCCGCCGTTGCAGGGGTCCGATTTAACTCTTTTTCCGTTGCAAGACAAGCCCCTAATTATACAAAACGACTTGCTAATTGCTATTCCCCACGCGTTTAGCTCAAGCAGGCTCAGCAGTGGAATTGCGTTTGGTCATGAATTTGCCATATTCAAGACAAACGTGGTTTTTTCCCGTTGTTCGAATCCAAATCAATTACGCCACAAGGTCAAAATTAAGTTCACTGCGCATTGCTTTCAAGACAACCACTATTTTTTTCTGTATGAAATCGAACCTTCAGTGCCAAACTTAATTGCAATGTGAACTGAAAGTTTAAGACAACCATCAAGTGGCTATCACAACGAGCTCTCCCAGGTCTGCGTACGTCGTCAGGACACGACACAATTAATAATAATAATAATAACGGCGTAGGGATGTGACGACCCCATCGCCCACCTGGTGTTGTACCACCGGTGCAGTCAGTCAGCGCAGGGCGGCCTGTGGCGGACCGATGGTGAGCGGCGCCACCTCGCACCCGAGACCTCCTGGAGGCACACACACACATGCGCCATACACACACATACACACAGCTACACTACACACCTCCCCCGCCTCTGGATTGCCTTAGTTGGCCGCCCAGAGTGGAGCGCAGGAACTATATGCTTGAAAGGGTGGAAGTGCTCAATCTGCGTAATAACGGGGAAACCCGCTCCGGGTGCGCACGAGGCGCGACCCGCGATGGCGAAACCGGTGCACACCTCTCCACACCCTTAGCTGCTTACATCAGTGTTGCTCCCTCGCCACCCGTGCGGTGGCCTGTATAGGGGGCCCACGAAGGCTAGCCTCTTGGTTAGTGCGTAAGCAGCGAGTCACCGTCTGCCTTGCTTTCAATTTGTGTTGATCAGGCAGATGTCCGTTATCTCACTCCATAGCCCGATTTTCCAGCCCACACCTCCCATCCACATAGCCCACTCCAAGTCTCTTCCTTCCTCGGCAATAGTTTGGCAACTATGGAGGGCTCTCCGCCAGTACAGCCTCATGTTGTATTGGGAAAACAGATCTCCACAGTTGCGGTCATCTCACATTTCTAGCAAAAGGTACCAAAAGCCGCTTCATGTTGGCTTCGGCCCCATGAATGCGAATGACCGGGTCCCCATGGGCCCGTGACATGAAAATGTACCAACAAATAATAATAATAATATATTTATTTTAAGTTATTACAACTCATATTTGTTAGTATATCTTAAAAAGTAATGTGTTAGTCATCATCATCATCATCATTTCAGCCGATAGACGTCCACTGCTGGACATAGGCCTCCCCCAAGGCGCGCCACTCAGACCGGTCCTGTGCCACTCGCATCCACCGCGTTCCCGCGACCTTTACAAGGTCGTCACTCCATCTTGTTGGAGGCCTACCGACAGCTCGTCTACCGGTTCGCGGACGCCACTCCAGGACTTTCTTGCCCCATCGGCCATCAGTCCTGCGAGCAATGTGCCCCGCCCACTGCCACTTAAGGTTCGCAATTCTTTAGGCTATGTCGGTGACCCCAGTTCTACTGCGGATATCCTCATTTCTGATTCTATCACGCAGAGAAACCCCGAGCATAGCCCTCTCCATTGCCCTCTGGGTGATCTTGAGCCTTCTTATGAGGCCCATCGTAAGCGCCCACGTCTCGGAACCATAAGTCATCACTGGCAACACACACTGGTCGAAGACTTTCGACTTAAGACACTGCGGTAATTTGTAATTTGTGCGGTAATGTGTTAGTATGTAAACTAATTAACTAGGGGCGTGTAATCCCCACAAGTGTTGGGATTACACGCCAATATGACACTGACGCGAGGATCAAGCAGTCTACAGCATACCTACTTAAGGCCGCTCCTATACCCAGCTCAGCCGTCACTGTCACTCGCGCAACGAGTGAAAGAGAAAGCCCTACGCACAGAACGCCCGATTTAGTTAGTATTTAACACGTTTCAATTTTTAATAATACCGTCTAAAACATGGCATTTATAAAGCTGTCGATTTATGCATTTAATACGGATATTTTTTCTGTTATGTTTAATTCTACACTGCTTGTTAGAGGTTACTTTGGAATTAAATTGTATCGAGCAAAGTTTCGTGGAACGTGTAACGAAAGCTGTCAATTTAAGGATGATATAATCAAATATAACCTATGTTTTTCTTAATATTTTAACTTATAGCATTTCTTAGAAAAGTATGATCTTACATGAGCAATTTGCCGATGCTGGGTCAGGGAATGGCCTTAAGTGCAACACCGCGCGCCAGATCATCTTGTAGTACAATATCATGCGGCAAGCACGACACGCCAGAAATAATCCTAAATAATATTAAATCTAACAGAGTGTCATGCAGAGCCTCCTTCAAAGAACTTGGTATTCCGACTCTAACATCTCTCTATGTCATGGAGCTTTGCAAGCTAGTTAGACGGCATCCTGAAAAATTTCCCTCCAGAGCTGACTTCAAAAGTGATCGATTAAGAACTATATTCGCTCTTGACGTACAGGCTTCTGTTGCAAAGACTAAGAAATATGAACGATCTCCTCGATTTGTTGCTGCTAAGGTGTATAATGCATTGCCAGCGCGTGTGAAGTCTATGACTGGTACAAAGTTTTTGGCGTCTATAAAAAAAATCCTCATTGGTATGTGTCCTTACAGTCTTGATGAATATTATCAGTTGAATAACCCTAAGTACTCGTAATTAATCAATTTTACCTACTAAGTATTGTTGTAATCATAAGACTGACATTTGTAATTTTAAAAAATCTTTAGACATTTTAATTTATTGTATGTATGGATATAATTTAACTGTGTAATAGTTTATAAGTTATTGTAAATCTGTTGTAGCTACACCCTTTGGGTAAAATTTTTCAATTTATGGCTTTAAATAAATAAAATAAAATAAAATAATCACCCCGTATAACCACCGTCACTGGGCAACCGAAACCAAAGCATAGACAGTCAAGATACGGTCTATATTGCAGTGATGATTCGTATGCATAAGTTAGTCAATGGTATTGAAAACGCGTCGTTCTCGACGCTTACGCACCTGCATCAGTTCATGCTCGGATACGCATGAAGTTCCTTTTTTTTTAGCAAATCTGTGTTCTTAGCAAAAGCATAAGCAACAGTGATATACGATTTCAAAGATCACTTGGTAAGTAAGTCATTTAATTTTTCTTCCGATCAATAGAAGACCAAAAACTAGTGTACGTAAAAAAGTCGCCATTATAAGCAGCTAGATTAGAAATCAAATATTGTTAGAAAGATAATAAATAAGTATGGATACAATTTGGCTTAATGGTAATTAAAAAAATTGCAATATGTAACTGAAAAGTTTCATTTTCTCATGCACAGTAAAAATCGTTTGTTATCTGATTGGTACCTCTATATCTATACCAACTTACATAAAGTGACGGACGCCTCAACTATTTTCGATCCTCGCTATCGGGCTAAGCATAGATATTCTTTTAAGTAGGTAAATTACGAGCATCCAATGGTCACGCTACAAAAAAGTGGAAAGATTACAGCAAATCTTATCTCGTACATTTCCGCTTTAATTATTTGATATCACTTCCGTTAAAGACCAAGGCATCAAGATCGGGCGCGTATCCGAACGGCGCGCCTGCGCAGAGGCACGCATGACAAAGAACCGTCCACTCGCGCATCTTTATGCATGAGCCTTATCAATTTGTTGCCAGCCTGCGCGCTTACAATTTAATATGGGGTTGCCAGCACGTACCTAATTACGAGGTTAATATTAAAATGTAAGACGTGTAGGACTTTTTGCACTCAATTGTAGGTTTTGCAAGCCGGGAGCAGAAATTATTTAGGATTGCTTATAAATAATATGTGTCAGGAGAGTCAGGGAGGCGAGCTTTTGTAATTACCTACCTATATGACGTCGCTACCGGTTCCCAACTAATATTTATGTTCGATATACCGATAGCCATTTACATAAATAACGTCTTACGCTGGCTATTTTATTTTTTACATGGATGACATGTGCGTTAGAAAAGTAGTAAAGTCACAGAATATTTAATAGTAGTACATACAGAACGGCCACGGAATCACCGGCCTGAATCTAGCCGGCGCGCAACTCGCCCTTACCGTCATTTGTTTCATCCGGAGATGGTGAGTGAATCGTTGGCCCGCGTAGTGGTACACACACATTTACAAGTGTACAGACGTCCTCGCACGCAAACATTGACACTTCATTTGAATTGTGATTGAAATCGTGCTTTTATAGGGCACGTCCGCCATGTGTTGGTCCCCAGCCACATCAACTTTTGGCTAGCAGCATTCCTAGGTGTTGGCGGAAAATCAGCGCTGTAGGTGTTTGATACCTCAGCATTTATGCTGAGCCAGCAACCTTTCCGCTGCCGTGAAGACTCACACACACTTGTTCTTGTAGTTTTTGTTGCCGTGTTTGTAATATTATTTTTGTGCATATATTTTTTTTTGTTGTAAACTGTGTCTTCTGTGCGGCGTAAATGTCTTTCTTCTTCTTCTTCTTCTTCTTCCTTCAGCACCTGGGTTGGCAGGAATACAAATACGCCCACACAATATAGACGCACCTCCCACCAATATAACCTGAATGTGGGCACCTAGATTCTAGTCCTTGAGGAATAACCCTGATACAAATGGATCTTAGACTCACAAAGTGGCAACCTAGCCTAAGACTCCAGACTCACAAAGTGGTTATCTACCTAAGCCTCTAGACTCGCAAAGTGTATCTTAAAAGCCCTCACATGATGTCGCGGACCCTAGCGCGATGAAAGTGTCTCCTAAAATAATCACAAAGTAGCTCCAAACAGTCCAGACTCACAAAGTGACTTCTGACAGACCAAACTTACAAAGTAACTTTTAACAGTCCTGACTCACAGAGAGACTTTTAAGTTCTAACAGACCAGACTCTCAAAGTGCAAGTGCATCCTAAACAGTCTTCGTACGTTGGCAAAACGCGTCATTATAGTCCGCCGGATGCGCGGCTCCATTACCATGCGTAATTGCGGCAGCGTGCGCCCGCGCCGCGTTCCCCGTAACTTATTTGGTGTGAAATGAGAACAATTTGACTCGGGGAAGATTTATGGGCGAAGATAATGACGTTCTAGGTAGCGGCTAAATTGTTTTACGACGTGTTTGTGTTGCTATTGAGTTTTTAAGGCGAACAGGTGAGTTTGGGCATCGATATTAGATGCGCGAACGAAGGACTGATTAAATTGCGGGTAATCTTCGAATCGGTATTAAATTACTAATAGCGGGTTAAATGGGAAATTATGTATAATCGACGATTTTAATCAACGTCAAGCATTTTAAAGTAATACTGCATTTAGAGGTGAAACGTGAAGCTATGTAGGTACTGACACGCGATAAACCGCTAGCGTGCCTATTAAAAGATTTTTTAACGTCTCGTTGAAAGAATGTAGCCCCGGGCTCGAAACCTATTTAGTATACACACATATATAGATCACTTGGAGATAATAAGTTAAGACATACCAATTATTATCGGTTCGATTGCGAGCGCTTGCGCAGTTCGTCGAATCATTTCATGTAATTGCGCACAGTTGCAGTCAGTGTAGTCTATTTGTTGTTATCGATAGATAATGCCCCGCTCGTCTGGAGTCTGGGGTAAGCTGCCCGCGGCGGGATGAAGAAGTAAGTACGTCATGCTTCATGCAATGAGAATTTGTGGCCATTTCTTGAAAAATAACTTTTTGGTTTTTCGCTCAATTGTGGGCCTACCAATGAATATCGAACAGAACCCAAGAACGGCTTCAATAATCAGTCTCATAATCGTAAGTCCATAAAAGGGAGTGCGAGTTATTTATACATCGGAATAAAATAAATACTATGAGAGTGAGTGAAACTATAGCTCATACATTTTCATTACTGTCACCATTCACACGTCGAGGATGATAGTAAAGTTGCGGAAAATACTCGCATGTCCACAGAACGTACTGGCAATGGCAGCCGGTCAAATGTTCCATAAAGATTTGTGCTTGATCTTTACATTATTTAATTGTATTTATGTAGAGGTACATTTCTGAAATCACTCTTGGTATTTAACTACAGATATAAAATCGATGCATACATTTGGTTCATCAATAAGATGTGTGTGAAATTCCCAATCAGCACTTACTAGTCCTCTAGTAGAGAGGAAACCTAACTCCAGAAGTACCTAATTAATTAATTAGCTGTGGTGAAAGCTGCTACAGGTACTTCATCTTTATGTGCAACTGTCAATACGTGTCTAATTAATTGTTGGAAATTTTATTACAGGTCGTTGGTCAGCGAGGTCTAACTGCAATCAAACTTGCTGAACAATTTAACGACGACATCGATTAGGTAGGTGATTTAAAACCAAACCAAAGGACACATCAACTCAACTATGTACAACTGCGATTGTGGAAACGTTTTGTAATTAAATATTAAAATGAGCAATACCGCAATACGTAGGAATTCTATAGCAGTATGCAGACCACTAAGTATAAATTTATCATTTGCACTGACTTGATCACTGTATCAATTGCTGTTGAATCTAAATAACGATTATGTAGAGGATGAACGTAGGAACTGGGTAAAGTGGGTTATTAAATTAAAAACAATGAATCTGTTACAGCAAATGTGGCGGCAGCGTATTAGGATGGCGCGCGCGAGGGCATTTTTCCCAACTAAAAACTTGACCTCTTGACATTGACAGCTCGCGTGGCCATTGTCGCGCTACCCTCAGATTTTCTTTATTTAACTACCCGCTACATATCAGGTGACAAGTGTTGCTATCCTTAATAATATCGTACATATAAACATTTTGACAGCCGTGTGTGCAAGTGCGTCGTCTACATTCTCCCCCGCGTGTCGTCTCGACGACACTAATCTAACACTGGTAGCCGTGCGACGCGCGCGGCAGGTCTGCGGTAGATGGCAGAGCGTGTTTGCACATCGACAACTCTTACACGACCGTCCCTACCGGGGTGCGTCTCTACGACGCGCCCTTTCGGCCAACAGTTTCGGGGAGAGTTCGGATCTACAATATAGACCAGATCTCCCTTCTGTAGTGATTGGTTCTCCTCGGCCCACTTCTGTCGAGGCAGAAGACAGGGGAGGACTTCCTTCATCCACCTACTCCAAAATAAATCCGCGAGACGCTGGGCTATACGCCACTGTCGTCGGAGACAGAGATCTCCATCGCAGAATTCACCCGGCACAGGAAGAACAGATGATGACCCGATCAAAAAATGGTTTGGGGTCAACGTTTCCTGTGAATTGGCATCCACAGAGACATGCCCCAGAGGCCGGCTATTGACCATAGCCTCCACCTCTGCTAATAAAGTCGAGAGGGTTTCGTCGCGGGGAGCCCGTTCATTTAGAACGACTTTGAGAGCCGTTTTTACACTGCGGATCAAGCGTTCCCACGCACCAGCCATATGTGGGCTTACTGGGGATATAAAATGCCAGTCAATGCCGTAGGTTGAGGCGTACTCAAGCAGATACTCCTGGTTGAGCTCCTCATATGACTTCTTTAGCTCTACTTCGGCTCCCTTTAGGTTGGTTCCGTTATCGGAATAGATTTTAGCAGGCCAACCACGCCTGGCAGCCATGCGTCGAAGCGCCATGATGAGAGAGTCTGTTGTCAGACTGGGAACGATCTCTAAATGCACGGCCCGCACTGTGAGGCACGTGAAGAGAACCCCATATCTTTTTTCACGTCGACGACCGACGGTCACTTCAAGAGGCCCGAAGAGGTCCACCCCACAGTGTGTGAACGGTCTCTGGTGATGCGACAATCGTCCAGCAGGCAGGTCTCCCATACGTGGAGGCTGTGGGGTCACTTTACGCAATCTACAGAAGAGACACCGTGAAGCTATCGTCCGGACGGTGGGGCGCAATTTTATCAACCAATATCTTTGTTTGATCTCATTCACTACCATTTCATTGGACGCATGTGCTGCACGCACATGGTAATGAGTCACGATCAGCTTGGCGATGTAATCGCGGCCGTCCAGGATTACGGGTCTCTTCACGTTCCAGTGAACCTCATTCGCGGCGTCGATGCGACCTCCCACTCTGATCAGGCTATCACTCCCCAAAATAGGGGTCAGAGAGAGCAGTCGACTGCGACTGTCAACAAAATTATTTATTTTTAGTAATTCAATTTCGGATCGAAAACAGTTCTCCTGAGAATAACGTAAGAGCAACAGCTCGGCTCGTTCCATCAAAGTCTTGTTAACAGCGGATATGTCGCTCCTTTTACATTTCTCGACAAACAACAACACAGTTGCCGTCGCGCGGAGTAAGCGGAGCCAAGAGGAGAAGCGAGTGGGATCGGGGACAGGTAAGTCAGGTTTACTACTGGTACTAACCACGGTATGTACAGTTTTAATTTCTAATTGTTCCGTACTAACGTTTTGTATATTTGCAGGTTCTCGTGGCCATTGATCGGCGGGTAAGCGAAGAAATTCCGGTCCCGTAAACCATTCACAGGTGTTCGTAAGGCGGTAAGTATTATTCTTCGTTGAGACGTCAGCTATGTTTAGTTCTGAAGGTACGTAATGCCACTCCGTTACCATACTCAGGGAATCAATCTCGCCGAGCCGGTTCGCGACAAAGGTATTGTAATTTCGGTGATCATTACGTATCCACAACAAAACGGTAGTAGAATCTGTCCAATAAAATATTTTATCTATTGTTAATCTGTGTTCTTTTTTCAGGGTGTCGGCGAGGCGGCAGGCGAGTACCCCGGCCTGGAGCTCGAGGCGCGGGACGGACTGGGACTTCACGGGAGCCAGGCGGCTTTTATTCATTACGAATGACACGCCAATATCGCTCTTATCGTCATCATAATAAGAACGCCAGTAAGCCGTTGCCGAGATAGCCGAAGGCGAAGCGTCACAAAATAAATGCAACTCCAATTTATGTAAACCCGTGTTTTTATTATTAGAAATAAAATACCACCTCGGAATGCGTAGCTCATTAATGAAGCTAATTTGACTGACCCATTCTTTGAAAATTACAAACATCTCGGCAGTCAACATTTGATCCCAGGTGATGTTTTTTTTCCATGTAGATTGTAAAAGTATTTTTGCTTTCATAGTGAAAGGAGCTAGTAAGCCGTAAATATCGTAAATAGTCATTACTATTCGCAATAGTTCGCGTTTAGTTGGCTTTTGTTTACATTCAAGAATGTCATCACTAACATTTTTAAACGTTAGATTAAAACCTAAGCAATCTGAACTCGGATACCATAACAAACCGAGAGTACGTTCGAACAACTCGTTCCCTTGAAAATTCAACCTTACGCATGACTGACTTAAAGCTTCTTTTGGCGCGACGTTGCATACATCGGGGCTATTAGACGTCCAGTTCGTGATATCGAAACCGCCCTGTGAATGAATATAGGTTATCTCTTTCATTGACTTTATGGCCGCCGCAGCGGTAGTGAAAGAGTCAACATAATCGTCGCAATAGTGATTAGCGGTTATCGCTTGTACTGAATCGGGCATCGTTTCTTTAAAACGTTCCGCATTCAAGTTTTTTACATATTGGGCTATAAACGGGGAACAATTTGCACCGAATATTAAAGAAGTCATCGCGTAATGTTTGACTTGTCCGTTCTGATGCCATAGAAAACGGAGTGCGTGCTGGTCTTCAGCTCGTATTTTTACACGTAAAAACATGTCACGAATGTCAGCTGAAATACCTATTTCATTTTCACGAAATCTCAGCATAATACCTATTAAGGATTCGAGCAAGTCGGGACCTTGTAATAAGTAATTGTTTAGACATAATCCGTCAGTACAGGCTGCGGCGTCGAAAACCAAACGTAACTTTTTTTTGTTCGGGTTATCGACGCCGAAGTGAGGCATATACCACACGCGAGGACCCCACTCGCTCGGGCTTAATTCGCGAGCGTAGTTATTTACAAAGAGATGTGCAATTCGCTCCTTGTAACGTTCTGCGAACCCAAGGTCGCGAGACATCTTGCGCTCGATAGATCGCAGACGTGAGAGTGCGGTAGGTAGCGAGTCGGGCATAACAGCATCGGTGTCCTTCCACGGGAGACCTACTTCCCAGTGGCCATTAGTTAATTGCGCTGTACTATTTAATATCTCAATAGCTCTGACGTCATACCTGTTTAGGCGTGGTGGTGCCGCGGAGACGCCTAGGGCGTCCAGCTCGAAAGACTTCTGCACGAGGTCGCTCAGGCTGCGGTCGGCATTGTGCCGCTCCGCGCCATCGGCTCCCGGCGCGGGCGCGGCGGGAGAGGTCACGTGACATAGGGTGTGCGAGTGAATACTCGCAGCGTCAGCGGCGCGCGCATCTTCGGACCGGTTTTCATTGTTATCAATTAGTAAACAATATGCGGGAGATAACGCAGACATAAGACCGTGCACACACCAACCTAAGGGAGTTAAAGTACCAAAGGGTTCATTCTTTTTACCTGTTAACAATTTTAAGGGTTTTATTAAATTGTAATTATCTTGCCCGATTAGTACTTTAGGCTTCAAAGGTTTAGTATAGTTAATTACAATGTTTCTCAAGTGATGGTATTTATTGATTTTATCCATAGACATATTCTGCTCGGGCAAATTTAATTCTTTTATTTTTTGAGCACGAAAATCAAATAAATTACTGCTATTATGAGAACCACTTATACTACACCTTACAGTTTCTGATGTACAAACTATTTCGTTCTCCCAGGCACCACGCATACGTAATTGTTTCGATTGGCCAGTGAGACCAATCGAGTCCGCAATGTCACTTGCTATTAACGATACAGTCGCTCCGTCGTCGAGCATCGCGTACACTGTGACTGTGCCCTTAGGCCCGTGTAAGACTACCGGCACGATTTTTAATAACACTACCGAATTACACAATGAAATCGTGTTGTTTACACTTTGAACAGTTTGAACCTCACTTATCACGGGTTCGGCACTATTGTTCCCGGACACGTTGTGGACTCGCTCAGGGGGCGCGGGCGCGGGCACGGGCGGCGCCGCGGGCGCGGGCCAGTGCAGCAGCTCGTGATGCGGCAGCCCGCACTGTGCGACCGGACAGCTGGGCGCGGGGCACTCGTCGCTCTGGTGTCGCTCCACGAGACATTTATGGCACAAGTGTCTACTACGTATGAAACGCCAACGATCTCTTCGCATAGCCTTTTTGAATTTTGTACACTTAGGCAGGGCGTGATAGCTTCCGCGGCAAAATGCGCACTTTTTTTCGTTGCCGATTGTCTCGGCCGCTTCATTGGCCGGTTGCGAGTGCGCTAGCACGACGTGCCTACTGTCTTGATGCTTGCGTTCTTCAGGTTTTCTCCATGTATGAACGTGGCTTATACCTGCTATGGAGGCCTTCGTGGCTTCTTCGAATAGGAAGTTTGAAAACAACTCGAGCTTGGGCGTACTGTCTTCCTTATGATAGGCGTACGCGTAGTCGGCCCACTTTGTCATTAAAGCCGTCGGACACTTTGCCATAACCGTATTCATTAGCTCGGGACTACGTAAATAATCGATTTGTTTAATCGCTCGAGCGGCGGCTACGTAATTCTTTATTTTTATAGAGAAATTCACAACTTCACTATGGTAAGCTGGTGGTAACGGTGATAGCTTTCTAAGTTGTGATGTTATTCTTTGTATTATCACTTCAGGCCTGCCGTATCGTAACTCTAAGGCGTCCATGATGGTTGTCGCAGATGTGTTACTAATTAAAAGAGAGGATACCGTTTCTTTCGCTTCACCGCGAAGACAGGAACGCAATCTGCAGACATTCTCTGCGTCACCGTACTTACATACGGTGGATGAATCCGTATAAGCCTTTTTAAAAGTTAGCCACTCCATTGGATCGCCATAGAATGGTGGTAGCTCCTTATCCGTACCCATGCGTGGGAAAATGTGACGATTGCTGGCCTCGGCGGTGGCAGTGGTGATGGCATCCTTCAGTGCGTGAGCTAATTGTTGGATGTCGGTCGACGCGGAGGTGGCCGGGGCGGCCGTTGGCGCATCGCGCGTCTGCCCAGCAGTGGGCAGCCGCTCTGTAGTGACATCCTCGTGACTACGCTGTATCCATTCATCCACTTTGTGATTAAGGCTGGATCTGACACTTTTATTGCTGCATTGGGAACGTTCTAGCTGTAGTGCAGCGATATCAGCTGCTAATCGTTTCCGGTTGAGGTCGAGTTCTATGCGGGCGTTCATCTCTGCGGCCTCCAACTCGAGACGGGTCTTGCGTGCCATGAACTCTAACTCGCTGTCCTGTGTATGCCTGCTACTAGTCGAAGACTTTTGTTCGCGGACGTTATGCTGCTGCGGCAATTCGACCTTGACACTCTGTTCAGACATAGCTTGCGGTTCACTAGCACCACTCCGCACAGACGATATGGGTAAAATCGCTTGGGAATCGTCACCAAGCAACTTTTTTGTGCCTACATCGATGGTTTTGTCCATTACTTCGCGCCTCGCTGCCGAAATAATCTTGCGCTGCGCCGTCGGTGGCGGCGTGCTAAACATGGCGGCGCGCGGCCGCGGCGATTCTGTCCCACTTTACACTATTCGATCGGGTTCGAAGACCAAAACTTTGTAGAGGATGAACGTAGGAACTGGGTAAAGTGGGTTATTAAATTAAAAACAATGAATCTGTTACAGCAAATGTGGCGGCAGCGTATTAGGATGGCGCGCGCGAGGGCATTTTTCCCAACTAAAAACTTGACCTCTTGACATTGACAGCTCGCGTGGCCATTGTCGCGCTACCCTCAGATTTTCTTTATTTAACTACCCGCTACATATCAGGTGACAAGTGTTGCTATCCTTAATAATATCGTACATATAAACATTTTGACAGCCGTGTGTGCAAGTGCGTCGTCTACAGATTATACCATATAAGGACCTCGTAATGATTCGTCATTAGATGATGACGATGATGGAAGCAAAATATGCATTGAATGCTAAGTTTGTGATGTATCGCGACTGCCGTTCACTTTGCAAGACTGATGGATTTCTAAAAAGAAGCAATCCTTTATTTTGCTGTTTTGCGGCTTCGTCTGTTAGATTTTAGTACCTATACGACGATATATTACCCATAGAATCAGCTATCGATTCTTTGTATAGTATTTAGATTGTTTAAACACTCAGTATGAATTACTTAGCTGCATGGTTGCGTAGGTAGATCACGAACAAAAAAGCGTTGTTAGATATCTTGTGGCTTCAGAATATCACGCACGCACGCACAACGTTCTAGACTAAGGACACCCTTCCCCTCTTCCAGTCCCGTTCTTTCCTAGCCTAGAAAAATCCAAACCTCAATCGATTCAAATAAAATATCAACGTTTCATACCATAGATACCGCAAGCTCACAATCGTCTCTGTAAGCTCTTCCGTGCCACCATAATAAACTTGAATCTACGCTCGATCGATCCACGTAATCCCCACCGGCGAATTTTAACATACCCTCAATCCCTCACTATCTCCAAACATCAATCCGCCATTTCATATAATTACGACGCAGTAATGGAAGTTTAAAATCCCATCTATCTTGATGACGGCCGATGATCGCGCATTAAGCCTCGCCAACAAGCCGCGGGCAGTATTGGCTTGGCTTGAAGTAAACGCTGACAGAAGGGCCACTTTAAATATATGCCTGGTGCACGCACACATAGACGTTCGACCGTATGTCGAACTCAGAAGTAGCCAAGTTTCACGATGCCTCGAAGTGGTATTTTTGCATTTGATTTTATTATAGGTTTGTCACTGCGACAGTGAACGGGTCACATTGGCCGCAGAACTGATAGTTGGTCGGAAAATTCTCGAATAATATAATAATAAAAATAATAATCCATACTAATATTATAAATGTGAAAGTGTGTTTGAAAGAAAGAAAGAAATCATTTATTTATAACGACATGCACAATAAAAGAAGACATACACATACAATACAAAACATACAGTCGCTATAAATTTTGTTTGTTTGTCCTTCCTTCACGTCGCAATGAGGGGACCGATTTGGATGAAATTTAGTATGGAGATAGTTTGAGATCCGGGCAATAACATAGGATACATTTTATCCCGATATTTCTACGGGAACGGGGTTTTCCACGGGACAAATCTTTTTTTTAATACTTCTATATTTATAACTGTCGTTATGTATAGTATCATCAGGTGCGCAAAGCGGACGAAGTTCGCGGGCATCGGCTAGTAGATAATAAAATAGAATGGTCCAACTACTTACATGAATTCATCGTATTCATAGATAGGGAAGCTTCTAATGGTCCTCACTTTGTGGACGAAGGATCATCGCGTCAGCCCGGTGGTTATCCGAACACAGGTGCAACGTAAATTATGCGTCTTGACATCAAGCGTGGCTTTACTGGCGGTAATAACATACGGGCTGTGGTCTAATTGATAAGGCGATCGGTGTTTTGTCCACGGGCAGAACATTAGAAAAATAATGGGTAGGAGAATAGGTAAAAGGAAAGTACACTTGAGTCACTACTAACGTCTGCAAGGCCAATCAAGCAGCTGTTCTGCTCGGGTCTTTTGTTTAGTTTAAGGGTAATTTTAAAACTTGGCAAAATCTTGTTCGTAATATCTTCGGCAAGAGTTATGTATCTTAATTTCTTACGAATTGTCCGTCATTACGCACTATGTCCTGTACGTCCTTGTACAAAATTTCATTCGTCCAGTGCTTGAAGCGTGAAGAGGTACAGATAGAGTTATAAAAAAAACTATACTTTCGTTTTATCATATGGTAGTATGGATTAGTTAGATCATCCGAAAAAGAAAACGCTCAAAGAAATGACGATAATTATTTTAACTACAATAAATTGCTAAACATAACCGTTTTTACCTAGTTAAATATAACTAAGTATTTAGAAGTCAAAGCGAATCGGTTATAACCGCAAATAAAGCTCTCATCGTGGGGTCGCGCCGCTGTTTAACCTTTCCCAACATTGCAACCAAATAAATAATGCAAATTGAAAACAATAAATCTCATTAACCATTAGCAAATTCTATGCCGTTCCATACAGGTCCATATTTCATGCAATTCTGAGGGTATCAGAGGCCATAAACATTGTCAAGAAGGTTGCGGGTTCCAGACTGTCACATAAAACATACCATAAAGATCCCGTCTGATGTTATAAAAGGCAGGACCTATTGGTTTGTTACTTAGTTAATCACATCGGTCTGAGCATTGGACGTCTCATGCCTAACTGGTTATGGCATAGGGTCTCGGATAAAGAGGCTTGACTTGATATACATTATGTATATATGGAGAAAATAGTATTCTTTATGATCACGCTGATAAAATCGAGTGTCTAAGCTACGCTTATGGATTTAATAGAAATGTGTCATAATGGATTACGACTAGAAAAATCCACGAAAACAGATTAATGTGGATGTCAATCGGCGTTAGGTTCAACATGGCATGGCACTGGCAAATGTAGTTTGCGTGTAGGACGAATGTCCGAAAGAACATCAAAACAAGTCCTTAGCATTTCTCCACATAGATGTATCCATTGTAGTGCAACAATCTTTACTCCTCCAACTGTAATTCTGTCCCAATGTTTGAACCAACATGAGACGGTCTGCTACCACAAAAGGACTTTTTTTTTTACTAACACAATTATCAACCGGAAATACCAAGGACTTGTTATGACGTTCTCTCAGCTCCTGTCTTGGTGGCAGGAAGTCACGTGGATAATGAGGATTCTGATGGTCATGATAACCTGGCCTGGGACCTAGATGATGTAATTGGCTTGAAAAGAAGCAATACCTAAACCGTATTGCTTACTTCCAAAAGTATTTTTTTGTTGCGTGAATTTGTTTTATAGCAAAGTCTACCAGCAAAGTACCTAACCTACTCACTGCTGCACGCAGTACAGATAACTGATTGTAACTATGTAAAATTACCGAAACTATTCAGAATTAACCATTTTCCTTGATGAATAATAACCTTTTATCTACAGTGTGGCACGTGGGACGTTAGAAACGAAACAAGACACCTCGGTGCATTCTGCATTAAGGATCACGTCTCACCATTAGCTTTGAAAAAGTAGTTTTTTTATGCACTATAAGTACATCTGCACTGCAACACGTCTTGATCAAACATACGCCGGTGGCACTCGTGTCCGAGGCCATCCTCAAGGAGGCAAATCTCCAATCCGCACTGATCCCACACTATGAGACTATGGCCCAAACCCTCTCGTGATGAGAGGAGGCCTGTGCCCAGCAGTGGAACGTGAATAGGCTGTAGAGGTGGTGGTTGTGGTCCGATGCAATTAACTACTTTCGGATGTGCCCGAGGAGTATGTTAGCTTAGCATACGTAGGCTCGCTTCTACTTGCCTCGCTCCAAATGGACCACAAGCCTTGATCAAAGATAAGCATTTATTACCACGTCAGCGAATAACGCACGATTACCGCGTAATGTATTCATTGAAATATTCGCCTATCTGCTCCTGCACAGGGAGCAAAGCAAAACGAACCTTTTTGTTAACAAATGAACCCACTAAGTTCTTTGAAACTGTAAGAGGCAAGGAGCGTTTTGGATCTGAGTAAACTTGCGCATACGCCGTTTTGGGCCAGTAGGCCTCAACCCTTCCACCGCCGCGCCAATTGGAAACCTACCGCCCATTAGAGCTATAAGCCCACGCCCTAAAGTATATTTTACATTGAAAGCTTGGTCTGCTGTTTCCGACTATGGTGGTCAAAGGGTTAACGACGGGTGGACGGTGCTATCAGTCATCTACCGCATACTTCCACGTCACATTTTACTGGTTAACTTAGAACACCGTTGGCTATTCGTTTACCAAGAAGCGAGTAAACGGGTAGGAATTAGATTTACCTAAGGAAAGTCTAGCTGACTTGAAAGATGACTCGTTTATCATAAAAACAAGGAAACTCGGTCTCGCTGGTAATACCAGAAAATTATACTTGTTATAAGATAAATATTTTGATAGCAATTCACTACAACCACCACTACGCCGTGTGGTGGCCTAGTGGTTCGACCTACCGCCTCTCATGCCGAGGGTCTGGGGTTCGATTCCGACTCGCACCTCTAAGTTTACTTTCATGCGAAATTCAATTTGAATTTACCACTGAGCTTTTCGGTGAAGGAAAACATCGTGAGGAAACCTACACGCATCTGCGAAGTGGTTCGAAGATGTGTGTGAAGTCCCCTATCCGCACTGGGCCCGCGTGTAGACTATAGCCCAAACCCTCTCGTGATGAGGGGAGGCCTGTGCCCAGCAGTGGGACGCAAATAGGCTGTAGTAGTAGTATATTCACTACTAGCAATGCGTATTACTTATGCACACCTACGTACTTGTGTGTTTCAGTAGCAGAAACATTAGGTATAGGAAATGTCAATCCATCTTCACGCTGAAATTTAGACTAAGTATTTTCTTATAGTCCAGCTAGTTACAAATACAATTCACTAGAAATACACTGAACAGCAATAAAAACGGGACACTTTGTAAGGATTTTCCATACAAATTGACCCATTTTCATTGCTGTTCAGTATACTTAGGACTTAGGTACTCTTTATTGAACACCAAAAAGAATAACACAAGTATAGGTACATAAAAATAACAAAGCAGAAGGTAACAACAAGCGGTCTAATCTTAAGAGCGATCTCTTCCAGACAAACTGGATAACGGAGTGTGTGTGTGGAATTTGTGGTAATTGAGCGTAAAATTGTGACACGTCATTATTGTCATAGTTGCAAGAGCCACACTATTATTGACACTTAGATAGGTACTTTTTATTACTTTTCATCGCCGATTGTCAACTGCAAACAATCAGTCTGGCCGCTCGAATCTCATACCTCACCGGCATTCCCCCTGACCAAATTGGCACAGAACATCCAATGCCACTCTCGTCTAATAAACATCAAAACAATGTAGTACCTGGGGTAATTACGAAAATGGCGAAACAAGCCTTGCTAATTGAACAAAAAGACTAGCGAGAATGCAGCTGGCTAAAAGCGGCCGGCGCGGCGTCGGGCCTTCGTCAAGCGGCCAATTACCACGGAGGTATGTAGGCGGGAATTACTCGAATATTCGAATTATCGCGAGCGCTGGCACGCACTGTGTCGCTCGCTAGCCGTTAGCTGTGCCAGCATTGTACAGACGACGTCAGAGATATGTTTACATTTTTGGCCGTTAATACAAGAGAATAGGATGCAAAAATGTAAACAAATCTTTGGCGTCGACCGTAGCCTCAAGAAACATCACAAGTTGCGAAATTTACACGTAAGAAATATCTGCAGGTCTTCGTACAGAATGTTCCTAATTACCCGTAGGTATAATAGCATCCCCCTTTGCGTTTTTCCGAGATAAAAAGTAGCCTATGTCCTTTCCCGATACTTCACCTATCTCCATACCAAATTTCATCTAAATCGGGTAAGCGGTTGAAGCGTGAAGAGGTAACAGATAGGAAGAGTTACTTTCGCATTTATAATACTAGCTTCTGCCCGCGATTTCGCCCGCGTGGAATTCGATTATCGCGTTCCCGCGGGAAGTATGCGTTTTTCCGGGATAAAAAGTAGGTAGCCTATGTTGACAAACAGTGATTGACAAACAGTGTTCTGTTATTTGCATGTTACTATAGCCTCTCGTGCACTTGTGTAAGTACATTTAATTCCCTTTGTCGTGAACAATCGATAATTTTGGTACACAAATGAACGATCAGACGTAAAATTAAACGTCGGCACACGACGGACACAGCCTATAAAAACACTATTTCGAACACAATTCGAATGAAGTGTAATCTAAGAAACAAATGACGGTAAGGCGAGTTATTCGCGAGCTGCACGCGGGTTAGATTCAGGCGGGTGATTCCGTGGCCATTATGTATGTAGTTCTGATTATAGCTTAGTGAATCAAAGTTATTGTCAAAGCAATGAAAGCGAACAATGAGTGATGACATTAGGAAGCAGGACTTTGCAGAATGTTGACAGCCCGTTGTTTACATTTTACAATGGCTACTGAAATGAACTATCGGCAAACTACATATTTACACGACTTGCCAATTGTGTTAGGCGGAAATAGTAGGTAAAAGATATCGCTCGAGAAACGTGAATGTGATCAATAATAGAAAAACCGGCCAAGTGCGAGTCGGACTCGCGCACCGAGGGTTCCGTACAAACCTGTAAGGTTTACAAAGTTCGTTCTTTACGACAATCGAGTCATAACTATGGTATTTTTATTGCAAAATGAAATTCATAACATTACAATGGGGAAAGATGGAGTAGCATAAATTTAAGACAAAGATCTTAAAAAATATATATTTTGTAATGTAACTAAAAATTTAAGGTTTTCGGAATTTTTCCTTTATGTGTGCTATAAAACGTTGCTTCATGCCAAATTTCAAGATTCTAGGTCGACTGGAAGTACCCTTTAGGTTTTGATTCCCTTGCAAGTACTTGCGAGTTTCAAAATATGCAGCTTAAATTGCTGTTTCTTTTGATTGCGTTGACATAGAAGTTTGATTTTGTGACAGCTTAAAGGTATTATAGACCTGAGTATTTGGTATGAATTTCAATTTAATACCTCTACGCGTTTATGAGGAAATGGGTAGTAAGGTTAAAATTATTAAAAAAATATATATTATGTGATGTAACTAAAAATTTATGGTTTTCGTAATTTTTCCTTTATCTATGCTATAAGACGTTGCTTCGTACCAAATTTCAAGATTCTGAGTTCACGGGAAGCAACCTGTAGGTTTTGATTCCCTTGCAAGTGTCGAAAATTTGCGGCATAAACGGCTGTATCTTTTGATTGCGTTGGCTTAGAAGTTTGATTTTTTCACAGCTTCAAGGGACAGTAGACCTGAGTAATTGATATAAATTTCAGCTTCATACCTCCACGCGTTCCTGAGAAAAAGGGTCTTGACAGACGGACGGACGGACGGACAGACGGACAACAAAGTGATCCTATAAGGGTTCCGTTTTTTCCTTTTGAGGTACGGAACCCTAAAAATAGTAATAATATATTAATTTCTCAATATTATTGAATTAAAAAAGAAGTTATCATTCTATGGTTGAATGACGCGTCTCATTTTATATTTGTTGATTAGGCATTCAAATGATAAGATTATATTGAAATGCATGGAAAATGCGATGGAAAGTTTTCAAAAGTACTTCCATAATCCTAAACATTTCATGTTCCTCTGATAATTGTTGCAATCCATACTTAATGAAAATATGAATTGTCACTCTATGGTTGAATAAACAACCATAGAGTGACATTTCCTTTTTTTCATTCAGTAATATTCATAAATTAATGAGAACAACGAAATATGTGACAGCTATTTGCGACGTTGCCAGCTTTGGGAGTAAACCCTCTTAAATAGGGAAAGGGAGATTCCCAATCCCTGCAATTGGAGAGCGCCATGACGCGTGAGCGCAGGGATTGGGAATTGGATTGCCTGGTCCATATATTAACGTTTCGAATACAGCCCCGGATTCCACTACGCATAATGTTCACAGAAGACTGTCTTTTTAAAAATACGATTGCCCAATAAATAATAGCTATAGCAATAAAAATAGCCGTGGTGGCCTAGTGGTTCGGCATACCGCCTCTCATGCAGAAATTCGGGGGTTCGATTCCGGCTCGCACCTCTAAGTTTACTTATATGTGCGAAATTCAATTTGAATTACCCTCTGCGCTTTTCGGTGAAGGAAAACATCGTGAGGAAACCTGCACGCATCTGCGAAGTAATTCAATGATGTGTGTGAAGTCCCAAATCCGCACTGGGCCCTGCGTGTGGACTATAGCCCAAACCATCTCGTGATGAGAGGAGGCCTGTGCCCAGCAGTGGGACGCAAATAGGCTGTAGTAGTAGTAGTAGTAGTAGTAGTAATTCAATTTGAATTTAACACTGAGCTTTTCGGTGAAGGAAAACATCGTGAGGAAACCTCCACGCATCTGCGAAGTAATACAATGATGTGTGTGAAGTCCCAAATCCGCACTGGGCCCTGCGTGTGGACTATAGTCTACATATAGCCCAAACCCTCTCGTGATGAGAGGAGGCCTGTGCCCAGCAGTGGGACGCAAATAGGCTGTAGTAGTAGTAGTAGTATAGCAATTAAAAGGTTTTAATATAACTATCTTGAATTAGTTTACGTGCGCGTAAACTTAGAAAATTAAATTCCAGTTTTTATGACGTTGATGACAGGTTATCATTAACCAGAGGCTCGGTAACAGTTTAATTACCATCCTCTAGCCTCACATCTATGTTATCAGAACACAATTTTAGTAACATAACCATCGGCCCCATTACGTTCGCAAACACACATAGACATTCGGCTCTTACAGAGAATCCCTAGAACGGATCTGACTCAAGGTTCCGTTGTGCAACTTCTCTGGAAACTAATCTCGAAGGGCTCCAAATGACTCGCAAAGGTCGCGCCCACTCGTAACCTTTCTATTTTATCTCGACTCGAAACTAACACCACAAATACGAGCATGTATCAATGTAATCCGACCATTGCATTTTCAACTTTAAATTACACACAAACTGCAGCGCGCCTCTCGAAAAATCAGTAATACCTCTGCCTCTACTAACTTGGTTTGGTCGTCGACTCGGGGAAACGTTCATTAGGCTGGCAAACGGACAAACAGACACGCACCAACGCTAAGCAGTGTTTGTTGAGCCCACTTTTATTTTGTTAGCATTAGAAAGCACTCCTCTCCTCCATTGTTTAGTTGAAAGGGGAATGCAAATATTTTTAAGACGAGTTTCCAAACAATTTCCTTTACAAGAGCTGGTCGACAAACCTGTCGTGTAGTAGGTAACATCGCGGTTTGATAATTAATGGGTGTTGAAAGGAAAAAGGAGTGCGCGGAATCTGTGGACGCAGCAGGAAAAAAACACTTCGATTTCCGAACAACGATGCGTCAAGACGTTCCCAGCAATTACGACGGGAAACTAGCTTAATAGGTCCAATCGAGACTAGTTTTTCTTGGAAAATTGTCGAATTTAGCAACAAAGTTCTAATAAATCCACCGCTATGCGACATTGCGACTGCACATTCGTTTCTATACTTACTGAAGATCTCGGGAGATAGGACAACAGTTTTTTTTTTTTATAAATATGTTGCGGTAATTTCTAGACACAGTTAATGTTACGATTGGCGAAGTGCAGCCGGTATCTAAACAACAACAAATGATATTGCCGTTGGCTATCGGTTTTTAATCGCAGCAGTAAGGAAGCTGTCGCGGGCACTTACTGCTGCGGAGTAATCGCCGCCAGCCGCGGAACCACGCTGATCGATGTGCCGCATTAAACAGCCGGTACACTCACACGCACAATCCAATTAATACACAATAGGTACCTTCTATCGCATCGCATATTAACATACCAGACGTTTAAGCGGCGGGTGCAACGTAAGAATCTCGCCCTAGTTAGCATCGTCACGAAACATGCCGTGTCTTTTAAAGTTAGCTATTACGCCTTTCGTAGAGCATACAACGAATAACGTTCCTCTATAATCGAGACTAAATTACACTGAAGTCCCTTATTTATATTTTTATACGTTTTGTCGACAACGTTACAGCTACACTCGAATCCTGAGGGCTTTTCTTATTGTACATTACAAATCCCGTCGGAGTGGGCAATTTGTTTATTTGCTACCTGACGCGTCGTTAGTCATTTTACAGTTATTTCGCATCTGTCTTCTCCGTTAATTAATCAGCTTGTCTAAGTACAATCAGGAAGCAAGGTTCCACTCTCCAGGAAGCTGGAGATTGCAAATTGCCTAATATAAACTAACATTGATTAAGTAGTCTGATAATTTCATTTCACCGCGATAATCACGCAGACAAAAATCTGCAAATACATTAGACTCTGTTTCCACATACCTAAGGTCTCATTGAAAATAAAAACTTTTCGAAAGAGTTCGTTTTTTATGCTTCTCGCTGCATTTTCTGTATTTTAATTTATTTTTTTGCAAATTGTTTGCAACATTGGTGCGTCTATATTTCCGTATATTCCTGCTACTTCCTCGCGCATGCTCATTACTACTGATGCGACACTTCCATCTCATCCATAATTAGTTATTACCACAAACGGGTAATTGTGAAATCCGTCCGGACTTAACGAGGATGGCAAAAAATATATATCACTTCCTTTGCACTACTGGGAAGCTATTTAACGCTGGTTAGAGGCAGAACTGGCGAACCCAGTGCATGATTTGAAGTGCTGTGCCAAGTTTCATTGTGATTTCACCATGTCTAAATGGCGTTATTTGAACTTAATACTGGAACGATATTATATTGTTGACAGTTCTTTAATTTCTCTATGTTTAAAGTACATTATGTCTCGAGTTCGGAATTGCAATTAATAGTCGAGTCAAAAAACTCGCCGCAATGCAAAACAAATGCAATGTTTGCAATCTAACACGCACTGCCGGCAACTTCAGTGCCATGCTCATTAGCATGAAATTTACTGTTCCATATCAATATTTCAACGCGAATAGAAATACACTATAAATATAAAAGCTCAGCAATTTATGTGAAAGCGCAGTCGGTGTCTGTATGAAGCTATGAAAGTGATAACATTAAATTAGTTTGATAGAGCGTCTTGCCTCTAGCCGGGACATCTTATCGGGTTGAATGTAGATTTGATCTACGGGAATTAAGTGCGAGACACGAGGAGGCAGGACAAAATAGATTAGGAACATATCTAGAATATACCAGCACCAGTTAGAAAATATAGTCCTACAAATGAACGACCACGTTTTTTGTTAGTTCCGTCCGTTCCGTACCTCCAAAGGAAAAATCGGAACCCTTAAGCGAGTGATCCTTTGGCTGTACATTAACGTTTGTCTTATTAAAAGTTTTTACAAGTATCTAAGAGACATTAGCTCCCGCAGATGATTGTAAACTTCTTTTAATAATTAAAAGCAATAGTAGGTAAGTATCCTAGCCAGCAGAAAACAGAAGCAATCTAGAAAATTCAACCGAAGCGTTCAGAAAATTAACAAGTCTAATGTTGTTAGTTTGTTACAATAAAATTGAATTGAATAGCCACATAATATATTGCAAGTTTAACAGTTCTTGCCGTAGCCTGGGAAAACCACTTATTAATCAGCTCTGCAACTTCGTTACTAGCGTTATTAATGCAACAGTAAACATGAGTCTCGCATTACTAAATCGCTCCTCAGACACTCAGTTTTATTGATATGTTAAACAAAGTCGGTATATCAGTCCGTATATTAGCATTAGTTGCGATTTTATGCGTCGAACTAGTCCGCTGCGCCCGCGCCGCGCCGTAAACATGCGCGGAGGCACGCGGAAACAATAAATACAAACATATTGACATATTTGCGGCTGATGCCCATTAAAATTCAAATAGAGTCGCCGTTTTACTTAGCAGCGGGTTCCACACATTCGTTACCTCGCAGGTGTCTGGCAGGAATCTTTATATAAGCATTCGGAGTTATTTGACAGCTGTAATGGTAAACGTCAGCATTTGTCAATAGATCACATCGTTCTGCATCTTGCGACCCACCTTAAGCCCACCGCCCACAGTACGTAGTACCGTCACAATCAACACTCCATGGATGAATAATAATAGCGTTCCCGCGGGAACTTTGCGTTTTTCCGGGATAAAAAGTAGCCTACATTGAACTACCCCCATACACAATTCTGTTGCAATCGGACCAGTACCTAGTTTTCGAGTTAAATCCGGATATAGGTACATACATACAGACATTTTTTCTAAAAATCTTTTTTTTTGTGTTCAGTATCTTATACGAGTATAGTCCCCTCGACTTGATAGTTTCTTTTAATTTTCAAGTTACAGATAGTTAAAATGCAGGCTTCATCTGTAATTACGCACGACACGTCTAAGCAACATTGTCGGAGAACACTGGCCATACCTCTAGATCATAGAAACAAGGAGACATAACCTTGAGTATACTAAATATTGAGTTACCGGTGTCGTTTTAGGCTGTCGATGTCAAAGATATTACACTTTGGACTTAATACAAAGGAATAGTTTGCAAAAGTGTAAACATCTATTCTATGGGACATCGTCGACCTTACCTATGCAACATTGTACTTATGCAATCTTAGTATGTAGTACAGACTACAACAATCACGGACTTAGGCTTCTTTTTCTTCACACGGGTGTCTTGGTCGTCATATTTGGATCGGCAGCTTCCTTGATAATTCTTCGCCAGTTCTCTCTAACAGCTGCTCTCCTGGTGCATTCACTGAGGAAACCATAGACTGCCGCTTTCGCTTGGTTGATCCAGCCAGCGCATTGGTGGCAAGCCGCGTGCCTTTCCCAGTTTCCCACCACTAGTTGTACCACAGACTTTCCTCCGGGCAATGCTAACAAAATGTAATTTTTAAAGTGGTCTAAAAATGCTTAAGTCAATCCGATATACGCTTTCGAATATGTAAGTGCAAATCAATTCAAAGATATGAGTGTAGCCCAAAATCCGCATTGTGCCCCCGTGGCTTTCTGTGTGGGCATAGCCTCAACTCTCTTGGGTGTTTGATGGTGAGAGAGAGTTGAGGCGATGAGAGGCAATGGGACGTAAATGAAATACGTATGCTGTTGCATTCACATAATTAGGAAACATGTGTCACGCTGTCTTAACACATCTCTTTCTATTTATGATCTGATGGCAATATTAATGGCCGGGATAAATTCACACCGTGGAAGCGTTTGAGACGGCCCGTTATGGCTTATTGCCCGCTTCCCATGGCCATACGTAATAGATAGTTTCATTGTAAGTAATTGCAATGCACTTTCATAACGCCTGCTGCCATAATTCATACATTTCAATGCTGTAGCACTGCGTTTATTGCCTACACGAAGAAAATTGCAATTATAAATAATTAAATTTGGTATCGACTAATTGCCTTCCATCCATACCAATCCATACTTCCATACTAATATTCCATGATATCCACTAATGTTATCCTCTAGCCCGTCTATCTGTTACCCTATGCCGGTTTAGATGTGGTATGAAGATAGTTGGAGTCCCGAGGAAGGACATTTAACCCGGAAAAACGCATAGTTCCCCCAACTTGCAAAAATACACTAATCAGCATTATTATTGTTAGGTATACACATTTCCAAATTCGCTTGAAACTTATTAAAAGACGCGACCGTACCTATCAAATTCTAAATCAACTTTCATCAAATCAAAATCATCGGTTTCATTGCTATTAATTACACTCTTGCTTAAATAAAACACCCATAGACGTAAATAATATAGAGCCGGTCTAACGTACACGTAATATGTCCCCACTTCCACGGTGTCCAATCCAAAGTTCTGTCACCGAGCGTGCGTAATAAGCGTTTTTAAAAAAACTTTTTTCGAAACTGTTTCTCAGTATCTAAGAACTCGTCTCGTTGTTGGAAAAATGTGACCCAGCTTTAGTGTCACGATATAAGTTTAACTTTGGATTGGACACCAATGAAGTGGGGAAACATGACATGTCTCTACGTTAGGCCGGGTCCATACGAAGTATTATTTATGTCTATGAAAACACCTCAAAAGGCAAAGGTAATATGCCGTCTAGCCATTAGAATAAACCGATGAATTAATATCTACCGATATCGGTAAAATCTCGGTTTGTAATGGTTCACTAAATCAATCATTTTACGCCGATAAACATCTCCGTATAATAGGAAAATACCGTTATTAATGGAATCTAGTGACCTTTCCGCTTGTGTTGCATAGTTAATTTAAACTCTCATTTACTTAATTGGATAGTTGTATTGGTGACGACCACGTATAATATACATACATATTGCATATGTATGCATTATGTATGTATATAAGGTACTAAGCTAAAAAATTAGGTACTTACTACCAATACTTTGAGAGATTTCGCATCACATTGTCACAATTAATTTTAAAGACAAATTAAGAAACTTTTTGTGATATTTATTAGTTTTAATTTCTTAAATAACTTAACTTAAACTCTAACTTTGGAAAAATCCTTTAAACTTAACTTTTAACTCTAACTTTAACGGGAGCCATGAGTTTTTCCGGGATAAAAAGTAGCCATATATGACTCGTGTTAAAACCCTCATGTAAAATTGTGTGGCAGCATAGCCGGACATACATTCACACATACTTCTATGACCGTGACTTCTATTCTACAGACTTATTATTGGAATAGATAGAGATTCTTATAGACTAGCCTCTGCCCGCGACTTCGTCCGCCTGGAATTCGGTTATAGCGTTCCCGCGGGTGTTGAGCGTTAAACTATAACAAATTATATACGAAAACCTTCCCCTTGAAACACTCTATCTATTAAAAAATCCGCATCAAAATCCGTTGTGTAGTTTTAAAGATCTAAGCATACATAGGAACAGACAGACGGCGAAGCGAATTGTTTTATTACTATGTAGTGATTACGGATCGTACGGCGAACGCCCTTACGTTTTCACAATACAAAGGGCACCGATAATTCCAAAAGGCACCTATGGCCTACACACGGGCCTTGGCCCACCGACACCTAAGCCCAAGGGCCGGAGCGTTAAACTAAATCGCTCCAGGCTTGTCTCAGAATCAATTTACAATCTCAGTTAGATCGTAAGGTTGCACGCGCAAAGGTCAGGCGTCGATCCTCGCGTCACGTGGGATCCAGGCTGATTGGGCAATCCCTTGATAATCTCTTGAGTCTTGAAATCTGTTAGAACTGGAATTGTAGATGTTTGAAACTATTAACTTGCGATAGGCATTTGCAATGAGCAAGCACCCTGCTGAGGCGAGTTATAATTTTAGATATAGCTGTTGTTGACGTTGTTGTACCTATCTTTTATCTATATGTATATATGAATCAACAAAGTAATTCAAAGTGTACGATGTACATGGCATGTATTTGCGCACACTCAGCAAGTTTGATTTTACTATATTAACACGACATCATTCATTCATTCGAAGCATTTCAAGACAAGCTTTCAGGGTGTGCGCACACCATCAGTAATAATTATAGTCCTTACAATAAATACTTCCAAACAAGTGTTATTACTTATCAAGACTACAAGAACCCATACATTAAATGGTCCTTCGAACCGGATATGTGTGAAATATGTGTGAAATCCCCAATCAATGTAATTGTAGTACGTACCTATATGTATATTTTATACATGTAATGTAAATGTTATAACTATGTGTAAATTTTGAAAAAAGGCCTTCTGCTTGAGTTTGTTGCGGCGCTTCTTCTCAAGCAATGGGTCTAGGAAGCGCTAGTAAATTCTTTTCTGACGTGTAAAAGTGCCCCTATGTGGCCAATTTGCTGAATAAATGATTGAATTTTGAATTGAATTGAATTTTTTTGAATTCTGCACTGGGCCCGCCTGGTGACTATAGCCCAAAACTGAGAGGAGGCGTGTGCCCAGCAGTGGGACGCAAATAGGCTGTAGTGGTGGTGGCAGTAATATCTATGTAATTAAGCATTAATTTCACTTGAGAAACTCGGATAAAAATCGACTATGTCGTAGATAGCTTTTATTACAACGCTTTTATTATGTCGTCGAGTAACTAACTAACAATCACTATGTAAGGAATCTTGCAAGCTGAATTTTACCCGCTTCTAATTGGCTATGGGTGAAAAATGACAATGTGCTCGATTATTTTTTTATGGATAGGAATAACCTTCCGTATCAAGAGAAAAAAATCTCAGAATTTTCCGTAACACTTTTGAAATGGTATCGCAGTTTTTTTTTTCTAATTTCGAAACCGTGTTACTGTACTCCTTTGACCATTATAATGGGAAGCAGGGTGTTAACGTAACAAAAAATAGTAGATTGTTAACCGAGGGCTGAAAGACACCCATTCCTGCCGAGATGTTTTTGGGGTTCTGCCTCGAACTATTGGGGTTCTCACTTCGTTCGAGCGCCAATAGTTCGAGGCAGAAATGGGTGCTTTCGACCCGAGTTAAACACTCTACTTTTCATTTCAAATACGAGGAAATAAAACAAGCCAGGTATATAAAACACAAGTATTAAAAAAATGGTTTACCCATGGAAACCTCGATTTCATTAAAATATCGAGATAAAAACTATGTTATGTTATTTCCAGCGTCTTGAAATATTTCCATACCAAATTACATCAAAATTGGTCCAGCCGTTTCGACGTAAAGTAAAGATGAAGACTAAACTAAATACAAAATTTGTAATCTTGAATAATGTATGCGTAATAATATATTAATGTTAATACGGATGCCCCAAAGTTTATTTAGTAATTAGTTGAAATAAGTATTTATGTAAGAAGTGAATAAGCCTTGCCTGGGCAAAGATTTCACTGTTTTAGGTCGGCTACTTCAATAAAATCGTTATAAGTACATATACTTTAGAGATTGGCAGTAAAAGGATCTCCAAAACAGCTTGAGCCTATTTTCTTATTAATTCAAGCGGTTTATGTCCATTTCAGAAACACTCATGTTTCATTATTTTCAATCCTAAATATTTACGTACTTGAACATTCGATTTCTACTTTTGTAGCGTAAGTTGCATC
Organism: Aethes cnicana; assembly: GCA_963971205.1. Classification (NCBI taxonomy): domain Eukaryota; kingdom Metazoa; phylum Arthropoda; class Insecta; order Lepidoptera; family Tortricidae; genus Aethes; species Aethes cnicana. The sequence continues at coordinate 3,443,337 of OZ020285.1, forward strand.
AATAAAATTAACGACGATGAGCCCGTTAACCGAGATTTTCAATATGGGGAAAATGACGTTTCTCTATGGCATGATACCTAGGCGCCATATTTAACGTTGATTTTGAGTCCACCTACTTATTTGATGCAACCTGTTTTATTTTTCATTTCTTCTTTTTCACGCATCATTTGTTAAACGTCACAATGCGAGCCAGTTATTTTTGACACGGCTGATTTAATGTTTTAGACAAGAAACATTTAGTTTTTTTCTCAAAATTTTGTATAGTAGCGTGCATTATATTAAATATTATAGATATTTGTTTTAAACATGATAGAAATGCGTTCATTTTAAAATAAATTGGTGTGGCTGTATAGACTTTTGCCGTTGCCGACGATTCAAAGTGTTACATTTAAAAAAAAATACTTTTCTGCTCTAGAGCAGCGATGAGCTACTTTCTGCACGCTAATTAAGCAAACAATGACCTTCTTTCAGAATATGAGAAATGAAATAGCACATTACAGACCTAGGGTGGTGAATTCGTAAATGTCCCAGATATGGGTTTCTGTGGCCCGAACCGAAGGTGAGAGCCATAAATATGTGATCTAGGGCTTTTCGAATTACCGCCCGTGGTTTGTCAAAAGTTTTACGTCTTGCCTTGGCCAAGAAGTGAGATTTTCTCTCCGCGTAGCGGGCAGAAAATCCCACTTTATGGCCAAGGGTGATGTAAAGATCTTTCCTTTTTACCCGAATGTCAAGGAGGGTTATGATTTTTGTGCGTATCCTATCTATCTATCTGTATATCTATTTTGTAATTTTCTTTATTACCATGTTTTAGCCAAACGGCTAAACCGATTTTCATGATTGAGGTATCATTAGAATCGTCTCGTCAACCCAAATGTTGTTAGATGAAAAAACCAAATGGTGGCTGGATTGTGGAGCCACCTGAAGTGGAAAACGAAAAAAAAAGTTTGTCGAATTATACAAGAATGGGTATCCAAATGAAGAGCTTGTCAAGAGGATTGCGAAAAAGTAAACATTGTTATCATAATTGTCAACAAAGAGAGGATGGGGGCCCTTTGTTTTATAGTTTTTTTAATATTTTACTTGTTCGTACATGCATCCGATCTAATCCACGTGACTAGTTGATCCTCGTCCATTTAAAACACGAGTCCATAATTTAAAAACTACGTGAGACATGCCCAGACCTTCATGAACTACCGTTACAATGTATCTAATCAAACTGTTTAATAACCATTAAAGGGTACAGAAATAAACTAGATTCCGTTTAAGGTTTGCACAAGGAAAATTGCACAAATTCAATGCTGTGACGAGACAAAGTAATCAAACGATCAAGCCCCTAAATCCGCGTTCAAACAGCCTGGCCAGAAGTGATGGAGCTCATTACGAATTGAAATGTGTATTTATTGTAGCCAACAAAGACTGGCTAATACAAGTAATAGTCTAGGGCTATTAGGATTGGAATGGGATTGGATTTACACTGGGCCACTTGAGTTGCTAAGTATTTACGAACAGACGCCGCTATACATCGTCGTCTTCTGATTTATGACCGTAAAGTACTTAGTTACACATTACATCACGAAGCTACTAATAGAAGAATACAGTTTAATGTTTCTACTTACTATACGAGTATACATATAAAACCGTCTTAAACAATTTCTTATTGCATATCATAGACGTAAATAATATAGACCTGGTCTAACGTACACGTAATATGTCCCCACTTCCACGGTGTCCAATCCAAAGTTCTGTCACCGAGCGTGCGTGACAATAAGCGTTTTTAAAAAAACTTTTTTCGAAACTGTTTCTCAGTATCTAAAAACTCGTCTCGTTGTTGAAAAAATGTGACCCAGCTTTAGTGTCACGATATAAGTTTAACTTTGGATTGGACACCAATGAAGTGGGGAAACATGACATATATCTACGTTAGGCCGGGTCCATACGAAGTATTATTTATGTCTATGTTGCATATTCTTTTTATGACATCAGAGATTATTTTTGTATGAAAAATGATATTTACTTGAAAATTTTTAATGTACAGTCAGCAGCAGAAGTAGATAAGCTGTCCAGGTGTTCAAAATGACCTACACACGACCTTATTCTTAAGACGTTAAGGGCGTGTGTAGGTCATTTTGAACACCTGGACAGCTTATCTACTTCTGCTGCTGACTGTACCTACTTGAAAATTATAATAAATATAATCGTTTAATGTAATTATGTTAATAATTAATAATTATGCTTGTAAGTGATAATTTAGGTATAATGTACCAATTTGACATGTAATATCTATTATTAAAATGAGTATGAGTATATTGTTTACTACATAAGTTAGACAAATCTTAATAGGTACCTTGTTATCATGCATAGAGTTGTTTGTGCTATCATCGTTCGCGTTGTGACGCATGGTGTGGCGTATTAAGTAGGTACTTGTAGGGAAAATAATCAAATTGATAGAGAAGATCACCATCTCACAATTTATAGGAAAGAAAATAATCAATCAAGAGATATTAGTTTGTCAGCGACTAGGAGTCCTCCTACAATAAACCACACAGACCACATTGCTATTCACATTTTGCGACAGAGCGTTCGATTTGATTGCTAAGTGTTTTCATGTAGGTACTACAAAATACCTAATGCTTACTCCTTACCAACACAGTGGTTGATTTCCCAACTCAGAAGGCTTAGGACGGCAGGAAAATTTGGAGCGCCATTATTTTCAGGTAGGTATTCTAATTAGTGTAATGAGGATGGAGTAAGCAGAGTCCCTAATGAATTAATTGTGACGAATAAGGGCAGGGAAGCCGTGGTGGCCTAGTGGTTCAACCTACCGCCTCTCATGCAGAGGGTCGGGGGTTCGATTCCGGCTCGCACCTCTAAGTTTACTTATGTGCGAAATTCAATTTACTTTACCACTGAGCTTTTCGGTGAAGGAAAACATCGTGAGGAAACCTGGACGCATCTGCGAAGTAATTCAAAGATGTGTGTGAAGTCCCCAATCCGCACTGGACCCACGTGGGGACTATAGCCCAAACCCTCTCGTGATGAGAGGAGGCCTGTGCGCAGCAGTGGGACGCAAATAGGCTGTAGTAGTAGTAGTAGTAGTAGTAGAAGGGCAGAAAAAAATGAATAGCCTATTACTGGCATAAGTGTAAACGGCACTGCATAGGAGACTATCTCAACTCAAGAACATCTTTTTTGTATACGTTCTGGCTACTAAATAAATCTTATTTTTATTCTTCCTCGCTCACCGTTCAAGACACAACTCGACACCACTGATGGATACGGATCTCTCCTACGGCCTATGTTAATCTAGGCGATTTTCTAATAACCCATTAATATGTAATTATTGTGTGAGTTGGGACTGCGTAAGGCGTGATCGCAAAAAGCCGGCTGTACGGCGGGTGAATCTACAATGTCTACATTAAGTGTTTTTCGTTGCGAACCTGCGGTAGGTAGGCGAGGAGAGTCGGGGAGAAAAGTCGTTCGATTTTACGAACTGACTGCGGCAGTTGGGAAATATTTCGCTGTTGTAATAACGATAAAGACAGCGATACAATAGCGAGACTAAGCAAATAAGTAGGTACTTATAGCCCAGTAAATAGTTGAATAGGTAATCTATCTTATCCATAAAAAAACAAAAAAATAACTGACTGACTAATTGATCAACGCATAAAGGCCGCAGAGCCGAAACTACTGGTCGAAGAGAACTAAGAGAGGATTTCCCGAAATTCCGACAGGAACGGGGAAAAAATGGGACTAAACTGAGACCAAGCCCGTCGCATGCCGTGGTAGCCTAGTTGGACCTATCGCCTCTCATGCTGAGGGTCGGGGGTTCAAATCCGGCTCGCACCTCTGAAATTATTTATGTGCGAAATTCAATTTGGATTTACCACCGAGCTTTTCGGTGAAGGAAAACATCATGAGGAAATCTGCACGCATCTGTGAAGTACTCCAAGGATGTGTGTGAAGTCCCCAATCCGCATAGGGACTATAGCCCAAACCCTCTCGTGATGAGAGGAGGCCTTAGGCCTGTGCCCAGTGGGCCGTAAATAGGCTGATGTGGATGGTGGATGGATGTGGAAGGAAACTAAGACATTACGAAATGCTCCATTTTTCAAATTCAAATAAGAAAGCTGCAGTTTGTGTCAGAGTTGGCGTTCCATTATTATTAACACTTTTGTTGTCACAAGTACCAGCGTCTCGTAAATATATCGGCGTAGATTTCCACGAACGCCTACCGTTACAGACTACCGTGCACTGACGTGGACAGGGCGATTTATTACACGACCTCGTGGACCTTATTTCAAGGGTAGAAAGACTAGAATGCAACGGTCACTAGTTTGCGACTGGTCTGACAACACAATCGAAAGGGGACTTCCTGCCTTTAATTTTAGTGTCACTTTGAAAGCTAGATAGGGAAATTAGTTGGGTGATGGTAATAATTATGGATACTAAACTCGATTTTTGAAAAAAAAAATGATATGCCCTGTGTCACTGCTCACAATCTAGACGAATCTATAACAACCTCTCAGACAGAAGCCAAAATCTATCAAGCCGTTTAAGCTACAGAGCGTGACAAATATACATACATACACTCGAGAAGCATAACCATCCTTCTGGCGCAGTCGCTTACAAAATATTTGAACCGTACTTATTTATTTCTTCTTTCGTTAGCAGGTACAGTACGACACAACTTAGAAGGCGCGCGGTGAAGCACTTAAGCCGTTGACGCAGAGTCTATTATTGCTTAATCCACGCGCCTTCTAAGTTGGGTAAACCTGTACGTAAACCAAAACTGACGAAGATACGACGATGTTGAAATTAAAATTCATAATACGTCACATTTTAGTAGGTAATATAATTTGTAGTCAATTCTGACGTCACGAACCCTGACGTCTTATTTTTGAAAATATCAAATGGTGGTGATGATGATGATGATGATGATGATGATGCTGGTGGTGGTAATTTTGTCGATAGCTACCTATTATAAAAATCAATATCGAGACTTCTTCTAATCGCCCTGAGTCACATTTGTAACTATCAAATCTAAACTCGCAATCCATACTAATATTGTAAATGCGAAAGTAACTCTGTCCGTCTGTTTGTCTGTTACCTCTTCACGCTTCAACCTCGGACCGATTTGGATGAAATTTGGCATGGAGATAGTTGGAGTCCCGGGGAAGGACATCATAGGCTACTTTTCATCCCAAAATGCACGCGAGCGAATTCGCGGGCAGAAGCTAGTGAGACTGCAAAATGAAAAAGAAAATCATAATTTAAAATATAATTTATAATTGAATACTAAAAATACAGGAATGACAATTATTCAGACGTGTCCAGATCTATTTTCACGTTGAACTGCCCTTTATCTAAGTCGCATGCCACTTGATAGCTCCATGAACTGTCATCAGTCACGGTTCGCGAATGTTCCTGAAAAAGATATATATAGTTTTAGTAGCTGACCCCGTGGACTTCGTCCCGCCTTTGTTTTTTTTTAGGGTATGAAAAATAGGTTACGTCCTATTCTCAGATCTACTGAGCTACTACTACTACTACTACTACAGCCTATTTGCGTCCCACTGCTGGGCACAGGCCTCCTCTCATCACGAGAGGGTTTGGGCTATAGTCCCCACGCGGGCCCAGTGCGGATTGGGGACTTCACACACATCTTTGAATTACTTCGCAGTTGCGTGCAGGTTTCCTCACGATGTTTTCCTTCACCGAAAAGCACAGTGGTTAATTCAAATTGAATTTCGCACATAAGTAAACTTAGAGGTGCGAGCCGGAATCGAACCCCCGACCCTCGGCATGAGAGGCGGTAGGTCGAACCACTAGGCCACCACGGCTTCACGGATCTACTGAGCATACACTCCAAATTTCATAAGAATCGGTCGAGCTTGTTTCGGAGGAGTTTGGTTACAAACACTGTGCCATGAGAATTTTATATATTAGATTTATTTTAAAGTAATCAAGGCTACCTGACCTGATAACTAACAGAGTCACATAAAAGCTGAATCCGTAGCTCTATATTTATTTAACAAGGCAACTATCAAAGTAGAAAAAATATCGAATAGACCTTTTGAAAAATCTCTACCTTAAGATAGCCTCAAACGGCTCAAACAGACCTTCTATGACACCAAGGACCATCTTGTTCTTTTTTAGCATTTTTAAATTCACTATCTATGGCGCCCTTTTTTTTATTTGGTCGTATTGTGGCCCTTGGCTATAAAAGGCTGCCGTTTCCTGATTGATTTAGACTGACGATATTGTAAACTTACCAAGATCTTAACGGCCTGTCTGGTGTGTGTGTCCCAGTCCACGAGCTCGCCCACCGTTGGGCAGGCGACGGGCCCGCAGCTGATCTCCTTGCCGCCCACTTTCCACACCGCCCATAAAGCAAACCCGTTCACGCGTTGGATTGACTTGCTGAAATATAATATTGAAGGCCTGATGAGGTATATAACATTTCTCGCGCGCTCATGCGCCTATTGCATCAATAGGGGAGACGACAACTTTTTTTTCCTTAGTCTATCAAGAAGATTATTGAAAAGTATTGGACACGTTTTTTTTTTTTCACGTAATCAAACTTATACGGAGATATATTGAGATGAAATGTCGCGTGACGTCACGGATAGGTACGATTTATACCTAACGGTGACCTAGTTAGCCCCCACTCTCCAACTTTAATGCGTTTTAACTTGGTCATTCCTTGTTCATTTGATAAAACAAAAAATACGTGTCTAATATTTTTTCATTACCTGTCTGACGGACTAATTAGATATTCGATGTATTCACCCTGTCGTCATTCCTATTGCATGTAAACAAAAGCTAACATGCTTACATGATAGCGATATAATCAACAAGGAAAAGTGAAGAAATATATGATAGTTTAAACCTTTCGCATAAGAAAATGTGGAGCTTTACAAATGTGGAAAAAATACGTCAGAAAATAAATAAATGGTGGGGATTCTTTGTGTATGAAAATGAAGTTCAATTGATACAGAACTTCACTAATATAGGATACAATCTTTGAAGTAATTTAATGGAATCTAAACATTGCATGCAAAAGCGGGATCAAGGTTACGTGTACGCGTAAATTTTGTAATAGGGCCATTAACCTACATTTGATCGAGATTCTGTGTAAGTTTCTGAGTTAGACTGGCTCGATGTACAACCAGCTATTTCGACATAAACGAGTTAAGTACGAAACAAACACCCCACAAGCATAACCTTTAGGTTAAACTTCAATTCATGGTCTATTATTAACTAGCTTTTTCCCGCAACTTCGTATGCGCAGAGATATTAAAAAGTAAAATTCCGTTTTTTTTTTCGTTCCCATGGGAATTTCAGAAAATCCTTTCTTAGTGCTCCCCTACGTTCCCTGAGAAATTTGCATGCCAAATTTCAGCTCTCTACGACCAGTAGATTCAGTCTGTCAGTTTCTTGTTTTATATATATAGATAGGAGAAGTTAGGAGACGGAGACCACAGTTTTGTCAATTTATCGTATATTTAATGGCATCATAAAGGTTATACTCACAAAGGCAGCGTGCCATCGGCAGCGTAAGTCTGCTGCAAGGCCCTCAGATCGACGGTCAGCAGGCGGCAGGGCGCGCCGCGGCAGCGGCAAGGGTACTCCCATAGCGGCTGCGCTTCGATCTCCGCGTCGCTTATTACACGAGACTTCTGCAATCGCGGAGAAAGACCTTAACTTATAAATATAACTCGATCGTTGTCCCTTTTCCACATTAAAGAGTGAAAAGGACAGCCATATGAAACTCGCAACTGAATCACTGCAAAAAGTCACAAATTCAAATTCAAATATTTATTCAGAAAATTGGCCACATAGGGGCACTTTTACACGTCAGAAAAAGAATTTTCCAGCGCTTCCTAGTCCACAGTGTGCGATCTTCCAGTAGGGCATATAAAAAACGTCGTAGGGCTCTTAATAAAACCAACATGTCTAGACAGAGGTACGCTTTTCGTATTAGAATTTTCATAACAAAAAGTAGCTAAAAATGCTCTTAAGTACGTCTACAGCAAAGATAGGATAAAAGTTAATAAGGCAGGTGTCAAATATCATCTGGAAATACAGCCTGAACATGCTACTTGCTGAAATAAGTTTTTAGTAATGCTGACTTACTAAAAAATTGTAAACCTCCTTACCTCAACAAGTTCATCAAATATCCTCATGTCAATGCCTTCGCACTTCCCCAAAGGTACCCTGATCTTATGCAGATCCTGAAACTCCACCGGCATCGCCCAGAACTCGCAGGCCTCTGGCACTATCGTCACAAACTCCTTCACACTCTCTCTGTGCTTGTACAAAACAAACGCAGACTTCAAATTCTCCCAAGGAAGAATGGCACTCCTGAAACTAGGATCGCACACAACCATACTCAAATCTTTGAAAACTTCCTCCGTCAATTCGGACACAAATTTCACGTTGTCCAAGCCATTCTCTTCAGCGTAATCTGATAAGATATTTATATTCATATTCATAGTTTCGAGGATGTAAACGGTCTTCACGCCCATCTTAGCCGCTGCTAGTCCTAAAAAACTGCTTCCATTCAGGTCTAAAACAACCGAATCGTTTCGTAAATCTTCTTTTATCTGTGCTAGAAACTTTTTGCTTCTTTTACCGTCATTTAGGTAGGAGACTTGTGTTCTCGATAGTGCCATGTGCACTCCGCATTCACAGATAGGTCGCTTGTAGTTCTTGTATTTAGTATTCCCGTCTTCTAAGTAGAACCAGAGTGAATATTCGTCTTGGCAAGAGATTAGGGTAACTTCTGTGGATTTTTGGACGGCTAGTTCTTGGGGTAGGTAGTAGACGGCTTGCATCCAGTGGTCGCGCCAGGGTATGGAGTCCTGTGGTCTTTCGGAGACCAAGTTTGCGTCCGGGTGAGACCACCACGGCGCGCAACTGAGGCCTATTTTACCTGGAAGTTAAAAGTACTAAAATTATTAATATATTCCTGTTTACTCGCTTCCTGTAACCTAAGCTCCCTTGCTTTCTTCTTCTTCAGCATATATTTGCCCACTGCTGAGCATATATCTCTCCATAAGTGTACCATATCTCCCTGCTGGTTGTAGCTTCCATCCACCTCAAGCCTAGTTGTAGCCTGATTATAGTCGTTCCATCTTGCTATAGGTGGTAATGTTCCACAAAATTTTGTATAGATATACTAACCTTCAGTATCCATATTAAGCTCCCACCAGATAAAAACCATCTGAGCCTGCCCCATAGCAGTCATCGTCACATCCTGTTTGACTGTCCGCTTCTTGTCAATAGGAGTGCGTCCAGACCAGTCGTAGTAGAAGACAGGTATTGGCTCCGAGAGCTCTGTAAATGCCTTTCTGGGTAGTTGAGACAGCTGGATATCATGGACAGCTGCTGAGCCCGCGCAGGATTTCATCTGGAATTATAAAAACAAGAATTAATAAAAGCAAAATCAAGCATGCCTCTGAACAGCTGCTTATATCTTATATGACCTATACCAAAAGAGCAGATCTTCTAATGGGGAGCAACTCTTAACAGCCATTGACCCAGCAATGACCTAGTTAGCAAATTTTGTCAGTCTGGCCGGTAAAATACATGGCCACATGAAAATTGGCGCTTTGTGGCGTTCTTTGGAGTATTTTAATCTATCTATATATATAAAACAAGAAACTGACTGACTGACTTACTGGCTGACTGACTGACTGATCGATCAACGCAGAGCCGAATCTACTGGTCGTAGAGAGCTGAAATTTGGCATGCAGATTCCTGGGAACGTAGGGGAGCACTATGAAAGGATTCCCCGAAATTCCCACGGGAACGGGAAAAAATGGAATTTTTACATTTTAATGTTTAGGCGCGTACGAAGTCGCGGGGAAAAGCTAGTACTATAAAAAATTTGGCCTAGGTATATCCCAGAGTACATATACCTAGGCCAAATAATCTCGCCACACGAGTCGACCGCTAAAGAAATTGACAGAAGAATCGGAAATGCATGGAAAAGATACTGGTCAATAAAAGAAATAATGAAAAACAATCAATTTAGTACCAGCATCAAGAGAAAATTATTCAACACGTGCATTCTGCCAATATTCACATATGGATGCCAAACTTGGGCACTGACTCAGGCACAGTGGAACAAACTGAAAGTAAGTCAGAGAGCCATGGAAAGAAGTATACTCAAGAAGAGAAGAATAGACAAAATAAGAAACTCGGTGCTGAGACAGAAAACAAAACTAGAGGATGTAGCATACACAATCAAACACCAGAAATGGAAATGGGCAGGACACACCATGAGAGGACCCGAGAAATGGAGTAAAATAGTAACAACATGGTACCCAAGAGGTTGTAAACGGAATAGGGGGAGACAACATAAAAGATGGGAGGATGAAATTGTGGAAATGGCCGGCAGAACATGGACCAGAAAGGTCACTGATAGGGAAGAATGGAGGAGACTGGGGGAGGCCTTTGCCAGAAGGCACACAGAAATAGATTAAAATTTCGGTTACTGTAGTTTTAAGTATTTTATTGTAAAAATTTCTGAAAAGAGGCTATAAATAAAAATAAAAATAAATAAGCTATGTTTGATTAAAACCGGATGTCGGAAAGAAAAGTAATCGGCAATTTTATATTTCATGCGTACGAAGTCGCGGGCAGAAGCTAGTGTACAATACGAATTCAGTGGCGGAACCCCCCCCCCCCCCCCCCCCAAACATAAATCCTGGATCCGCCACTGTATGAATTCGTGGGATTTCTTACCTTCTGTGGAGTCCTCAGAACTATTTCACAATCCTCATCGGCCAAATCATTAAGCTTGTTCCATTTCTGCAGCGTGGGGCACTCCACTAGCTGGGCATATATGACGGCCGAATCTGGGACCACTATGCAATCTTCTTCTAGAAGACACTTGTGTGCATGTGCGAAGGTTGGTAGGGCCCCTGAAATTTATGACAAACTATTGACTTGTTCTCTTTCTTAAGGTGTTGTTTTTTGGGGTAAACTTTGGTTGGATAGTTTGTTTCTTTATTGAGTATTATAGAAAAACAATATGGAAACATGATGATTTATTTAATTTAGACATTGTCTAATTGACAGAAGAGAGTAAAAAATATCATACCACACAATGGATCAAAATAAAACATAAATCCACACCAAAGAATTTAAAATTATTATTTACCTTCCCCAATCAACTCAGTATCAAACACCTCTGTGACTAAAATGTTGGCTTTCTGCTTCAAATCGCCTCCCTCTCCCACTGTCAACTCCGTGGACCGCTTGGGAATGACAGTTATCTTGTCAGCAACGCCATTCTTCTCCAGGATCTTGACGCAGCACTCTGCCATTGGTTTGAAAGCTTCACAGGCTACAATGGAATCAGCACCACATCTGGCTGCCATGATAGACAGTAGGCCAGTTCCTGTACCTAAAAAAGATGATAGATACCTAAATCCATTGATTTTCACAGGATTTAAGTCCCTACAATGGTATAACTTTTATGGCACTAATTCTAAGTGTGAGTTGTGTCAACTAATTCAACAAATAGAAATAAAAAGCTAGGGCTATTTTGAATTTTAAATATCAAGACTAATATAAAACATGAACTAAGTATGTGCTATTGTATTATTGATCTTGCCTTTTATATAGCTCCTACGAAAAACCTTGGTGGGAATTTATACTTACAATCGGTGGCAAAGGCAATGGGAGCTCTTTTAGAGCTATTTTTTGTACTTAAAAGCCTTTTTATATATAAAAAAAAAACAGTCTCACCAAACTCAGGTGACACTGCCCAATCTTGACTCTTAGTACCTATGCCACTGATCACAATAAAATAAATGCATTATTAGTAATGTATGACATTACTCTCTATTTATAAACAAATGAAACCAAAGCTAGTGAGGCTCAATGAAGTTATTTGCAAATATCTTGTCATTTTAACTCAATAAATTCATATGAAATATTTATTACAGTTGTCTGCATTCAGGCATTTTTTTTTATTACCTATATCCAATACATTAGCTTTCTTCCCATCCGCGTGCATCTTTTCGATAGCCAACTGCAGAGCCCTGTAGTACTTCTTATTTCTCTCCGTGTCATGGAGCATGTCGGCAAACGCCGACCGGGCTATCTCTTGATGATAATCGTATTCCTCGTGCTGCACGTCCCATTCCGTATTCCCCGTTATAGGGTTCCGCTTCTGTGTGAACACCTGCATATTCCCAAGTGCCTTCGATCCTTTTAATCTGCACAAAAGTTGTTATGAGTACTTTTTTTGGTTACAGAAATCGTCGCACAATTATAAGTAAATAGTCCACCTTTTAAATGAAGTAACTATAGTAACTCTACTACATTTACGGGAAATACCAAGAATCATTGAATTCTGATCAATTTAGAGCATTATTATCTTTGAAAACGACTTTTATGTTTTTAAAATAGCCAACCTACTTAACCTAAAAATTTGACATTGACGTTTGCCTTTTTTTATTTGGTGCTATTTGAGCGGTATTTTTTACAGCTTTTCAAAAAGAGGAATATGTTAAGCCATGCATGGTGGCTGAAACTGATTGAAAAAGGATTGAAACCTTTCAAACGGTTCAAACTTTGTCAATTTCAAAAAGAGGTTATAATGATTCGTCTGTACAAGCTAGCCAGTGCGATTTTAATGAAATTAAAAACACATTGATTGACAATTACTGTCATAATAACATTTTAGTAATTGACAGTCTAACTGTATATCCAGGATAATTAAAATAAAATTATCAATTTAGTTCATAGGATATTTCTAATGTATTTATGAGGTGTATTAATGGAAGCGGATTTTTTGAGAATGGCAGCAAAATCGTAGATGTCAACCGTTTTGTCTTTCATTACGACGTTTTGCTATCATGGCGGCCGCCGTCGGTAGGATTTGTGGGGCACGACTTTTGAAAACTTATGGCTTAGCCTCACCACAGGTACTAAGACTAGCTCTAAATAGTGAACAAAACACTGTGCTTAGTTATTATCTAGTTTTGGTGGTTCCTATGTGTTACAAATGACGAAATAAAAGAGTTTTCTTTTTCATATGAACATGGGAGTATTTTACGAAATTTCAGTATATGTGGATAGTTTAATGTTATTTCCATCCATGTGATAACAGTGCAGCATTTTAGACATCAAGATTCTACTTCGACGTGTTTGAGAGCGTATATGACGAAGTGATAACCTATTCTACATTATGTAACAAGGTCTTGAAAACTAATGGAACCGTCCATTGCAGGTTTGTCAGCTGTCCACCAGCACGCAAGGATGGACAAGAAACAAAAAATTGGTGAGTTGTTTAGTTCATGTGCACATATTTCATAACCACCCAAGTCCTCATTCAAGGTTGTCAATTTATCACAAGTGAATTTTACCAGTGATTATTGTCATATCAGCATTTTGTGCCCATTAACTAATGTTTGAACTTAAACTATTGTGTAATTACTAAGTGGGACACTTCATAAAATTTCTCAAAAATCTTCTCATGGACTGATGAACATTCCTATTTTATTTTATACATACTAGATTTCATTATTATCATTTTGCCTCATCTCTATAAATTACAAGTGAGACATAGCTATAACTTTTCACTTGCTTCCCTTGTAATGTAACAGGACACCAATCATTCAGTTAAATGTCCACATAACTTTATTTATTCACATAAGAGAAGCTAGTATTCTGCCTGTGACTTCGTCTGCATAGAATTCAGTTATAGCTTTTTTTTTCTTTGGTCTTTAGGTCTACTCATCCCCATGTTAAAATGTTACCGTGGCTCTGTGTAAAGGTCGGGCTGAAAACCAGCGCTGCGCGGTCGTGCTCCGCACACTCGCAGCACATGCTGAGTCCGGTCCTATTGCCACCTACTTTACCTTGTGCATGCTTTATTTAATTTTGTTTGTGGCAATAAATCTTTATCTTATCTTATAGTGTTCCCACGGGAATAGAGTGTTACACTATAACAAATTTATATATACTAAAATCTTCCTCTAGAATCACTCTACCTATTAAAAAGCGGATCAAAATCTGTTGCATAGTTAGATCTAAGCATACATAGACAGGGACAGACAGCAGGAAGTGACTTTGTTTTATACTATGTAGTGATTATATGTATATGATTTTTTTAACCTTTGACCACTTTCGTTACCATTTAAATTGGAAATGTTTAGGTAGTTCCACTTAGCACTTCATGTCTATGTTAACTTCTAACATCACCATAATCGTCAATTGTGTTGTAAGATTGTATTTCCTTTCTGCAGTTACTTTCAACGTTAGGAGTAGTGGGAGGCGGAGTTGGGGCCCTGCTGTTTGCCCTGGAGCAGTCTGTGCATGCGTCAGGCCAGGTTGCACACCCACACCCACAGCAATGGCCACACAATGGCATCTTCCAATCTTTAGACCACGCCAGGTCAGTACAGTTTGGTAATCATTAAACATAGCAAAAGATTGCATAATAAATTGCAGATTGTAAAAGAAAATCACTCCTAACTTCAAGTGGCAAGCGGATGGATGCCGGTCTCTGTCATTTATAATGGTATCTACAGTTATGTATATAAAAAGGTTGATTTTATAGACATCAAAAATCTGCCTTGTAAGGGATAGTGAAGAATAAAAAGATACAAGTTTTGTGATTTGTTTAAAGTTGGGACAATTTCTATGTTAGTAGCAAAATATTTCAGTATAATTCACAATAGGAATCGGTAATTTTTATGTGACTGTTTTAAACTAAACTATCTCATTTATACAATCATTAGTGACTAATAAAATAAGTATGTAATGATGTTATCATTGTTACAAAATGTTGCCTAACAAATGCAATAGTTAATGATTATAAGTTTGGTCTGATGCAGTGCAGTCTATGTCCTATTCTTTCACAGTAATCAATGCTGCAATAATGTTCCCATGTAAAGCCTTAACAACTGTAATTATTCAGAAGATTTTTTTTAAAAGAACTTTTTTAAAGGTTAGAGTTTTTTAATTATACGTAATTTGAAAGCTTTATTCCTTTATGCATTTGTACAAAGGAATAAAGCTTTATCATCAGCAACTAATATCTTTCACCTTGTATTGTACACAAGCTGTTACACATGTTTAATTTCTAGCATTGTTACAAGTAGTTCAAAAATTAAAGTTTTTGACCACTTTGACCATAGTTGATCTTTTGTGTTAATCATTTATTTTCGGACAATAAGAATAATATTTTCACATAGACAGAAACCATTATTTAAGGAGAAGAAGAAGACAATAAGGCCTTTAGAATCATAGACACCTTACAGACTAGTTAACTTCAAGTTCAACCAAAAACTGGCTGTGATGTCAGACTAAAAGTTGAAGTGTTTAGCACTTGACTTTTGATTTGCCGGAACAAACCACCCTTCGGGCCAAACTAATCACCTTTTCTATGTAACAGTCTGGCCAGTTACAATAGGCTATGTTCTATTGCAGTATTCGCCGCGGTTATGAGGTGTACAAGCAAGTTTGCAAGGCCTGCCACTCGCTGCAGTACATCGCGTTCCGTAATCTGGTGGGCGTTTCGCACACCGAGGATGAGGCCAAGGCTGAGGCCGCCGAGGTATGCTGCTTCTCATCATTTATGCATTTTTACACTGGATATCTAGATATGCCACTCCAGTCCGATAATGAGGATTACTATTATAACTAGCTAGAGTGTAAAAGCAGCTAGGGGCGCTAGTGACGTCTGTGCCAACCAAGTCTGCCATTGGCCATTTTGTGCGGTTTGACATTGACAGCTACACAATACATCCCTCCCATGACCGCCTCGAACGCAGTCTCCAACGCCAGTGGCGCCCGCTGGTGAGACATGAGAGCTGCTGACAACAAAATTGTATTAAAAATGTTTTATGGTAAACTAGGTCATTTAGAGGTTGAGCTTCCACCAACCACTGTATATGTGGAACCACGCCGCAAACCGTGGCGCACCTTATTAACTGCCCAGCTTGTCCTTTCTCCTGCTCCTGGACCTGGTGAGGGGCAACCAAAGGGTGTGGATGTTGCTGGCTTTTGGTCCAGTTCGATATAATGATAGCCATCGAAAGGACACGAAAGAAGAAGAAGAGGTTGAGCCCTTAGTTCAGTCTGTTAAAATAGGACTAAGGTTTATACTTTGTACTGATGAAAAATTGGAAATGGTTTGAAATATTTGCTGTAAAAGATTATTTTGTTTTTAATTTATTATTCTAAGTTTGGACTTAAAAGACTTTCTGCTGAATACATGTACAGTATCTTGTCTATTAAAATTTGCTTTGCAGGTCTTGTCTCGACTTTTTTTATGTTCTTGGTACATTTAAATCGAAACAGTGGAAAAGCGAAATTAAAATTCTACCATAGCTTGAACCGTACATGTTGTGCCGACCCCACGTAACGTGGGAAAAGAGCAAGAGGCTGATAAGAATTATTAGGATCCAAACTTTCTGAGAAAAATAACAGAGATCTAAATTTACAACATGCATCTTTCTCCTTCAGGTAATGGTCAAGGACGGCCCGGATGAGTCGGGCAATTACTTCGAGAGGCCGGGCAAGCTGTCCGACTACTTCCCATCTCCGTACCCCAATGAAAACGCTGCCAGGGCAGCCAACAACGGTAAGGATAGCTTTTTAGCTGGGTCCCCTAGACATGGGTAAAACCACTAACTTAATGGTAGATAAGATTTTGTATAGACAGGATGAATTCCTAAAAACAACCTTACCTTAGTTAACAAAGGATGGAAGACGGTTTTTGGCGTTGCTTTGATTCAGTAGTTTTAGCCTACTTTTTCTAGCTACTTGTTTCATAATAAAACGGCCGAACATATAGAGATCAAGTTTATAGTGGGAGACCCTATATTTTGTATTCTGGAAATCAATCACTTACCTTTTCACTCTTAAATAAAAAACGCCGAGCCGATGCAGCTAAATTTTAACAACCACCACAACTAATACGCATTTTCATATTAATGAGGGCTATCGCGTATGAGTTCTCTGCTGGAGGCGCTTGCGTCGCGTGAGGTTCAGTGTCCAATTTAGCACATTATATGCCATATTATACGCAATGTCTCACAAGACTGTGTCACAGTGAAAGTTTTTCATTACACACAATATTATCAATATTGTGTGTAATGAAAAACTTTGGCATTGACATCCAAACTTCACACGCGAGTTGAAATATAAACAAGACACCTAATCCTGAAGACTTCGCTTAGCAGGGCGATCCCCTCCGCAACAACTAGTGTGTTTTTTTTTCCATACAGGTAGTGTCAGTGTCAATTGCATTTGACGTCTAAAACATGTTGTCACGGTTACTCCCGCAGCATGACCGTATACCTATCCTTGTCACTTTTTTAGATGCGGCTTTTTTTTCCTTTATATTATTGGTATAGGGAAACGAGCGCACAGCCCACCTGATGGTAAGTGGTCACTGCGGCCCATGGACACCGAAAACCTATGATCCCCCATTAGGAAACCATAGGATCTCGAATGCGTTGCCTACCCCGAGGCCCAAGATGGAATGCCTCTGTGCCAGAAATTTCACCGGCTGCCTTAACCCCCTACCGGAACACAACAGTGCGAGCACTGCTATTTGGCGGCAGGTTAGCGGGGAAAGACGGACCTAGCACCAGGCCGTACCACTAGCAAAAGGCAACTTCAGTAGATTGTCTATGAGTTGGAATTGGTGGCTGATTTAAGAATTCCTTCAGGGTCATACCCGCCGGACCTGTCGCTCATCGTGTCGGGCCGCCACTGCGGCGAGGACTACATCTTCGCGCTGCTCACCGGCTACGTGGACGCGCCCGCCGGGGTCGTGCTCCGCGAGGGGCAGAACTACAACCCCTACTTCCCCGGCGGTGCCATCTCCATGGCCCAAGTGCTCTACAACGAGGTGAGCACACCTGTTACAGGTTTACACAACTTGGAAGGCGCGTGGATTAAGCGATAATAGACTCTGCGTCAACGACTTAAGTGCTTCGCCGCGCGCCTTTTCTAAGTTGTGTCGCGCTATACTGGTTTTCAATAAACTTTATTTTTTTCCCCTTTATCTTGCGATCTGTCTTTCGTTGATATTGAGCAATTGTTGTGGTCTATATTGATATTAGGCTTGCATGGTATGTGTCCATTGATACATCCAGAGTAAACTTAACAAACAAATGCATTGCCAATATTGCCATACTCGAGAAGTGGACTAAAAATAGGTCGCTATAAACCTGGAACACAGCAAAGTCGGTACTTACAAGACTGTAGCCATCCAGAAGGGCAGAAGACCCTACCAGTGGCTTAAAATAATATTGTTTACTTTCACCTGTCCCGATGTTTGTTTGTTTGTCTGTAATCAAATCTTGCAAGTTAAATTTGATCCACTTCCCGGTTATCAATTGAGCTGTCATTTTTCATGCATGTGTAAATCGGACGACAAATTATTTCTTTATTTGAAAATATAGTTACAATGAGCGTGGTATTACAGTTAGGTATAACTAATACAATGCAAAATTATTATGACAAGGAGCTAATCTGATGATGGAACCAGGTGGCCATGAGAACTCTGTAGTTCAATGACACAACTCCATCGAGTTTGGACTCGTTAGATCTGTCTTGACGAGTACTTTAATAAAAGCTTGTTGTTTTTTTTTAATTTGTTTGTTCCCGCTAGTAATAAGTTACTCATTTGCACCACAGGCGGCGGAGTTTACGGACGGCACGCCGGCTACAGCCTCGCAGATGGCCAAGGACGTGGCGGCCTTCCTGCGGTGGACGTCGGAGCCCGAGCTCGACCAGCGCCGGCTCATGACCATCAAGGTACAATTCAATTGGATTCAAACATTTATTCAGCAAATTGGCCACATAGGGGCACTTTTACACGTCAGAATTTTTTTACAGACTCTGTTATTATTTAGTTGCACTGTTTCATATTATAAACTGGAGTAAAGTTGGATTAAAGGTCCGTGTTAGAGGTTACTTTGGAATTAAATTGTATCGAGCGAAGTTTCGTGAAACGTGTAAAGAAAGCTGTCAGTGTAAGGTGATATAATCAAATATAACATATGTTTTTTTCATATTTTTAACTTTTAACATTTCTTACAAAAGTATGATCTTACATGAGCAATTTGACGATGCTGGGTTAGGGAACGGCCTTAAAGTAAAAATATAAAGTTAACAAATGTAATTATTTTCAAGGTCATCGCCATCTTCTCCATCTTCACCGGCCTCGTGTACTACCTCAAGCGGCACAAGTGGGCTACCATGAAGTCCAGAAAGCTAGCCTACAAACCCGTCTCTAAGAAATAAAACGCCGCCGTACCATAAACACACGATTTTAGAGAATTTTTCTTTTTGATAGGCACCTACCAGTAACATGTTATTTCTTTGTAATTTAAATTAATTTATTATTTTATAAAAACTCATGAACCGAGTTCCGTGTTACCAATGCCTACTCTGCTTGATGCTTTATAATCAGAACTATAGAACTATTGGCTCGGTATGTACGTCCCAATTACTTTTTAACGTTGTTGCTGCTACCGATACGATTTTTTGTAAAACATTTTTAGTAACTTTGTTTAAAAATCACGTAATACCTATTTATCATTTATTTTTCTAATTGTAAAGTAGAGCAAGTATAGTGAGGTGATGTTTGATATAATTATACTATCGGAGCGGCATTTCGTCATCAAATTCTTTAATTTGCACTGGCAAATTACATATTAGATAGCGGTATATTGTTACGTGCTAACGGTGTTATGTGTAACGGCTGTCAATCAGTGTACAGTTGAATAAATGAGTTATTGACAATCGAACATATTTTTGTTCAACAGACACTAATATAAAAAATCCCTTTAAAAAAGACCTAGTTTGAGCGGTTAAACCAGGGACCGGTCAACCTCTTCCCAGACAAAATCCATTGAACGACTTAACCGTTCATTAAATAGCCCAAATCACATGCCTACCACTTGAATAGCTTTCCCATTCATTTGACTTAGCTGTAGGAAGGGGTTTCCCTTACGCGGTCACTTGAATGTAGGAAGGGGCTTCCCTTTATTTAAATAAGTTTTTGGAACGGCTTTATTGTATATTGGATAGCCGACAAGCCTTGCTTAGCTTCAGGAACGGGTTTCCCTTTGTTTCCCTAACCTTGAGATCTATAAGTTACCTATTTCGGTCCTATTTCGTAGTGTACAGTACTGAGTTTATATGGCCGCGCGAACCCGCCTAGCGAGTTCTTATAGATATTGCCCGGTTTTCGGAGTAGTACAACATTTTTCGTCTGGCAGTGAATGTGTTATACCTCTATTACCTATATCCATAGAAGAAAATGACTAAATTCCCTTTGAATGCTGCAGCAACGAATACTTAATTTAGCCTTGAATTTACAGAACAGAAAGTTTATAAGTAAGTTATAGGTAAATACCAAGGACCATGTAATTGTATGGCCAGTCCAGGAATTGTATGGTCCGTGGTATTCACCTATAGGTATATATTTTTGTATTAAATAAAACTATCACGGGTTTTGTGTAACCCACAGCCCGCTAATAGTTAATATATCTACGTATCAGGGATTCATTTACTTATACAAAATAGAGAACTCTAAAAAGTCGTGAATCTCGTGATTCAAGGTCAAGGGTTAGATAGCCTAATTTTTGCTTAAAGATCAACTAATTTAAATATAAATGATGATGATGATAAACTCACATCCAAGCGGGCGGCGGGTGCGAGAATAGGTACCTAAAAGCGGTGCGAAGTCGTACTTTAATTCTACAGGGTATCAGTATCAACAATTTACCTACTTAAAATTTTCGTTGGCCATCTTCGCCGTCGGCGGCGACGACCTATAACGCCAATAATAAGTAGGTAACTACAAAGAATACACCAACATAACTTTATCCTAAAATTTCTAAGTAAATACTAAATAGATCCATGTGTAGGTATAATTACCACCCTTATGCCTTTAACCACACACACTGTGCTATCCTGTTATCATTGATTGTGCGGGAGTACAATAATAAACAACACCAATTCACTTTCAAATGCCATGAAACACAACCACCGCTTCACAACCTAATCAACCAGTGCGCAGGGGCGGATGTGTCACACCGCCATCTTTATTAGGTAGACGTCACAACTTTCCCTTTCAGCAAATTGAAAAATAAGATACATTTATAAATTATGTAGCTGATTATTCTAACGAAATAATAAACTTTGTTGAATCTTTGACAATTCGATCAACACCTTTACGGACCGTTACAATTAATGCTTAACTAAATTAGCTTGAATTTTCCTCATCTGTTTCCATTTCAGATTCATCATTTTCATTTTGAATTTTCCATTCCCCTTCAATTTTCGTTAAATGTATTACATTTCTTCTTAACTCCTGTCCTGTTTCATCGTTTCGTACATTTATATCTCCCCCGTTTGCACTAATCACCGTGTGTGGGGTAGGGTTGAAAGTTGGTGTCAATTTATTCTCCTTAATCATATTTTTAACATAAACCTTTTCTCCTATACTGATATTATTGCTCTGTGCTCTTCTCTTCTTGTCTTCTGTAATCTTCCTTTTTTCTTTCATCGATTTATCCCTGTCGTATGCCTCTAAATCAACTTGTCTGTTTTCAATATCTACAACAGAAGGGATTTTATCTCTAAACAATCTGTTAAAAAATAATTCCGAAGGCGTTTTTCCAGTTGTAGTGTGAGGTGTACTGTTGTACATCATCAGATAGTGTAGAAGGTCGTCCTTCCAATCAGATTTTTGGCATTGGCTTATTTTTAACCGTTTTATAATGTCCCGATTCTGTCTCTCGACCTCACCATTTTGCTGAGGCCAGTATGGTATTGAATTGTATAGTTTAATGCCAAACTCTGAACAGAAAGACTTAAACTCTTCACTAATGAACTGCGGCCCGTTGTCTGCAGTCATACTTACCGGAATACCGAGCCTAGAAAACATTTCTTTAAGTATACAAATAGTATCTTTGGATGTTATATCGATAGATTTCATAATTTTTATTTCTTTGTAACGGCTGTAGTAATCTATGATGACAAATAAATAATGTCCACTTTGAAGGGGACCCAAAAAATCTATCGCAATGTCTGTCCAAGGCTGACATGGCAACTCACGTCTTTTCATCGGCACAGGAGGGTTTAATCCCGAGACCAAGGTGCAGCCTTTACAAGCTTTTACCATTTTCTCTGAGTCCTGATCTATCTTTGGCCACCACACCTTGGTCCGCAATCTACCCTTCATCGCAACAATTCCAGGATGACCCTCATGAGCCGCTGCTAGAACTTGCTGTCGCAAATTAACGGGAATTACAATTTTGTTACTTCGCAACAATATGTTGTCATGAACCCAGAGTTCTTGTTCGAATAGTTTATATTTTTTTACTTTAGGATCCCAGCAGTTTTGTGAAAGGCCCGTGATTACTAACTGAATGTGTTCATCTTTTTGAGATTCAGAAATTATGTCCTCCATAGATACGGCTAACGGTCTTGCAAATTCTACAATTTTATGAACATGATTAGTATATCCGTCATCAAAAGGCAAAGAGTTTTGGATGGAACATAACCGTGAAAGAGGGTCAGCTATATTATTCTTACCAGGACAATGAATAATTTTATAATTGTACGCTTGCAATCGTAACACCCAACGTTCAATTCGAGCACATGGTTTTGATCTTGGTCCAAATATGACTTCAAGTGGCTTGTGGTCCGTGATCAGTTCAAATTCTTTTAAACCATAAAGGTACATATTGAAATGCTCGATTGCCCAGACCAAAGCCAGCGCTTCTTTTTCGGTTTGACAGTACCGTTTTTCCACATCACTTAGACTTTTATGACCGTATGCAATAATTCTCGGTCCGCGAGCATCTTTTTGAATTAGAACTGCTCCTAACCCTACAGGGCTAGCGTCCGCAATGACTTGTGTTTTGTCTTGTGGGTCATAAAAACCTAAGGTGCGCAAATTTGTTAGACTTTGCTTTAACTCAGCAAACGCTTTTACTTGTTTTTCTTTCCAGAATTCGGCGATATCGGCGTGTTTGGAAAGTTTGTATCTCAAAATTTCGCGGATTGGTTCAGTCATTGTTGCTAAATCTGGAATCCATTTACCTATGTAATTAATAAGTCGAAGAAAGCTCTGTACTTCTTCGACGGATTTTGGTTCTCTGAAGCTTTCAATGCTTTTTACATATTTGTTTAAAGGTTTAATACCCTCCGACGATAGTTTATGCCCTAGGAATTCGATATTTGTCTGGTTGAAAATGCATTTTTTCTCATTGAGCAGTACATTGTTTAATTTCAAAACCTCTAATACATTATTCAGCCTAGTATTGTGTTCCTGTTCATCGCTTCCAAACACGACGATATCGTCGATAAAATTAATAACGCCTTCGCAAGGTAGAAGCATCCTTTCCATGATTTTTTGGAACTGTTCTGGCGCACATGATATGCCAAACATCAGTCTTTTATAACGAAATAAACCCTTGCTCGTTATAAACGTAGTTATATCTCGACAATCCTCTTTAATCTCCACCTGATGAAAAGCATCCTTGACATCGAGCTTAGAGAAGACACGAGCCTTACACAATTTTGGTAAAAGTTGGGTCATAGTTGGCAAAGGATGATTCTCCCTGATAATGGCTTTATTAGCGCATCTCATGTCAATACAAAGCCTTACATCGTCATTGTCTTTTAAAATTGGTACAAGTGGGGAGACCCAACTTGCAGCCTTATCAACGGGCTCAATGATATCTTTTTTGATTAACTCGTCAATTTTGTTGTTAATTTTATTTTCCAGTGGAATAGGTACTCTCCTGTATGGCTGACAAATCGGGGTGACTGATTTATCTATTGCTATGTCCAGTTGGACATCTCTAAATTTCGGAAAAGTGTCTGTCTGAACTGAATTAATACTCACCCCCAGCTTCAGTAATTTTAGACTGATCGCGGTTTCTTTACCCAGCAGATTTCGAGAACCATTTTTAATGACGTAAAATCTTGCTGACTTCATTTCTGGTCCAACTGTGATAGACGCTTCAAATGAACCAAGTACATCGAGCGGGTCTTTAGCGCCATACGCCATGAAAACTTGGTCTGAACCCTTTTGTTGGTTTGATGTGATTACCGCCTTTGATTTCAAAAACTCCCAAGTTTTGTCGTCTATTATGTTGCTTTTAATGCCTGAATCAATGAGCATGTTTACATTGACTCCACCAATTTGGCACGTTATTTCTGCATCGTCGTCGATGTGGAAGATATAATTGATATTTGGCCTCGGTGGACTGGCTGGTTTTTGTGAATTGTTATTTGTAAATTTTTTAGTATGTTTATTTTGGTGATAGGTTGAATCACTTGTATTCATGTTTTTTTGATCTCGTTGTTTGCCATGATCTGAGTTTTGTTTGTATCGCCGTGTGCGACAGTAGTTCCTGAAGTGACCCCTAAACCCACACTTATCGCAAGTACTGTTAATGGCTTTGCAGCGGCGTGTGTCATGTTCCTTATGATCAGTACTTCCACATCTAGAACACCGTCTAGTTTTATTTTTTATTTTAGTTTCAATTTTATTGATCTCAACATTTGTTTTCCCCTGAAAGTCCTTTATCTGCCTTTCAACAGTTTCCATTGCATTTGCTTCCACTATAATTTTCTCTACAGTAGCTGCATCTCCTAGCAACAGAATTTTTTTCCTAAGATTCTCTGATCTACACTTGTCGACGATTTGATCGATGATCTCATCTTCTTCACGAGCAAAATTGCATTTAGAACTCTGGTTGCGAAGTCTAACAAGAAATTTGTCTACACTCTCTTCGACTTCCTGTTTCATGAGTCTAAATCGATGTCGTTCAAATAAAAAACTTTGTTTGGGCGCAAAGTGATTTTTTAGCTTATCTATAGCAATTTTGAAAACATCGATGCCTTCTGCCGGTTCAACATTTGCTCCAGGGAGATTATAAAAGATATTTTGTAAGGCGATCCCCCCCGTGTGCAGTAGTATTGCTCGTTTCTTTACTGGTTCGTCGATCCCTGATGCTAAAAGATAAATGTCTAGAGCCCTTGTCCAATGTTCCCATCTTTGACCCAGTGAGCTTGCATCCCCGCCACAGTCAAACTGTTCAATGGCTGGTAGCTGAGACATATCGGGGAAGTTTATGTAAGTATTACTTTTTTTTTTTTTTTTTTGAGATGTTCTTATGAGATGTGATAACTCATACTTTATACAGTGTTTATTTTGCCGGACTCCCACTCCGACTTGGCTAATACATACATGCACATTTTTTTTTTATTGTT
Organism: Aethes cnicana; assembly: GCA_963971205.1. Lineage (NCBI taxonomy): Eukaryota > Metazoa > Arthropoda > Insecta > Lepidoptera > Tortricidae > Aethes > Aethes cnicana. The sequence goes on from OZ020285.1 coordinate 3,468,618, forward strand.
TTAATGGATACCGTTTCTCCTTGTATTGTGCTCTTAGATATTTGGGTTAGGACCAGACCGAAATATTTAGGATTTAGTGTAAAATGGAAATGAGGCAATTTTCTTAACTGGAATTAAATATGATTTTATGATTTCTTACCCTTTTTTTTTCTTTTAACAGTATCCAATTATACAACAATGACTTTTGACCATACAGGTAGGTTGGTATGTATTAGCAAACATTGATGAGATGTGATAACTCATTCTTTTTATTTGCCGGTAACCATCCGACTTGGCTAATACATACATGCACATTTTTTGGTTGTTTGTAGTGAATACCGTTCCTATTAAGTAGTTGCAATGTAATATAGCTAGAATAAATTATGATATTTATGTTTATGATTACTATTATTTCCTTTGAAACGATATTCAACTATACAACAATAAGTCTTAACCATATAGGAAGATTGGTATGTATTAGCAAACATTGATGAGATGTGATAACTCATTGTATTTATTTTGCCGGTAACCATCCGACTTGGCTAATACATACATGCACATTTTTTGGCTGTTTGTAGTGAATACTGTTTCTATTAAGTACTTGCAATGTAACATAGCTAGAATGAATTATGATAGTTATGCTTATCATTACCATTATTTTGTTTGAAACAGTATTCAACTATACAACAATAAGTCTTGACCATAATAGGAAGATTGGTATGTATTAGCAAGCATCTTTTTGACTACTTTCATCCATTAGTTTTAAACCATTAGCTATCAGCAAATAAGTGTATTTGGCTAGGTACATTGAATAGAATAAACAATAGGAATGACAATAATTATGATTTGTTCCATGATTACATCATTCACGGATACATTTACATTCTACTTATCAGATGGAATAAATCACACCTTTAGGCAGCATTCTGCTAATTTGCACCTATCCTTTATTGAAATTTAACATGATTATTCGTAGGTGTTTGTTTTGACAACGCGGAGCCGGTATACAATTCTGCTGATAACCTTAGGTTATTTGTTTTTAGTAGTCGTAAGATGTTTATTTATTTAAACTCACGTTCTTTATCCTCGTCGCCAAATGTGCTATCCTGTTATCATTGATTGTGCGGGAGTACAATAATAAACAACACCAATTCACTTTCAAATGCCATGAAACACAACCACCGCTTCACAACCTAATCAACCAGTGCGCAGGGGCGGATGTGTCACACCGCCATCTTTATTAGGTAGACGTCACACACACGAGTTAACTTCGTATTTATAATAAGCAGTTAGGTAGGTACCTACTAGGAGTACTAGGTGCCTACACAAGTATTTAACAATTTTCAAAGGTAGGTATTTAATTAAAGTAGATTAACTGCTTCACTTACCTTGATTTTGTTTCCACAGACATTACATGTGCTTTTATTACTCTCAGCATCAAATGTAAAATATCGATGCACGGCATCACGTTTTCGCTGTGGCATACCTAGTACCCAAGTACTAAATGTGTATATAAAAACACTTTTGAAGCACACACGCACGATAGTTTTCTAAATCTGTAAGTACTTAATTAATGCACTTGTTTTCGATGTTGATACTTTGCTGGTCCGGACAGAAATGGCAAAAAAATATAAACAAACGCACACGGACACGGAACAAAACGAAGTAACATACACGCGCCCTTTGCCACACAAAAATTAAACCTTATTACGATTTGATAAGATACTTTCGATCGCAAGCGACGGCGGCTAGCGGCATTATCAAAGAACGTCAAAGCGCGTGCCGATACACCGCGCGAAACGCCTACAACGTAAATACTGGAATATTGCTCTTATTTTCATGGATACAAGGATCAAAATGGCACAAGCGTTATAAGGGAAACCCCTTCAAGAAGTAAGCAGTTCGAACGACTTTTTAAGCGCTTAGCAAAGGGTATCAAGAATCCGTTTGGTATACCGATATCCGTATTAAAAGTCGTTTAAAAAGCCTTATGAAGGGGTTTTAAACGGGAACGGCTTTGGTTAGCAAAGTCGAACGAAATACCCCTTCAAAAACCCTCGAAGGGGATACGGGACCGGTCCCTGGGTTAAACCCAATGAATTGGCTATGGGTGAAAAATGACAATGTGCTCGATTATTTTTTTATGGATAGGAATAACCTTCCGTATCAAGAGAAAAAAATCTCAGAATTTTCCGTGCCGTAGATTCTGCGTAAAAAATAAAATTGGTTTTGCGTTATGACGATTGAAATAAAGGTGTTTCCTTGGTCCAAGTATGCAGCACTACTTCTTGAAAAAAAGTGTTCATACTATTGACATTATTGATTTTTTAAAGAAGTAGTGCTGCATACTTGGACCAAGGAAACACCTTTATTTCAATCGTCATAACGCAAAACCAATTTTATTTTTTACGCAGAATCTACGGCACGGAAAATTCAGAGATTTTTTTCTCTTGATACGGAAGGTTATTCCTATCCATAAACAAATAATCGAGCACATTGTCATTTTTCACCCATAGCCAATTGGAGACCAGGCTGAATTGTGGTGCGACGTTTGGCATAGTATGTGTTCGGAATTCCGAATCCGAATCACGAAACTGAATTCCGACTGTATGTAGCCGGCCTTAAAAAACGTTGCGCCAAACAAGTTAGCCAACATACACTGAAATAAAGATGCGTTCAGAATATAGATTAGTCGATCAGCTGTAACTTTGACAGTAACACAACTGACAGTTGAGTCAGACGAGATAATATTATCAGCGACGCAAAATAGTGCATTTTCCTTATAAACTTACTATAAATTTATGAACAATGAACGCAATAGTTGGTTTATGTCATTTCTGTGAAGCGCACGGGCCGCGGCCCTTATTCTGTACTTTCACGACGGACGACGATCAACACACGACGGAATCGTCGAAATGCACGGCTCAATGCAGCGGGTGCACTTCACTCGGCCCCGACACCGTGTTCGTGTCTCGAGACGACGACGGAACCATATACTGCAGCAGGGAGTCGATCCCCAACGCAGATGTCACGGCGTTTCTAAGGCAGGCCGCGATAAGGAGTATAACTTGCGAAGTAAGTCTTCTTTGAGATTGTTAGTCGCATCTCACTCATAAAATGTAGCCTAGGAATTTAGTAGGACATTTTTTGCGGCTCAGATGCACATATTGGTTATCTAGACTGAAATTTAATTGTTATCGCTATTCTTAGAATACCAAATATGATCAGCATTTTTGCACAAATAAATGTTTCTAAAGGCTCTTTATCTCCACTCAATATTTTCACAAAACTATTAGTAACAGTTCACAAAGTACTTACATTACAGTTTATATTTATATCAGGTAAACTGGAGTAAAGAAGGTGGTGTGGTGTACTTCAGCGATACCCATGGGCATGTGCTGAGTCTGACGTTCCAAATACGAGACACACGGGCTCGTGGGCTCAAACGCTGGTTCTCCGTCGTCGTGCTCATGAAGGATAAGATGCTACTCCTCAACATCACTCCGTTGCTGTCCGAACACATGCAGGTTGGTAATTAAATTGTAAATAGTCTGTTCTGAAGTATTTGCAGCTGCTAAATGAGTCTATTTTAATTTGGCACTTGATATTTTTCAATTCAGAGAGCAACCAGTGTTCCTGGCATAAATAATCTTAGTCCTGTTATACTATAAATGACCCTTTCACATCCACTATTCCTTTTTCCAATTGAGGACTTTAAAAAAAAGAATGCATATGGCATTTGTTTTCCAGAAAATAGCGAAAGAGTTACAAGAATTAGCAGAAGTGGTGTATGATAATGAGCAAAAGGTGTGTTCCCAGAGGGCATTGAGACTTAACACTGGAAGAAATGATTTTGGACAGTCAAGATCTCTTCTGCAGTTAACTGGTAAGTTTACAAATTAGGTTCTCTTTAGATATTCAATTGCGAGTGTCAATAAAAATATATTTATTTGGCTATTAGTAATACCTACAATAAGTTCTGTAGAGTAACATCAATTTAATCTCAAATTATATTAATTACAGGTGATGAGAATGTATTCAAAAAACTCCACTCCCACTTCACATGGATGTTAAAAGCGGGTGCCCTCACTTATTCTGAGACTCTCTACTCCAGCAGAGATTTGCTGAACAAGCTGCATCCAGATTCGACAAAAGGAACTATATTTGAACCTAGCGCCTGTTTGATAGATAGGGAGGATGAGAGCATATCATTGAGGGCTCTGGAAAATTTAATGGGGAAAGAAGTGTTTCGCATTCTGCTATATTGTACATTGTCTGGCATTAAAGTAAGTATAAAGGGTAACGGACCTAAAGGCCACTTCTTATAATTTAAATTCTTATAATTTTAATTGAAGTAACATACAAGTTGACGGGCGTGAAGAGGTAACAGGCAGAGTTATCTGTCTGTCTGTTACCTCTTCACGCTTCAACCGCTGGACCGATTGAGATGAAATTTGGCATGGAGATAGTTGGGGTCCCGGGAAAGGACATAGGCTACTTTTTATCCCGGATAAGCGCATAGTTCCCGCGGGAGCGCGATAACCGAATTCCATGCGGACAAAGAGGGCAGAAGCTTATTTTTTTTTTCATAAAGTCAGCACAGCACGAAGCAACTAACATGGCGCTCGGCGAAACACTTGTTGTTGATACACAGCCTCCATATTGCTGTCATCTCTTGTAAAAAGGCATCTTCAAAACAGTGCAGAATTAGCTGGACATGTTTTTTCTCTGCTAACTGAAGTGTGTGTCATAACATCTACCTGCATGCCAAATTTCAGCCCGATTCATCCAGTGGTTTGGGCTGTGCGATGATAGATCACTGTCAGACAGTCAGTCAGTCACCTTTGAGTTTTATATATTTAGATGACGTTACAGATCATCATAAAGTCATTACACACTGACCCAGTGGTCATAGCCAGAGGCTTGTCGAAGCTTCTCCCGGTGACCAGTTATGAGAGAGTGCCCCATGTCATCATCAGCGAGGGTCACACACCTTCTAAAGCTTGTGTTCTCGAAGAGACGGATGGGACATACTGCTGCAAGTGGGAAGACACATTGCCCAGTAGAGGTATGCTATCTTATCTGTAAAATACCTGTATGTATTTGCAGCTTTTACCTAATATATTCTGGTGTCATTAGAAGACTACCACTGTTGGGCACAGGCCTATAGCTCCCATCGTGGGCCCAGTGCGGATTGGGGAGTTCACACAAACATCCTTGAATTACTTCGCAGATGCGTGTAGGTTTCCTTACGATAATGTTTTCCTTCACCAAAAACCTCAGTGGTAAATTCAAATTATTAATCCAAAAAGACACAGTAACATTTTTTTTATACGAAAAAAAAGCAGAACCTCCCACCTCTTTTTTTCAAGTTGGTTAAAGACAGCTCACCTGATGGAAAGTATTCACTACCATATAGACATTTTCAACACTCGAGTTTTCACCAATTTTTAGCTGGTTTCAAAAAGGGCAATTTTATGATTGTTTAACTATAGTTTTTTTTTTTAGTTTAAACACTTTGTTTCTTTTGTAGTTCCAACGATAATGAACCGGATAGAAAAAGCCATCGACAATGACAAATTGAATGACTCTGTATTGCACCAACATGTGAAATCTATGCAATTGGAATGGCAAGGGTGAGTAACAATTCTCTTTATTGAACACCAACTATATAAATAAACAAAAGGACTAGAATAAGCAACATAAACAGAAAGAACACAACACAAACAACAGGCCGACTTGTCGCTAAACAACGTTAACCTCAGTTTCCAGTTAACCTCAGGAAAATGGAGAATGCGAAAACAATTACAATGCCAGGTGCTGTAAAATTAAGAATTAATTGAAGATAATCAAAATAATAAAATTGAGTAAATTATCCAACACTATCCTACTTTGTATTGTATTCTATTATTAATCTATTTTTACTTTCACGGTCCAGCTACAGACCGAATTTGATGAAATTTGGCATAGTAGCCAACTGATTTTGGAGAATATCCAGTTATTAAAGGTCTTTATTACACCTTAACTACTGAACTGATCATGAAGAACTTTTCTTAGTCATTTATACTTGTTACAGGATAGCAAAGACAATAAAGTCTGCCCTCAGCTGCCCAGGGCAGAGTGACAGCAACATAACGAAACTGAAGCAAGTCTTGGGTGTGTGCAAACACGACGAAGCCCTAGTCAACTACTGGATAAGCAACTTCTGTAGTTAAACAATGTGATCTGAGTTGTATGTGATAATTAGCGTATATTAAAATATAATTTATTTTTGATACCATATCTTTTTTTCGAGTTCCCAAGACGGAGTGCAGGTTTCCCGACAATCCTTTTGCTACATTAATGTTCCAATAAGTTTCCAATTTAACCGCAGGCGCCTGTGCAACAACAAAGACTTCACAATCTTCATCTCCTGATTTTATCAATCTCCAAATTGACTGGGGAAACAGTTTCATCATTTCAACAAAAACAAAGTCCACTGTTGGACATAGACCTCAAGTTTTACCACAGATCAATCTCGCGCCACCCACATGCTGTGGATTTCCGTGAATTTCAGTCTCCATTTCCAATTTGTGACAAATGTTTGGCATATGGATTGCAGACAAAGTTATTCAGGACCAATAGGTAGGTAGGATATGTGCTGTTAAATACAACAGCACATATCTAATGCTCCACTGCATTGCTCACCTCCAGGATAAGGCTGTAAACCCAACGCAACCTTAGGACACCCCACACTGCATCCAATCCCAATCTGTGAAATATTATATTGGTCTGAAGTATCAGAATTATGTAATCAAAATTTTATATACCAACTCACATCACCCAAATAATACTACTTCATACCAACATTTAACAGAATCAGATCGGACTGCCGTGCATCTTTCTTTCGAGTAATGAAAAAAATTGGGTATACTATTTTTTAAATGAAACCACAATATAAGCGTTCTCCTTATATTAGTTAAACGTTGGAACGACGGCTGGGCTTGGCGTGCTCGTGGCCCTTGGTGCGCACGTAGGGCTTCGTGTGCGAGCGCGGCGCGCCCGGCGCCGGCCCGAAGTGACGGACGGCCTCGCGCGCGTTGCGGCGGCCCTGGATCAGCACGGTCTTGCGGCCCGTGGGCGCGCGGAGCGCCAGCTGATCGAACGTCAGGATTTCACCTGGAATCAACAAGTTGGGAGTTAATAACCATACGTAATTTCAGTTGGGTGAGGCTCGCAAATTGTGCCGTTACACACTGGAATATATAAGGCACGATGGTACAAGTGCCCATGTGTGATGGCACGTTTTTGTGAGCCTCACACAGTTATTAAGAGATTAGTATTAATTTTAGATATTTCTCAAAAAAGATTCTGATTGAATTTCACTGAGGAAGAACCTACAGCTAAAATTCAGCTCAAACTGGAAACTACATCTGAGAGGTTTGAGCCAATTTTTAGTTCAAGGCAGGTCTTGGGATGTTTGATGGAAGCACAAAACATGAGAGGATGGGTAGGAAAGTATCATAATCATAAAATCATTATACACCACACTAAAACTATCAGACCCAACAAAAAATATACTAAATACCAATAGGTACAAGGCTTTCTGAATGCACAGATTATACAGATTTCAGAAGTCCTGATTGCTTTTAATACTACTACAGCGTATTTGCGTCCCACTGCTGGGCACAGGCCTCCCCTCATCATGAGAGGGTTTGGGCTAGTCCCCACGCAGGCCCAGTGCAGATTGGGGACTTCACACACATCCTTGAATTACTTCGCAGATGCGTGCAGGTTTCCTCACGATGTTTTCCTTCACCGAAAAGCTCATGGTAAATTCAAATTGAATTTCGCACGTAAGAAAGAGAGAGAGGTGCGAGCCGGAATCGAACCCCCGACCCTCGGCATGAGAGGCGGTACGTCGAACCACTAGGCCACCACGGCTGTTTAATAAAACAACGGAACACACGGATTGCTTTTAATAAAATGTAACAATTATAACTAACTTTGGGTTTATCACCAACCCTTTAAACGCTCAGGATGCCTAAAGTTGCCCTGATACTGCCGTGTGCCTACCACGCCTAAAGTTGTCTAAGCTAGCGTAAATAAAGAGTTTCAATACAGAATGCGTAAGATCCATATTCGGTTTAGATGTCAGCCACCCTTGCTGTGTGTGAGGGCTTTTGTATTTTACAATGGTGTTGAAAAGGTTACTCCAGCCTACTCCTTCAGCATGGAATTCAAGTCATTTGCTCTTTCTATTCTAATATCATGCAAACTGCAAACTAAAAAAAAGCAGATTTCGGTCAAAGCTTTTGTACACCTACTATATTGAATAAAAAAGCAATGAACTGATTTGACTAATTATATGAATGGAACTGTGAATGTAACAAATAAAATTGAACCTTCTCAGATAATGTACAAAGTAATGGCAAAGAAATAAAGAAAAACTAAATTCAATAAGAGTAACATGTTCCGTTTTTTGTCTAGTTCTCACAATAATATTTCAAATCTTAATGTGTTTACGTCACAATCATAACACATGGTATTGTGAATAATATATTTAATTAGTGCAATAAAGGCATTCACCGGGGTCGGTTGTTTACCTACTTTACCTAACGTGCCTCCCCACATAACATAACAAACCCAACAATCAACAAACTATCAACAGTACATGTAAGGTTTAGTGAACCATAAGACCTTACAGGCATCATGTTAAGAATTTTAAGTCATGAAAATAAACTTAACATGCGAAGTTAATTTTCGTCTCTCTCTTATGCAAGTATCTTCTCTATTCTGAGCTTGTCAGTTTCCAATTAATTACAACTTCACACTGGAGGTTTTCTCAAATGAAACTTATTCACAGTTCCACTAATATAGTAAACCTATACGACAATTCTACAATTCAATGAACTACAATGTTACTAACATAACCTAAAGCTGTGACAACAACAAAACACAACTCACCTCCAGCGGCCAGGATGCGGGCGCGAGCCTTCTCAGTCACGTGGAGCGCCGCGACGGTCAGTTTGGGAACTTTGTACAGCCTCACATCATTCGTGATGGAACCGACCACCACGGCGATCAGGCCCTCGCGAGTGGGCTTCTTCATGTGCCGAGCCACGCGCGACAGCGAGATCGGCGGCCGGTTGATGCGGCTCATGAATAGACGCCGCAGGATGATCTGATTGAACTTGGCATTTGTACGTCTAGCCAGGTATCTGTACAGCTGAAAAGTTTTAGGTTATGAATGAAAAGTTGAAAGCCTGTAGTATGATATGCTGTTACAATGGAATGTATAGTCTTTCAAAGAAGCGTATCGATACTTACTTTAACCAATAACCTCAAGTACACATCCTGAGATTTGACTTCGGTGCGTCGGACCTTCCTGTCATGTTTATGGTTGATGTCGATACCCTGAAATAAACAAAGTAACGCATGTTGATACCGCTCCGATAACTCAAGTTGGCTTCGATCTTTCACAACACTTCATTTTCAACACGATTTTTATAGATTAATTTTATTTTTCCACTGCACAAAACTCACCATCTTGACAACCGGATGAAAAAGAGACTATAGACAATAACAAACTTTGACAGTTACAATTTTGGTGTTGCCAGTCAAATAGAATTTACCGTCATAGACAATATGATTTGTTGTGACCATGGATTTAGTACATTATTAAGTCCATGGTTGTGACTGAACGGAATGCCTACATGAAATAATTTTTATTCTTTTAGAATATTGTTCTCTAATTTGCTTCGCAAAAGCTACTCGGCGCAATAAATAATTGAATTTGTGTCAATGTATTCCTTAACAGGCCGTATGTAACGGAAACATACGGTAAATATTTTCAAATTTTGACACCGATAGCAAAACAGATGAAATCAACTGTCGCGATTTCTGTCACCGCGACAGATAAACAAGAGTTTCGACCGCCGTTTTTTCGAAAGGGATGGAATTTAATTCGAAGCATCGAAAATTACACAAGCCTAAAAATTCTATTCGTACTCCTGCAACTTCAAAACCGCGCTTGGGCAAAAAGAAGATTATCACACGCAAGCGAAAATGCGTGTGTTTACCAGAAAATTATTCAGTAGTAGAGTTTCCGGCAATATGGAATGAGCTGCGCCAAAATGGGCAGCTGTGCGATGGCACGATCGTGTGCCAAGACATGAAAGCCATACGTGTGCATCGGGCTATACTGTCAGCTGTTAGTCCCTATTTTAAGGCCATTTTTATAAATTCTCTTAAGAAAGGGGAGCCAGAGGAGAAAGAGATTTTCGTGGAGGTCCCTAGCATTTACATGGCTCTCATCTTAGACTACGCATACACTGGAACCTGCGCAGTGAATGCAGAAAATGTGGAGCATTTACTACCGTATGCAGATCAGTTTGATGTGGTAGGAGTGGTTCAGCTCTGCTGTCAGTTCCTTCTGCAGGAACTCAGGCCCCACAACTGCCTCGGGATATTCAAGTTCGCTAGGTATTACTTTTGCGGTGAACTGGAGAAGAAGGGGAAGTTGTATATAAGGCAGAACTTTAGCAGGGTACTTAAGGAGTGTAATGAGTTTAAGTCGCTGTCTTACGAAGAGCTAGATAATGTTTTACGGGACGATGAGCTCAACGTTCGTAACGAAGAGATCGTGTTCCAAGCCGTGAAGACGTGGGTGGAGCACGATTTGGAGAATAGGCGGAAGCACATTCCTTCTTTATTGTCTTGTATTAGATTCGGACACATTAGTTACAAATATTTTAAGTCGAAAATATTGCAATGGCAGCCCGTTATTGACGACGACGTAAGTATCTTGAGAACTTAATAGCACTTTAGCCATACGGTAGAATTCCGAGTAGTGCAAAAGATGACGGAGGTCAACAGCAGATAGCCAATAACGATGGCCAGACTTGCTTGCAAGGCCTACGGTACCGCACTATGAATTTCATTTTTTTAAATCTCAAACAAGCAAACGAGTGCACAGCTCACTTGAAGGCGGTAAGTGGTCACTGCGGCCCATGAACACCGAAATCCTATGATCCCCCAATAAAAAACCATAAGATTTTGCCTACTCTAAAGGCCTAAGAAAATGCCAGAAAATTTCACTGCCTTAACCCCCTACCGGAACACAACAGTGCGAGCACTGCTATTTGGCGGCAGGTTAGCGGGGAAAGACGGTGGTCCCCGGTCGGACCTAACACCTGGCCCTACCATTAGCAAATGGTAGGCATTCTGCCACGCGACAACAACTATTGCGTGGCAGATGCCGTCGACTATCTATCCGCTGTTGGCTTCTCCCTTACTGCCTGCTGGTGGTCGGAGTTCTACCTCTAATCTGAACATGAAATCTTATTCTTAATTTGAACTTGGCGGCAGAAATGCCAAGAGTCGTTGTACCCGGCGGTGGTGTTCCTGACGGTGCTGGACTCGCGGCCGGGCACGGAGGCCGACCTCAACGACCCGCTGGCGCGCCCGCGGATCCCCTACGAGGTGCTGTTCGCCGTGGGCGGCTGGAGCGCCGGGAGCCCGACCAGCTTCGTGGAGACTTATGATACGAGGTATGGCAACATTCAGTGGCAAATTTTCTGTACCAAGAAAAAAGCGGGAAATTTAAAAATAACCGATTATTTAGCAGAACGAAAACATATCTGCCTATGAAATCACTAATCACTATTATGTTGGTGTAGAATGGTAGTGTAAAGTGGTTAAAATAAATGAAAAAATCTTTATTTCTTTGGTCAAATGAATTTGATATTTTTATATGTTTTTGTTTATTATAGACAAAACAGTGGTAAACTTTAAATTCTAAAAGCAGCGTGAAAAGTGATCGCGCATCTAAGAGACGAAGAGGCGAGTCTTTTTGTTTTATCCACTTGTATTTTTCAAACATAAGCAACAGCGCCATCTAGTACTTGGTTCCTGTTCCTACACTAAACAGTCTATCAAACAGGGCGGATCGCTGGTTCCTCTCGATCCATATGGACCTTACGCCGCGCGCTTACCACGGATTGTGCACGTTGAACAACCTGATCTATATGATCGGCGGTTTCGACGGAAGCGACCACTTCAACACCGTTCGCTGTTACGACCCAGTGGCTAACACGTGGCACGAACGCGCCTGCATGTATCAGGCAAGGTGTTACGTCAGCGTGGTTGCTCATGGTAAGAGCTTGTTTATTGATATTGAGCTTGCTTGTCAGGAATTTTCGAGGCTATGCTACCTTCTCAGTACAAATGTGGATCAGCTGTTCCCAGTATATACTTAGATTTGCATAGTTTAAAATTAAAATTTTTCATCATGTATATTTAAAACAACCTTTTCACGTTGGCATGATAAAGATCTTTACTTATTAAAGCTGCACTTGCATTGGCTTCTTATGGTGCTTAGTTACAATTCGCAGAATGTCCTTGGTTTATTTTCTTTATTTTCCACATTTTAAGTTTAAAAGTCATACATGTAAATATACCATGGTAAAAAGTCGTTGTTACGGCAGCTGACGTTCAATGATCGTCCAAAAGTTGTAATTAAAACTTTACTGCTTAATCTATCTTATGAAAGTAGTTTGTAGGAAACTACTTACCGTGAACTACTTCTCTTATAGTATAGTAACCTATCCCATACTATAGATGGACTAATATACGCTCTGGGCGGCTACAACGGCCGCACTCGCATGTCGTCAGTAGAGCGGTACTACCCCGAGAAGAACCAGTGGGAGATGACCACGCCCATGAACAAGCAGCGATCTGACGCCAGCGCAGCCTCACTGGGCGGCAAGGTGCGATAAGCTATAAAATACTAGTGAAATTGAGAGCTGTAGACCTTGTTAGTCCATTTTTGCATAGCTTAAAACCGTTTTTCATGTTTTGAAATCCCACGGCTCCACCATTTTGAAAATTTTCCAAGAACTGAACTCGAACCAAAAAATCTATATAATTTTGAAAACCGGTCACCAAACTTCACGAGAATCGGTTGAAAAATGCGACCTGTAGAGGGGAACAAACATCCGGACATACGAAAGTATTTTTGGCCAAGTTGAAACGGAGAAGTTGCGCTCGGTTCGGTTCCCTCGCTCGATGAATTGGAATATTTACTTACACATTAAAATTTTAAAGAGAAGGAGGTACTTAGTGTGTTCTGGACGTAGACTTTATTTTCTTAGTTGCAAAAATACACGTGTGATCCTGAATGATGAGTGCGGCCCGAATATCTCAAATCCTCTAGTATTTAGAAAAATTATCAACCGATATCACATCAAAACGATATAGAAGGTAAGGCATGAAGAAGAGACCCGTAAAACTTGCCGTTCCACAGATCTACATCGTGGGGGGCTTCAACGGGCAAGAGGTGCTGAGCTCAGCGGAGGTGTTTGACCCCGATACGAGGCAGTGGAGCTTCATCCGCTCCATGCTGAGCGCAAGGTCCGGGGTGTCGCTCATAGCGTATCGGGACTGTCTGTATGCGCTGGGCGGTTTCAATGGCTACAGTCGACTGAACACTGGTTAGTTACCGAACTCTCATGCTTCAACCAGAACTATGTCAATTTCTAACACAGAGCCAACTTCATCATCATTCCAGCCAAAAGAAGTCCCTGCTAGTCATAGGCATCCTCCAAGCGTCGAAACTCAGACCGATTTTATGCTACTATCCAAGTATACCCACGACCTTCACTAATCTGCTGGTGCGTGAACGCCATTGGAGAACTTTCTGGCCTCATCGCATCGCCCATCAGTCTTGCGAGCAGTACGAGCAGCCAACTTGCTTGGTAATTATTGTCAACCAAGCCTAACCAAATCAACCAAGGAAAAGCGTACTTTTACTTTTTAGTATGTGACTTTATTCCTAAAAAGTATTTGGATGCTGAATTGCTGATATATCCAGCGGTTCTTAGTTCTTGGTTGACTGAAAGTGACACCTTCAAGGAATGTTTTATATATTTAATAATAATAGCATATCTAGGTGTGTTGAAGCTGGCGATAATGGTTGGAATGGTGGTTTCAAAGGTGAACGCTTCAATCCGAATCGTGGCGGAGACTGGCAAGAGGTCACGGAAATGTTCAGTGCACGGAGTAACTTCGCCACCGTGTTGCTGGATGACATGATCTTCGTCATCGGGGGATTCAATGGTAAGGGTAACTTTGAATTCAAATTAGCCCTCGGATATACTTATATTGATGAACTGAGCATATTTGAATTATAAGGTAAGGTACTGCAATTTGCTTCTAAAACGTGGCATATCTTAGTAGTAGTTACCGTTCACTCACACTCCCACACACTCCCACACTCTCACATAACAAAAAAATATAAAAATTCCATGTAAAGCTGCTGGAAATTGCACAAAATTCGGCAGTCATACTCGTACATAGTCTTACATATCCTTGCTTCTTTAGCTTCCATCTTCCAGCTTTCTTAGCTTGCATGCACATCCTCACAAAACTGTCTCCAACCAGGTTCGACGACCATCCCCCACGTGGAGTGCTACGACGGTGACACCCTGGAATGGTACGACGCTGCCCCCATGAACCTAAACCGATCTGCCCTCAGCGCCTGCGTGCTTGCGGGCCTGCCCAACGCCCGCTCCTTCTCCTACCTGGCCAAGGCTGTGCCGGCGGCCGGGGCCGACCAGGCCCACCATTCCTAGCCACATTCACATCAACCTTTCCTTTCCGGACCACTTGAGATGACAGCGTGCTGAATAAGGGCCACCATATCGTTGTCAGTTGACTACATTATCGTCCACTGACAAGAGACTGCGTCATCTTGTCACCGTGACAGAAAAGTTTCCGTCACCTCAAAAGTCACGTCTCCATAGCGAACTGAAGAAAAAGTCACGCGTGACAACAGTCACCCGTGGGCGCATCTCCATTCATCTCCTTGGACTTGACCGAGTGACGAAACTGTCGCCGGCGACAAAAGTCACCCGTGGGCGCACCCTCTAAGGTTTGGTGGTCGATGTCAAAGTTTGTCACTAGGCCTGATGGTTTCCACGGAGCCAGTGGTAAAAGAACTTTTAACATTCCTATCCCCAGTAAATAGTAAAGCACTGGCTCCGTGTAAACCTGGCTTTACACACAATAGTGCCAATACACTCACTCACGTTTGAAGTTTCGTAGACCGCAGTGTTGCCCATTTAGCGTATAATATGGCATATAATGTGCTAAATTGGAAACACCACACGCGACACAAGCGCCACTAGCGATGAATTCATACGCGATAGCCCTCTACGTACTAGTCCTTCCTTCGGACCTGCAGCTGGATTTGACCGAAATAAGATTCAGCATGCTGTCACCTCCTGCATGAAGTGTTTTGATCTTCGCTTCTACGCTAAGTAACTGATAGCAGGAATATGTAGCGGTGAAGAAATATAACATATCGTGCTCTCAAACTGTTCAATTCAAATGAAATGATGTATCGAGTTTTTGAAATGTTTTAGCATTACAAATACAATTTCTAAATTGTAAATTGTTCTATAACGGTAGCGCCCTTGAAAGTTCAGAAATAGGGTAGTGCTCCATTGAACAATCTGACGAAATTTAACTACTTAACTTTTTGTACTTATTGTTCGTAATTTACCAGATAAATAGCGAATGTTATTTGTCAATGAAAATTGTATCGGCCCCGTGTATGGTATCAGTTTGGAGCAAATTTTTATATTGCAAAATCAACCTTGCTCTGCGTTACAATAGGGTTCAAAACTGACAAATACTATAAGAGCTGTAAGGAATTTTATTGAATTTTTATGGAAAGGTTGATTTGAATGTGCAAATCAATACAATAGGGAAAAGGTCAACTAAAAATCATGTAAAATCATTAATTTTTCTAAAGCTATAGTACCTATATGGTTATATTTTTAGATGCAGATACTGTAATAACCAGGGCTCGGACAAGTCATCGCAAAACAATCGCAAGACGGCAATAGAACAAGATCAATAGAATCGCATTATGTACAATATTATTTAATTATATTTTTCAATTACATTTATTATTACAACCCAAAATGCACCATACATGTGTGACGTTATCTCCATTAACATTCTTTTTAATGTTGATGGTTGCATTGCACATTCGCAACCATTAACTTCTGCATTGTCTGGAACAAACCGATGTTTTATTTAATCATTTGTGTTAGATACCTATAAAATTTTCATAGTCGGGATTACGGTCTAATACATATTCCATTTTGTTTTTTACGGTGTCAGATGCTACCCAATGCAAGACAATACGAACTTGATCCAAAATCAGTAACGAATCACTAAGAGAAAGCTGCGTACTCTGTTGTAAAGCAATTTTTATAATTTCATAATTAGTACTAATAAAATCTAGGTTCTGTCTTATATTTTGGTTTTGTAATGCACTCTTGGCTTTACTAATTGACTTTGCTTCTTTTTTGCTTAATTGGGTTAAAACATTTGAGATCTCAATGAAATATTTGTTGTAGTATAAGGCGGCTTCGAGCCACGTACCCCACCTTGTTATTACAGGTCTAGGCGGAAGTGGGTATGTTTGGATACAAACTTTTTAAGAACTTAACACGATTCGGGGCTTTTCGAAAGATTTTTTTAACATTACTTATAAGTAGATCCACATTAGGGAATTCGCATCTTATTTGCTCACAAACACGATGAAGACCATGTGCAATGCAAGTAACATGTAACATATTGGGGAATATTTCTTTTAACAACTTTCCAGCTTTGAGCATATATGCTGCACTATCTGTGGTCAACATCAGCAATTTTTCGGTGTTATTTTCAAAATTATTATCCCAAAGTAATTTTAAGTGCTCACGTATAAAATTAGCGATCGTCTCTCCATTCACTACATCTAGTATCTTGGAAGCAAGTAAGTAACAATACGAAGTACCATTTAGTGTCAAATTTCTCAAGATAATATGGACTGCATTTTTGTCATGTCTATTCTTTGTTTCATCGATAGAAATACACAAAAATTCGTCCCGCATTATGTTTTTTAACTCTTGCATTTTCTGTCCATAATATTCACCCAAGATTTTCTTCCTAATATAGGATTCATCAGGTATTCCCCACGGGCACCACAGATACTTTTTGAAAAATGCCCTGAAGCGTGAATTATTGAGTTGATTCCATGGAATATTAACAGAAATTAGGAACACCAACAAATCGATGCAAAAAGTTTCATAAGAAATTTCTGGCGGAGCTGTCTTCAATTTGTGATTTTTTGACCTAATATGTTTATCAATATTATCTTTCTTTAACTGTTTAATACGAATGTCACATGCTGTACACAATATTTCGTTGACATTTTCCTGATAACGGAGCTCGGGGTAGTCCTTAATCCACTTATTAATGGGTTTTTTTGCACCATATTTAAAATATTTAGAAATAACCATTAAGCAAATAATTGTATTTGTTTAAATTGTCACCACAAAACTGTTTCAAGCATGCCACTTCGACAAATCCATGACAGGTATGCGACTAAAAAGGTCAAATGTTAAATTATAAATTACGATAATAATAAATCAGCTTTAGATAATAATAATCTTAAGTCACGACTCTATAATAGTCTTGTTCCATGTCCATATCAGTTTCTGCGATGACTTGTTTCGAAATTAACCCGTTGGAGTAAGCGTGGAGGTTTCTTAGTGTGCTAATGGTAATGTACCTGATATCTGTGATATTTTGATTGTACATAGTGTTTTGTGTACTATATTTTTTTGTATCTTAAATCATGCTATAAATAATGTTATTGTATTGTGTAAATCAGAATCGGTTATTTGTATTTTATCGTTTTTTACAATCGGTGACTGGCTGGAACGCGAATGGTTTTTGGAATCGTTTTAAAGATCATTGTAAATTAACCAGTTTTGTATGGCGTGTTGTTTGTGACACTTTTTTTTTTTTTGGTATTTTTGTACGGCGCGCGGGCCGAGCGCGTTTTGGAAGTGTGTACGAGTGTGGTACGAGGGCGCTCGTGGCGAGCACGAGCGAGGTACTGTGGTTATGGAAATTAAAAAAAAAAGTAAATTGTTTCTAGTTTTAAAAATTTACCGTACTCTACTGAAATATTGATAAATTGACAAATAAAGAAAAACTTACTGGAATCGTGTTTCAATAAACTACTTTGGCAAAATGTATAAATAAGCTTATGGTCGGGGGATTTACCAGTTTTACCACTGAGCTTTTCGGTGAAGGAAAACATTGAAGAAACCTGCACGCATCTATGAAGTAATTCAAGAATGTCCGTGAAGTGCACTAATGCATCAATATGCACTAGGCCTGCGTAGGGACTATAGCCCAAACCCTCTCGTCATGAGAGGAGGGAGGCCTGTGCCCAGCAGTGGGCTGTTGTGGTGGCGGTATAAACTTACTTACATATTGATTCATTATTCATCATCATTTCAGCCGATAGACGTCCACTGCTGGACATAGGCCTCCCCCAAAGCGCGCCACTCAGACCGGTCCTGTGCCACTCGCATCCACCGCGTTCCCGCGACCTTTACAAGGTCGTCACTCCATCTTATTGGAGGCCTACCGACAGCTCGTCTACCGGTTCACGGACGCCACTCCAGCACTTTCACATTACATATTGATTATCTATGCTTATTTACAAAGGTACCCATCTAGATAATTTGTAATTTATAAATCGTATTAAGGTGGACATGTTTAGTTGCCGTAGAAGCCGTGGTGGCCTAGTGGTTCGACCTACCGCCTCTCATGCAGAGGGTCGGGGGTTCGATTCCGGCTCGCACCTCTAAGTTTACTTATGTGCGAAATTCAATTTGAATTTACCACTGAGCTTTTCGGTGAAGGAAAACATCGTGAGTTTCGTGAGAAAACCTGCACCCATCTACGAAGTAATCCAAAGATGTGTGTGAAGTCCCCAATCCGCACTGGGCCCGCGTGGGGATTTTAGCCCAAGCCCTCTCGTGATGAGGGGAGGCCTGTGCCCTGCAGTGGGACGCAAATAGGCCGTAGTAGTTGTAGTAAATTTGAGGTAGAGACAGAGCCTCCAGGGTATCATAGGAGCTAACACATATTGATACTAGTGGGTTTAAATAAATCTGGATGGTATCAACGAATCACATATGCCACCTCGTTGCTCTACGACCTACGAACGCGATAACCCGAAGGGCTGTGCTAAAGTGCTGTACATTCGGTCGTTTATCGCCAACGTGCGATATGTGTTTGTGTAGGCTTTATCGCGCCCCAAATATGGGAAACCTGCGCGCATCTGCGAAGTAATTCAAAGATGTGTGTGAAGTCCCCAATCCGCACTGGGCCCGCATGGGGACTATAGCCCAAACCCTCTCGTGGTGAGAGGAGGCCTGTGCCCAGCAGTGGGACGCAAATAGGCTGTAGTAGTAGTAGTAGTATGTTTAGTTGATTTAGTTACACGTCAGCACAAGGCGGACACGGCA
Organism: Aethes cnicana; assembly: GCA_963971205.1. Lineage (NCBI taxonomy): Eukaryota > Metazoa > Arthropoda > Insecta > Lepidoptera > Tortricidae > Aethes > Aethes cnicana. The sequence goes on from OZ020285.1 coordinate 3,487,961, forward strand.
TATAAATAGCTCACCAAAGGAAGACACTAATTGAGCTCATAGGGGAAATAATACATGTGTGTGCGAATTTTGGAATAGTTGTAGGTGAAGGTGCCTTAAACAACATACTAAAAGTCCTGATGGGGGGGAGCGCCGCTAACGTGTGGGGGGGGGGTCCAAAGGTCCCTTTTTTTGGTTTTTCGTAAATATCTCGTAAACGATAACCCGCAACAAAAAATGTTCTAAGACATAAATAATTTACATTAAATTTTCTACAAAACGATATACACACTTTTTTGCTAGTGTAAATATTGAAATAGATAATGAAGGGCAAAGTTAACGATAAACGATTTTACGCGTGGGTTCGGGATTTGGTCCGCTGTACCCTGATTCTTTTTAGATAAGGGATCATACTTGACACAGTTGTACTTTGGATAATTCTGAGTGGATTCATACTAAGGGCCACCGCGGGACACCGCTCGGTTGGTAGGGGGAGAGGGGGAAACTTTGCTTCCGCCGCGCTTTAGTTAGACCCATATATTTCCTAAAATTGTAAGAGTTAAGAGATGCTGTTTATTGCGAAATGATCCTTACTAAATGCTTCATCAAATGTAATCCATAAGTTTTCATTTTTATTGGTGGTTTTTCTTAACTTTTGATCGATATTACAAATTTCTAAATTTAACAATTTCTTTTAGTAAGTTTGATATAAAAATGTATGGTGATGTGCAGTGCCACTTTTTCAAAAGTTGGCGCATGTAATGCAGATTTGAACATGGTATAACAATACTGTCTACTTTAAATAATAAAGAAAATATTGAGAATATTAACCAACTACTCTGAATTTTTCTATATATCATGGGCCATTTAAATTGTTAATTTCAAGGAATTTCATTTAAAATTGAAGCCAGTTTATCACATTTAAAGAAATAATGTTAAATTAGTCCACTTTATTAACAGAAAATGCTGTTTGAGGTAAGATGCATTTTTACATAAGGCAGTCACTGACTTCAATTAAGAGCTTCAAAAGCGATAAAATTAGCGGTCGATTGAGTTCCTGGTTGACTGGGCACACGTGGTGTGTCTCGTTTAAAACTACTAGACCGATTTTGATGAAAATAGTTGGAGTTCCGAGAAAGGACATTGGCTACTTTTTATTTTTCTGAACTCCAACTATTCTCAAACCAAATTTCATCAAAATCGGTCCAGTAGTTTTAAACGAGACATACCACGTGTGCCCAGTCAACCAGGAACTCAATCGACCGCTAGATTTATCGCTTTTGAAGCTCTTAATTGAAGTTAATGACTGCCTTATATAAAAATGCATCTTACCTCAAACAGCATTTTCTGTTAATCAAGTGGACTAATTCAATTTTTATTCTTTAAATGTGATAAACTGGATTCAATTTTAAATGAAATTCCTTAAAATTAACAATTTAAATGGCTCATGATAATTAGAAAATATCAGAATAGTTGGTTAATATTCTCAATATTTTCTTTATTATTTAAAGTAGACAGTATTGTTATACCATGTTCAAATCTGCATTACATGCGCCAACTTTTGAAAAAGTGGCACTGCACATCACCATACATTTTTATATCAAACTTACTAAAAGAAATTGTTAAATTTAGAAATTTGTAATATCGATCAAAAGTTAAGAAAAACCACCAATAAAAATGAAAACTTATGGATTACATTTGATGAAGCATTTAGTAAGGATCATTTCGCAATAAACAGCATCTCTTAACTCTTACAATTTTAGGAAATATATGGGTCTAACTAAAGCGCGGCGGAAGCAAAGTTTCCCCCTCTCCCCCTACCAACCGAGCGGTGTCCCGCGGTGGCCCTTAGTATGAATCCACTCAGAATTATCCAAAGTACAACTGTGTCAAGTATGATCCCTTATCTAAAAAGAATCAGGGTACAGCGGACCAAATCCCGAACCCACGCGTAAAATCGTTTATCGTTAACTTTGCCCTTCATTATCTATTTCAATATTTACACTAGCAAAAAAGTGTGTATATCGTTTTGTAGAAAATTTAATGTAAATTATTTATGTCTTAGAACATTTTTTGTTGCGGGTTATCGTTTACGAGATATTTACGAAAAACCAAAAAAAGGGACCTTTGGACCCCCCCCCCCCCACACGTTAGCGGCGCTCCCCCCCATCAGGACTTTTAGTATGTTGTTTAAGGCACCTTCACCTACAACTATTCCAAAATTCGCACACACATGTATTATTTCCCCTAAGTTTTGCTTCCTTTGGTGGGCTACAAGAGTCATTGCTCTTGAGGGGAGTTACATCAACTGCTTTAAGCAGGAGTGTCAGGCCACACTATATGTCAGTAAAATTATGCCAATGAGAACCAATCTTCTTTCAGATCCTTTTCAAATCTTTTTGAGACAATGATTGAAGCAACGAAGATGTATGAGTTACCAAATTAATACTTCAACCATTCATAAAAAATATACACAAATTGACACTAATAAGTATTAGTAAGCAGCAAAAGTAGAGTCTTAATAAGTCAAAATAACGCGTAATTCCCGAAGGAACGCGGGTGAAGTCGCGGGCAGAAGCAGGTGTATGTCATATGCCATAGCCACCATCTACTTTAACTTCAATGCCAGTGACCAGTTTACAATCCCCGCTAGCTAGGAAGACGATCATTTTGGCAATATCCTCAGAACGGCAAAAGTGTCCCAAAGGAATTTTGGGCACGATGCTTGCCTGCCAGGCTTCATACTCCTCGTCAGAACAGCCAGTTTTGCGTTGATGTATTCTGGTATCCTGCAAAATTATAGAAGGAATGCTGTAGTCTTATTTTAGTAATAACTGGCTTCTACCTGCGAGTTGGCCCGCATGGCATTTGGTTATCGCGGAAACTACATATGTGTGTATTTTAGTCTGTCCTTTACCGGGACTCCAACTATGTCCATACCAAATTTCATCTAAACTGGTACAGCCACTTTAGCGTGAAGAGGCAGCAGACAGAGAGACCGACAGACATGGCTTCTTTTGCATTTACAATATTAGAATGGATAGGCGTTGTTTAGCATTTACAATATTAGAATGGATAGGCGTATGATAGCCTTACCTATGTTCCAGATTCGAGTATCATCGATTTTAAGTGTTCTCTGAGGCGCATGGTCATAATGAAATCATAAAATTTCATTTCGTATTCTAAGAACTAAGA